>JAYESA010000008.1:129373751-129548202 GCA_036927795.1 Iris macrosiphon | reverse complement strand
AAAGTCATGCTAAGTCAAGTCCACTCAATCATATCATCACGTGTAGCCAGGCAAAGCCGGGTAAAATCGAGTAAAGCCAAGTCAAGTCAAGTCCTCTGAATCCATGTAAGTTCATGTCTAGTCAGGTCAAGTCATCGCGTGTCCAAGCAAAGCCAGAAGAATCAAAATAAAATTACGAAAACCAAAAAATTCTAAAGAAAGTGCACGATCGGTATACCGTCGGGATAGTCCAGTACACCATCGGTATACCGGTACAGAGATAGAAAAAATACAACAAGTCCTGGATTCCAACAAATCGGTATACCGTTGGTATACTGTAGTATATCGTCGGTATGCCATTCCAAGTAGGCAAGAAAGATTATGGAGAACAAAGTTGTATACCGTCGGTATGCCGGCCAAGACAATATCCTGAAGTCGGTTAACAAATGTCGACATGATCGGTATACCGTCGGTACACTGTAGTATACCGTCGGTATCCCGATAAGGTTCACAAAAAATATCTAAAAATCTAAGTCGATCGAAATCGGTATACCGTCGATATACTGTAGTATACCGTCGGTATGCCGATTTCCAAGGATAAACATGGTTAAAGTCAAGTTTGATTTTCGGGACCCAAATCAAGTCCTGAAAATTACCAGAACCAAGTCTAATAAGAAGTCAAGTTTATGGTAAGTCTCATATCACAATATGGACTAAATTTTACGGCCACAACTCCGGTACCGTTTTCGTTACCGAGTTACCAAAAATTGACGGAACAAGATTCTACCAGAAATCAAAACGAGACGATCAAAAGGCTAGAAAATAAGATATGAACAATAATAGTAAAGCAAATCAAAGCTAAAAAGCAATAACCAAAGCTCCAGGAAAGTAAAATGACAGAAAGTAAAAGAAGTTCACAAAATCGACAAAGTGTACTTGCCTAAAATGAACTTCCAGTCTAAACCTTCTAGTCCACCACCACGAAGGAGTTCAGAAACCACACTTCAGGTCTCAAGACCAAGCTCGAAGTTCGAGAGAAAAATGAAGAAGAGAAAAGAGAGAAAGAGAAAGAGAAATAAATGAAATAACTCGAGTACTATTTATAGAGAAATATGTCGAAAATATTTCAAAAAATGAAATAAATATCTGCCGGACAGTATATCGTTGGTATACTGAAGTATACAGTCGGTATACCGGTCAGGTAGTAAAGTTTCAATTTTGATAATTTTTCAGTTTGCTCGAGATCCGACAAAATGTAATAACTAACCAGCAAAAGGCCCTCGAACTCTTCCGTTGGATCGAGAAGACCGGCTTCCGCCACAACCAAGACATCTACCACCTCATGTCCTCCCTCATCTCCCACTCCCGCTGCCTCCTCCTCGTCGACATGCCCAACCGCTCCCTCCTCCCCACGGAGCACTCCCTCGCCGACCTTATCGTCGGCTACGGCCGGGACCGGATCCCGCAGGAGGCCGCCCAAGCTCTTCTCCAAAATGCCTGAGATCGGGATCGAGCCGAACGTCGTCACTTACAATCTTATGATCATGGGGTACATGGTGAGCTGTAAGGTGGACCAGGGTTTGAGAATGTTTGAGGAGATGAGGGGGAAGGAGGAGCTGGAGCCGACCGAGCGGTCTTACGCGGTGCTCATGCCGTGGCTCTGTGACGACCCGGCGAGGACGGGGTTGCGAAGAAGGTGTTTGACGAGATGGTGGAAAGAAGGATCACGCCCAAGGATAAGAATAAGTCGGGTGTTTGTGAGGTTGATAACGAGCATGTTCCAGCGGGTGGATGCACATGGGCAGTGGAGGTGCATAGAGCGATGGATAAGTTTAGTATTCTGGTGGGTTCGGCTCACTGTGGGGTGCTGATGGAGGGTTATGCAAGGGAGGGAAGTTGGATGCTGCGGTGGAGATTCTGGATGAGTTTCTTGAGAGAGGGTGCTGTCAGGGATCGACAGTCCCCCTCTTGAAGCTTTGGCTATAGTCCGAAGATTGAGTACTTCTGCGGAAACGGGCTTGCAACCAAGGCTGAGACGCTGTTTAGGCAGTTGATGAGGAGTGGGGTGGACGATAAGGTCGCTTTCAACCAACTTGATCTGCGGCCATGCAAGGGAAGGGAAGCCAGAATCTGCGTTTGAAATGCTTACCATCATGACCCGGCGCGGAGTCGAGTCGGGTGCTGATGCCTATGTGCTGCTTGTCAAGAGCTTCTTGAAGAAGAGAGAGCCGGTGGATGCGAGGACGGTGCTGGATGGCATGATTGAGCAGGGGCATCTGCCGAGCCCGTCACTGTTCCGGTCGGTTATGGTGGGCCTGTTTGATGATGGTCCGAGTTCAGACAGCGAGCCGGGTGATGCAAAGCATGTTAGACAAGGGAGTGAAGGAAAATATGGACATGGTACAGAAGATTCTGGAAGCCCTTCTAATGAGGGGACATGTTGAGGAGGCCCTCGGTCGGATTAATTTGATGCTGACGAACAACTTGGCTCCTGATTTTGATTGCCTCGTTGTCAATCTATGTGATAGAGACAGCACTCAAGCTGGTGGACTTTGGATTGGAGAGGGACTGATTTTGCCTTCTCAAGCTATGATAGGTTGCTCGAGGCACTGTATGCTGCGGGGAGGAATTTGCTGGCTTATTCGATACAATGCAAGATTAAAGCGAAGGGAGGAGTTGTGGATAAGAAGGGATGTGAGGCAGTTATCAAGAGTCTCAATGACCAAGGGAACACGAAGCAAGCTGATATATTATCAAGGATATTGGCGGGGAAAGCACCGGTGACGATGAACAAGGGTAAGAAAGTCATGGAGGACGCTTTTTAGAGAGTTTTCTTCTGATCATTTTCTTGGTACTCCGTTTTCTTGTTTTGTTGGATTAAGTTGCTGCTGGAATGCTCCGTGAGACATTGAATATGCTTCATGAGACATTGAATGCCTGTCGATAGTCTTTAGGTAATCCTTGTTGTACAACTCCCATCTTTGCAATGGGACTTGAAAGATTCATCAAATTTTCTTTTGTTCCAATTTACCAAGTTTTGCATCTATTACATGATATTTATGAATTAACTTAGTAATTAGATGATACTTCTGGATGATGAATGATAGTATTTTATACCAGTCAGATAGATTGTATCTACAACGGATCTGATGACTTGAGTAATTGTGAATCCAACCACATCCATGATCCAAGTTGAATGTGATTGTATTTACTAATTGTTATTTGAGCTAAAAATATAATTTTTAATTGTTTGTTCGGTGACAGCTTTGCTAACTAATTTTCGTTTGTATTAAATAGAAATTTTATTTGAGAATTTAACTTAGTAGTTATGATTTTGATGATGGATGATACTTGCTTGCATGAATCCAGTAGTCTTTTATGTTACCTGTCTTCCTCTAGTTATAATATCTTTAGAATGCTGATGAATTGAGCAATTGTGGATCCAACCACATCCGTGGTCCAAGTTGAATGTGCTTGCATATACTAATTGATATTCGAGCTAAATATAATGTTTTTAATGGACAGCTTTGTTAACTAATTTTTGTTTGTTTGGATATATGATTTTACATGAGAATTCCTCAAAAATTGGGATAGAGGTTTTATTGCTGTTGTACTTGAGAAGATAATGTCATGTTGTCACCTATAAATGCAGTTGGACCTTATGCAATTAATCATTGACCCATTTCAAATTATTCATGTATTGAAGCTGAAAGAATTTTGATGTAATTGTAGATGCTAAGGAGGTATGATTGTCATAACACCAATGTTCTAAAAATCGGCATGTTCCGTCGCTTAGGCGCTAGGCGCCCCAAAGCCGAACCGAAAACTTCTTATTCGGCAGTATTATGCGATTGTGCAGCTTGTGGGGCCTTGTTCGGCCCTGTTTGGTGCCTTGGTGCCTTGTGCGATGTTCGGATTTTAAGATTGTTTGATGCTTTTTTTTTTATGTTTAGTTGTACTGTCGATATGTTGTTTGAATTTTAATATTTGATTGTGATTTAGAACGTTGAAATTTTAAATTTATATTATGGATATGGTAATTTTTTTATTAAGTGTGTTTCATTATGAAATAATGTTGATGATGTCTTCACGAATCATAATAGAATACATGTTGATGATTTCTTTATTAAGTGTGTTTTATTATGATATAAGACTATATAAGTTGTTACAAGAGAATAGGAGAAGAAAAAAAATCCTGATACATGTTCGGCACCTAGGTGCTAGGCATCCCTCCTCCGCACCTAATTCGTATAGTAAATTTTAGAACAATGGAGAGTGTTAAGATGACCATAATAAATGGCGGTAAGAGATTTTAGGTAGTTTCATTTGCCAAGATTAGTAGCTGCATAGAGGTCTCATATACATGTTAATTATGTTGGGAGAGAAGGGAAGATCGAAGAAACTTGATTGTTGCAACTTGAAGGCACTGTTATCTCAAATATGGTTTGAATTGATAACTGTCATATATGGTCCTATAAAAGACGTCAATTTGATCAGGAAAGGCTTCAAGTTTATTTTGTAAATAATGGAAGCTTTATCATAAGTGCCGGTCGTTCTTAACAGGCAGTTGTTATGAAATTCTAATTTGGAAATTCAGAACATCTCATATTTCATTTTATTCTTTGGGCTATTTCTCTGTCTTAAGTGTTTCTTTCAACAGTCCTTGTAAATTTTGGTTTGGTCGTCAGCTTTTGAGTTGAGCTTCATTTTGAAAGTTACACATGCTTTGTGTAAAATCTGCGTTCAGATACTAACTTTTATAATCTTTTAGCTTCTTGTCACATCATGAATTTGTTATCAGTGATTCAAATTCTCCTAGTTGTCACTTGGCAGAGAAATAGAAGTTATGAAAGTTGACATTGGCTGTGGAGAAGGGCGAGCTAATTAAATATCTCGAGTCTCGACATTAGGTGTTTATGAAGATGGATAAAGACGAATTTTTTTGTCTAATGAACACTGTCTAAGTTTGTGACTTTTCTCAGCAGTAAGGAACTACATCCAAAAACACGTA
This sequence comes from Iris macrosiphon, assembly GCA_036927795.1. NCBI lineage: Eukaryota > Viridiplantae > Streptophyta > Magnoliopsida > Asparagales > Iridaceae > Iris > Iris macrosiphon. The sequence goes on along the minus strand of JAYESA010000008.1, from coordinate 129,543,212 downwards.
TAAATCTACTCTTGAGTTCTTTGGTTTGAGGTATGGGTATGGTTACATTTTGCAACATTTTCTTAAGCATTATTTTATGCTCTACGATTGACTGTGTTAGAGTTATTTTATTTTGTTATTTATCATATGAGGGTATAATAGTAATTGTGGGTGTATTGCATATCAATATAAATAGACATGAGATGCAACCTAGGGTTTAAGGCCCTTGCAATCTCCTTTCTCATATTCTCTCTTCTCCTACTTCTCCTTCTCCTCTCCATCTCCAGACTTCACTTGGTATCACTTGGTATCATGATTCGCCGTTCGTCGTTCGTCGTTCGTCGTTCGTCGTTCGTTGTTCGTTGTTCGTGGTCGTTCGTGGTTCGTTTATGAGATCTAGGGTTTTTACAGATCTTCGTTGGTTATTCGTCGTCGGTTGAGGTTCATTATGAGATCTAGGGTTTCAAAGATCTCGTCTTTCTGTTGCATCTACAAGTATGGTGGGGACCGAATCTTCTAGCGAGATTAATAGTGGTGGTGGTAGCGGAGGTGGTTCTCCTTTTACTGTTATTCATAATGATGAATTGGGAAAGTCGATTACAGCGGTGAAACTCAATGGTGCGAACTACCTTGCCTGGTCCAAGTCTATCAAAGTGGTGTTAAGGGCGAAGAAGAAGTTGAAGTTTTTGACGGAAGAACCCCTGCCTGAAACTTCCGCCGAGTATGAAGATTGGATGAGTGCAGATGCATACGTTATATCGTGGTTGTGGCATAGTATGGAACCACATATCGCTGCTAATGTTCAGTGGTGTGAATCAAGCAAACAGATTTGGGCATCTCTGGAAGAATCATATTCGCAGAAGCGAAACGTTGCCCGTATCTATGAGTTGTACGAGTTATTGTTCAATACAAAGCAAAATGGGAGGCCTGTGAATGAATATCTGGCTTCAAAGAAGGCTTTATGGGAGGAACTGCTTCAATATCATCCTGTTACTACTGATTTGAAGGAAGCTCGCAGACAGAAGGAAGAGTTTCATGTTTCACTTATCCTAGCCGGCTTGGATCCTGCGCTCGAACCTTATAAAGCTCAAATCCTTGCTGGAGAGCAGTTACCTACGGTGGCAGATATTTTCTCCCGTCTCAATCGTTCCTTTCTGGGACAGAGTTCTGTGGTGTCGAGTACTGACTCTTCTGCCCTAGTTTCTAGTGTTGTTGGTCGTGGTGGTGGACGTGGCGGTAGAAATGGTGGTCGTAGTTTTGGTCGAGGAGGAGGCCGTGGTGGTAGAGACAATGGTCGTGGTGGTGGCCGCGGTGGCCGTGGTGGCCGCGGTGGCCGTGGTGGCCGTGGTCAACCACGGAAGTGTAACTATTGTGGAATGCTCGATCATGTAGAAGACTACTGTTGGGACAAGTGGGGCAAACCAGAATATGCACATCAAGTGCATGCTGAAAATATGCAGTCCCAGGTCACCACTTCTGCTCCCAGAGATGATACTTCGGGTTTCAATCAGACTTCAACGTCCGATACCTCATCTCCATTTCAACAGATCCTCCAGAAGTTGAACGCGCTTGCTAGTACCACCTCCCAACCTACTGCAACCATGGCACATATAGGTAATCATGTTTTTGTGGCAACCCAGTCACCATCCACCTCTTGGGTCATCGACTCAGGAGCAAGCTCTCACATGTCTGGTATAACATCTATCTTTCATAATCGTAGTTCCATGAAGCATAATATTATCTTGGCTGATGGGTCTACTCGTCCTGTGCTTGGGAAATGTGTCATTCACCCTACTCAATCACTATCATTATTTGATTCATTATATGTGCCTAATTTTCCATTTAATTTGTTATCTGTGAGCCAGTTAACCAAATCTCTTCAATGTTCTGTGACATTTTCTTCAAATTCGTATGTTTTTCAGGACCTCAGGACGAAGAAGATGATTGGTTCGGGGCATGAAAAAGATGGACTGTACTACTTGGATCTACCTGGAAAAGCCTTCACTTCTGTTTCTACTTCTCCGTTGCAGTGGCATTATCGTTTGGGACATCCGTCTTTGGCTAAGTTGCGTCAAGTTGTTCCTAGTTTGAGTCATGTTTCTAGTCTTGAATGTGAGACTTGTCAGTTAGGCAAGCATCACCGTAGTTCCTTTCCTCGTCGTAGTAAGAGTCGTCAATTAGAGTCTTTTGATCTTGTTCATTCTGATATTTGGGGTCCGTCTAGAGTCAAAAGTCCGAAAGGATTTCAGTATTTTGTTATTTTTATTGATGATTATTCCAGAATGACTTGGTGTTATTTAATGAAAGAAAGATCTGAGTTTCCAAATGTGTTATCTGTCTTTTATAATGAAGTCTATGTTCAGTTTAATAAACGTATCAAAATTCTGCGTTCTGATAATGCTTTGGAGTATACTCAATCTTCTGTGAACAGTTTCTGTGTTGATCGTGGTATGATTCATCAAACCAGTTGTGTCCACACCTCTCAACAAAATGGTATAGCCGAACGCAAACATCGACACATTTTAGATGTGGCTCGAACTCTCATGTTCAATATGCATGTCCCTAAACAATATTGGGCAGATGCCGTTCTTACTGCATGTTATCTTATTAATCGCATGCCATCATCTGTATTAAATAACAAAGTTCCATTTACCATATTACATACAGATGTCGCACCCTTTTCCTTATCTCCTCGAGTGTTTGGGTGTGTCGCTTTTATTCATAACTTGGAACCTAATCGAGATAAGTTGGCTCCTAGATCTCTGAAGTGTGTCTTTCTTGGTTATCTCCGTACTCAAAAAGGTTATCGTTGTTACAGTCCACAGTCATGCAAATATTATGTCAGTGCGGATGTTACATTCTTTGAGTCTACCCCTTTCTTTTCTTCAGGAGACCGTTGTATTCCTTTTACAACAGATTTGATATCTTCCATACCACTTCCGGTCATTCCTGAATCAATTTCTGTCTCCATTCCCCATTTACAGGTTTATCAGAGATCCAAGGACAGGCCAGTGGTTCTGCAAAATTCAGCCTTCAACCAATCATCTTTCGTGCCTGAGGTTTCTGCTCCCATCACCACAGATCCAGATGATCTTCCTATTGCTCTCAGAAAAAACGCCTTTGTACCACAAAGAATAAGCATCACATTTCTAACTATGTTTCATTACGCCGTGCTTCATCATCTTTTCATGCATTTGTTGTTTCATTGTCTTCTACTTTTATTCCCAAAACTTACAAGCAGGCTATGTCATCTTCTGGTTGGAAAAGTGCAATGGATGATGAGATGTATGCTTTACATCAAAATCAGACTTGGAAGCTTACATCACTTCCTGTTGGAAAATAAACAGTGGGTTGTAGATGGGTGTACACTGTTAAGTATCACCCTGATGGTTCTGTTGAGCGCCTCAAGGCATGGTTGGTTGCCAAAGGGTATACTCAAACATATGGCGTGGATTATATATAGACTTTCTCTCCAGTGGCTCGGCTGAATTCAGTTCGGATTCTTATTTCTGTGGCGGTTAATCACCAATGGCCTATATATCAACTGGACATAATGGCCTAATGGCCTTACTCAATCTTCCGTCACAAGAAAAACCTAAACTAAACTAACAAGGGTTTTTTGCACTTTACCCTTAGGTTTTAGATGGATATAATCGTCATTTCATATCTAATTTGACGTCCGTTAACGGCAGAAATCAAATTGGGTGTAAACTGCAAAAATATGTAAAATTTAAGGATTTTTTTTAAACTAGGTTTTTTTTTGCAAAAGTGACTTATCTAAGGAGGGTTTTTTTTGCACTTCACCCACTATAGTGATAATATTTAGCCTCCAATGACATTGTAAGCCTTTTTGTGTAATGTTCATTGGCTGACTTTCAAATAACACTTGGCTCCCATTTGTTGGTGAGCAACCCACATCAAATTCAATACCCTGTAATTTTCTCGTAAACTAACCTCTTGACAAACAAGCTATTCTATTTTACCTTTTTATCTAGTGGCCACTTCCTAAAGATGCCTTGAACATGCTCAAGAGAGAATATGTAGTTACTGTGAAGCTATATTATCCGGACTCTCCACTTTAAGGAGAAGACCCATGTCGACCCGATAGGATATGGGTATGGATATGAAATTCGTATCGGATCCTCCATAGTGACAATCGGATCCTCCATTGTGACAATTGGGAGACTGATAGTGAAGTAGATAGTTTATTTTAATGTGAAAGTGAAGTAGATAGCTTATTTTAATATGGTAGACTTGTATTAAAGTAGTAGGGGAGCTGAAGAAACGGTCTCTTTGGAATTTATTCAACTAGTTTAGTAAAGTTTACTACTAGTTTATAATTACATGTTGTCTTTTTATGAAACCATGTTCAAATATATTTATTTTATTAGTCATATTCCGTACCCAAAATTTAGATCATTTTTAGTCGAGTCCGTGTATCCTTCAATTATGAGTTTGAAGGACCCGACTCTTGGATATGTACCCGTACCCGACACCCGTATCCGAGTCCATGTAACATAGCCGTGAAGTAATCAGGTCTATTGTAGAATGCTGTATTTAGTGAAGGATTAGGTTATACAAATTTGGAACCATATGAGGATGATAAGGGCAAAATCCTTGTGAATTGTCATTTTAATTAGCATACAGTGGGGGTTGGTGAAACTCAAAATTATAGTACTCATGGTTCAGTTTAGAACTTTAAAAGACACATGCTTGATCATGTCATAGGAGATTGGGATGTAAAATGTGCTTAAATCTTAAACAGCAATGCAAATTTGTCAATTACTAGAATCTTTTACAAAATACGATGTTTTAGCTGTATGTGGTGATGGTAGGCCATACTTTAGCAAGGGAGAACTACTACTTTTAGACTATACATGTTTGCAATGATTCTGCATTGCCTTCCAAATGAGAGCTGCTCTCTTTAGACGCACACTGAGCCACTCTCTTTAGACGTACACTGAACAATTCAAGGCCGCAACGTTACCTATTGAGGCATCCAACAAGCTAATTACCCTATCCAAAGCTATTTCTTCTTCTCGTGAGATCCTTGGTTGCATAGGGAATTAGCTGAACTTTTGTCCTCATGGGCTTAGAACTTTTCATTTGAACTCATACATTAAATGATAGTTTCCAATTAATTGAGTCATACTCTTACTAGTTTCCCTCCTTAACCATACTCATCGTTGTTACTTTCTGTTATAGGCTATTTTATTTGCCATGCTAAGGTTCTGTATTGTAGACCCTCAATGGAATATTAGGTTGACGTTTAGGTGAAATGGGAATTGGTATAGAGTGAAATCATCATCTACAACCTTATGTTTGAGAGAGAAAAATTAATAAGTACCTGACATCACCTTTCATTATATGATTCAAAAATCAATATGGACAGTTGAGGTGGCAACTGGCAAGAATATCTTATTCAAGTTTTAACTATATTGACTGGGTTACTGTTGAAAACAGCCTACATGTTTTCAGATTGATGCTCTTGCTGATTGAGTTAATGACATTGTTTTTCTCAATCAAACAAGCAATTCTGTGTTGTTAATATATGGAGATGACAAGATTGTTAAGGCCACCTAGGTAGCAGGTTCACGGAAGGATATGGGCATATTCATACATACATACAGGATACAACAATTGTCGAATATTTTCTTGATCCTGTCTTAGTCTGGACACGGTTATACAGGTAAATAGTCGCATATATAGTACATACTGATATATATGTATATGGATTGGATAGTAAATAGGTCCCAGACCAACTGTAGTATCTGATATCCGTTAATATTTTGCTTCTTATGTCTAGGTAATATTTGGCATGAATTGTTCTTGTGCCAAATGTATGTTCCAGATATGTTTTGGGACCCGTTGCAACCTAGACATAGACTGCTTGTGTCTGATGTGTTGTCAGGCAAGTACCATGTCTAATAAGTGCCACACATGGATACAGTCCTGTGGAGTATCGGAAGTATTTTATGTGTTGTCTAGAAGGTCGGTGTGATTTTTCCAAGGTTCGCAACATCGATATCACAATCGGTATCGGACACCTTCCTATGAGTATCGGGATCGGCACTATCGGCGGTTTCGGATCGGAGTATCGGAAGTTTTGGCATCAGAAAGCAAATAATTATTAATGAATTATTAAAGTTAAGTATAATCTTAAGTATTTTATGTGTTGTTTCTTAGTAGTTTTGAAATTGAATGAAATAATAGTCACCCTTGCCGATTGATTTACCTGCAATAGATATTTTTTTTTTCTTTTACATACTTTTACAACCTTAGTATGCTTTGACATTCTTGTTGATTAGTCTTTTTCGTTAAATTTTCTTTGCCGAAATAACCGGAAAAAATGCCTCCAATGTCGGTATTGGTCACTATCGGGTATCGGTTGGTATCGGAATGGGACATGCCAAACCGTACTGGTATCGGCCGTATCGGATTGATATCAACCGATACTGCAAACTATGGATTTTTCCAACTAGACAGTTAGGCATGATATTTGTGTAACTTTCATATCTAATCAGATATTGGTGTGTTCAATACACTATTGTAGAACATTAAGCGGCTGTTTACTTTATTATCCACGTTCAAAGGAAAATATTCAGATAGAATCTGATAATTCTTGATCTTTATTATTATTATTTTGATTATTATTCTGGTTTGCTACTAGCATTGGTTACCTCAGGTCATCTGAGTGTTTGGTTATGGAGGTGTCACTATATTTGAGGAATGTTAATAAACTTTTACCCTTTGACCTCGCCAATCCATCTAAGCCTTCTGGCTATGGAGGGCCACTTGCTTTGAGATAACTGTTTGTAAACTTTGGCACGGGACATGGTGTCTGACATGGAAAATCTCCCTTATTCTAGAAACAAGACACATGCTATATAATTGTATGTGGTCTAGTTTGGATATGAAGGATCTTAATGAATACAAGCTTGGGCAAATATATTGCAATTTTGGGAATAGTTTAAGATTCACAAAAGTGTCACACATGGATGGGCAGTCTCTGGTACTGGACACAGATGGAAATCACAGATTTTAGTAGGGAGAATTGTTCTAGATATCGGACTTTTACTCATTTCTGTGACGCCATCAACCGGGTTCTTTACACTAACCTCTTGTATGTTATATGTTTATTATACGGACTCCCTTATTTTGAAAATAATTACACGGACCTCCCCTATGCTTTATGTTTTATGTAAAGGGTTATTACGCTAACCACCCTTATTTTGAAAATAAAACATAAAGCATAGGGGAGGCATGTGTAATTATTTTCAAAATAAGGGAGGTTCGTGTAATAAACATAAAACATAGGGGAGGTTAGTGTAAGAACACCGTCATCAACCTGATGCCAACTTTTCAAGTTGGTGCTAGATTTCCAATCACGGAACTATTTATGAGAAGCTCGTGCACTTTTTAAGCTCAAGAATTTAGTAGCATTTATTGAAAATCTGTACGAGTAAGAAATATTTGATATGAATGACAAGAATGAGCAGAAGTGAAAATAATCAGCAGGGAAATTGTTATGCTTTGTGCAACCCAATAATGTTTTCAGTAATGAAAATAGGCAGGCAGCATGAGCCTGAAAAATAGAAACATCTAGTTTGAAGAAAATTCAGAAGTTGGGATTGGAGGCTCAAATTTGTACTACTAAACTCACTCTGCAGAATGAATGCTCAATTTCTTCATTGGTACCTTGAATAGTTCATGCTTCATAATTTGTTATAATTTTTTTGTGGCAGTATAAGGATATGTTATGTTTAATATTCTTTCATGCATCCTATTCAAAAGAACTTTTTTTCTTCTTATTGGTGCTTACCTGTTTCTATTTTCTAGGATTTGAGATGCGTAGATTCTACTAGGGAGTTTGTTTGGTGGTATAATGGGAGTCCGACGAGATTTGTGAAGCATGGATACAACAGCCATGTATCCTTCGTCAGGTATATAATATTGACATGAACCTATTGGATGGGATCTAGTGGGAAATTGACATTAATCTTAACTTTTATATGTGATGAAAGGAGTCAAAATCTTTTCGCCAGATCAATTGATGAAAGTTGTGAAAGAAAAAAAAAGTTTCTGAGAGAAAAATTAAAACAGTGTCATCTCCGGGGAACTTTATCCTGCCCTCGTACCATGCGTAAACACTGGAGGATCTTAGTTCTGGCTTTATCATCTTCAGAAATTTATTGAGCTAAAACAATTTAAAATATGCTCTCTAAATTCTCCAATTGCAAGACAACCTTAAAATAAGGTTGCATCTGCATGCTCGTATGCAGTCGGCAAGGTGTTTGGTGAGGATCTATTACCTTGGTGCATCGTACCTAGGGCGCCTATTTAGATGGACTTCATGCACCAAATTGAATTTTGAGATCAGTAGGTTGGTCTGGAGTATAGTATTTCCTATGTATGCTATGAATACACAAGGATAATAGAAAGCGCTATACTACTGAGGTAGATAATAACTTACTGAAACCCGGTGTTCAATGGAAACTAATTAATTATTTGAGTGACACTTTACTTATTAGAAGGAGATAGGAGAGGAAAGAGTTAGGCTTAGGCTTAGGGTTTTGGGGATTGGCATGGAGGGAGTAAAAACTAAAAAGACGGAGAGGCGGTTCAGTTGATTTAGGGTTAGGGTTGTTTACAGGTCGGTTCGGGTTGGAAACTTGGATGTGTCACTTATGCAATATCTAAACCCTGATTGCTATAACTATAACTGTTCCATAAGAATTCAGGTTCAGGTCAAATTTCATTCCTTCTAATTGGGTTACGCTTGGGTTTCGGTTTTTTATTTAGTTGTATATTGAGCTATTTGAAAATATTGTTTGCTATGCTTACTTAACATTAAAGATGTTTAAACCAGCATTAAAGATGAGTGTATATTTTATGATTTCCTCCTAATAATAGTTTTACGCTGCTTCTATATAGTTAGAAGCACCGGTGTCAAGGGTTTTTCATGGCCTTCAATATTTTTCTTATTATTTAGTATGTTATATAAGTTGGAATTTTGTGTAGCTACTTTATTTTGTGGTCCTTCCATTTGAGTGTAGCAAAAGACATAATCGGTCATTGATAACCACCCTGGATTTGTCGCATGTTGAGACTGTGCTCTCCCACGAATATAAGAGGGGAAGTGCAACTCATGCGGGATTTGTTATTAACATGGTTATAGGTAGTAATCATCTAAAACCTGCCTTGGACTTTTTTTAGTTTCCACTGGCAGGACAACAACAACAACAGTAAAGAACACTCTCAAATAATTCGTTGTACTGTTTGCATGAATCTTAGTTTGTTTTCTTAATCTTACTTCAGTTGATTATGGAGTATTCTTTATTGGCAATCAAATAAACACAAGCATATTCTTTTTACCATTTGTACATTCTTTGTTCTCACTTTGCTGATTTGCTCCCCTTCTCTCCTCCAGTTTTCGCTTTATTTGAGATGGGTGGATAATACAAATCTACCAAGAACAAGAAAAAGAGAGGCAAAATTTGTAGATGTTTTGAGCTTGGAAGAAACCAACTATCTATCAATAGGTGAGAACATACTGCTATTAGTCTATATCAGGTATAGCCAGCTTGGAGACACCAGAGAAAGACCATCATCTCTATCCGAGGTAAGATGTAACCATCATGCATTTGTTGGACCTTGCAGATAACCATTAGATTAGCATTAGCCATCTATAGTCTTCATTAGAAAACCTTAACATTCATATAAATGGCATAACATCCATCCATCTCTCTCTGTACAAAGTAAGGCAATAAGTTTCTGCTTTGCCTGACGAAATTGTTTTCTTTACAGAGGCTGACTATTTACTTGCATGAATGATTCGAAACGTGGCTCCGTCAGGTCTACTGCATCCTCATCCGAGGATCTCCAGCTCTGAGAGGGCGGTGTCAGGAAAATCAGCCTCTCCATGTACTCTGTTGATGAAACTGTTCCAGTGTTCTTCTGCTGTTCTTGGCACAGGTTCCGCTCCACTGCCAATGGCAAGGAGCACCTAGCATGGACTCTTTCTGAAGAGGGTTGACCAATATGTGGCTTTTCTATTTCAACGAGGTTACTACTGTTGCGAGGAGCGGAGCTCTGCAGAGTACAAGGAGAACCGTGTTATTTTAGTTCAGATAGTATTTGCGAAGATTAACTGGAGATACGAACAAAAGAACTAAAGACAATTGATTCATTATATGTGATAATGTATGCATGAACTTACTACATGTAAACCATAATATTAGTTTCAAATACGACTGCAGTATTTTTGTCAAGTGCTGAAGCAGTTAATGGTGCAGTTAGAAGATCTAATAGAAACAATGGAATGGTCGATCTAATATATACCTTCGTGTTTTTCCTTTTGGACTTGCTAGGAGCAATGGTGGAGAGGATTTGAACAACTTCACTCATCGATGGCCGAGAATCTGGATCCCACTGTAGGCATTCTCTAGCTAGATGAGCCATCGTCTGCATCTCTTCTTCAGGGAAGTTTCCTTTCAGGAGCGGATCAGGTAATTCTGCAACAACCAGCTTACTGTCGCGCAATCGAGCTGTTGCCTACCATTTCAGAAGATGTGCTCCATCTTAAACAAGAATTTATAGTGTAATGGCACAGCCCATCTTATTTGTATTCAGTATAGAAGTTTCAAGTTGATGCAAAGATATGAAGGTTACCCATATGACAAGGCTTTCATCGGTTCTATTTGGTGATTTATGGATAGGTTGGCGACCTGAAATCAATTCTAGAAGAACAACACCGAAACTGAAAACATCAGATTGTAGTGTGGCCTTCCCCACGATAGCATATTCAGGAGCGAAATATCCGAACGTCCCCAGCATTCTAGCTGGAGAACTGGAACAGCTAGCATGATCTTCGTTCATCAAATGCTTCGCCATGCCTAGATCAGTAATCTGCATAACAAAATAAAAACGAGGTCACATATACTTTGCACAAGAAAGAAGAGTCTAGAAGCAGAATTTTACCTTCGCTCTGGACTTTTCGTCAAGAAGAATGTTGGTGGACTTGATGTCTCTATGCAGAATCCTCGGAGCAGCTGCTTCGTGTAGATACTCCAAGCCTCTTGCGGCTCCTAAGGCGATACCAACACGGGTTGCCCAATCCATGGGTTCTTTTCCTTGTGCTGCATCTAGACATTCTCTCACATTGCCATTTGACATTAACTCGAATACTAGAAGCCTCTCGAATTGCTTTCCGTGGTACTCGGAGCAGTAGCCAAGCAAAGGAACCACATGGCAGTGGTTGAGTCTTGAAATGATCTCAATCTTTATCAACAAAAGGGTGGCATAAGTAGGACAAGTTAGAAGATGACGAGGATAAGAATTGCTTACACTCGCACGCGTGCAAGAAATTTTGAAGTCTTGAAATGAGTAGAAGATGGATTTGGAAGCTACCTCATTCAAGAACCCGTAATCTTCTTCGGAACCTCCTGGCAAGTTTAGTTTCTTGATGGCTACAACTCTTCCATCTTTTAGCTGGCCACGATACACGTTGCTGCTCCCCCCAAGACCAATTAGATTCGATCTTGAAAACTTCTCTGTCGCATGCTCCAACTCGACAAATGAAAATTGGATGATTGCTCCAGGGAACATTCCCCTTTCACTTCCAAACATTAAGAGAAGCCTGTGTATGAATGCTGCAAGGAGGAAAGGTTATATTTTATATTAAGGCATAATCAAGCATAGATGGAATATTATAAGCTTAGGATGACACATACAAGCAAATTTCTATATTTACAAGTACACGATTGTTACTGGCAACAATATTACAGATCTGCAGCCCCACTTTACATTTTCGTGAAACTCGATAAATTTAAGCCTTAGGCTTACACTTTTTTGGATTGAAAACTAAACAATCGGGGAACTGCAAGAGAGACACATTGTACCTGTGATCGGGCCCTTGTGCAGAGTGGCTTTTGCTTGCCAATCTGGGAACGAAGCAGACCGATGGCTTATTAAGTTGGTTGCACTATTCCAGCTTGCTTCCTTGACAGATGAAAAAACTGGTGGTTGCCCAGAAAACTTGTCCTTGCGGTAGAAATAGCAGGCCACAGAAACAAGAAATGCTATAGTTGCCAACACGACACAGAGTAGAAGAATGACTACAACACCTTTGTTCAACATGCGTTTCTGAGTTGTTGTTCTTCTTGGAGAATCTGCATGACACGGTATAAGTACTAATTTGGTTAGGTTTGGATAAAGTAACCAGTGTATGCTGACATGTTGATAAGTTCCAAATCCTGATAGTTTGATGTTCTAAACTGTAAGTAATTGCTGTTTCATTACATACACAATCTCAAACAAAACCCAATTTTGAAGTATCATATATAGCTAAGCAAAATATTTAATCTTGTCCCATGGGAGGGAACAATAACATACCAGAAGTGCAATTGCAGGAGGTAAAACAGCGTGCATCCTGGATGTTGCCATAGGGCTGAGCAGCTGCATCTGATGCACACGAGCAATTCCATCCTCCTCTATCTGGTGCTTCATCTGCAAATTAGAGCATATGTATCCAATGACAGTCATGAATACTCGATCATTGTCTCAAAATTGCATGTCAATACCTAAACCAGATAAAGTTATTGTATGTGCCACAGATCAAGGGTTGACCCTCGACGAGCAAACAACTATGATTACAACATGAAGAAAATGTTGATGGTTAGTGAGCTGCAACTTTGGTTATGACTCCAAACAAGGTCAGTTTTTGTGTCAGCTAAGGAACAAATTCTTATCTACCCAATCTAACCCTGAATTCAACTTCGGATTAAAGTTTAGCTTATGATATCAATTTTGCTGGGGAATTCTACTTATGCAACTAATATCTCACTCGTTCAAGTAATTTTTGAAAGACAAAGTGGTATTGCCACCTTTTTTAATCAGCTTCTCATGAAACACATAAAATATCAAATACCAAATGTCATACAGTTTATGAGTTGTTCATAAAACTAAATACAAGAGTTACCCACAGACCATAAAGCATCCCAAAGTCACACAACACACCCAATTACCATTTTGTCAAAGTAATTATCTCAACTTGCTGTAACAATAAACCACAGACACAGAGGACCCAGAGGCACACATTGAAACACGAATCAGAGGCACTCACCCACTATCAACGCAGACCAACAATGTGGACCTTCTACGACTTCAGTTACATCTTTGGCTCCCGGCTTGGTCTCAAGCTAGTTAAAAAAAGAAAAGCCGAGTGTTTCTGTGCTCACCTATAGAATCTGTCTCTACATCTATTATACTATCCTTCCGAATTCCCCAAGATCCAGCCACTATTAGTGTTCTAAGTCTTCTCTAAGCCTCTACATCATGACAAATGCTCTTTCCCTATTTAGTGTTCTAAGTCTTCTCTAAGCCTCCACATTTCCCAGTCTCCTCTGGAGCACTCTGCATCCCATGGCTTGGGTTGCCAAACTCTAATTTACCTGTTCCTACATCATTCCCAGAATAAGTGTTCGGTTGCTCCAGTACTAATTTGGCATTGAAAACAGCGCCTATCAATATCTATCTATTGAGTACATTTTGCTTTGTCAACATGGAATCATTAGTATGTAGTATGTAACAACATAAGGATTTTTGACATTCAAAGGTACCTTATATGTAGACACTCCAACATGGACACTGTGTTCGTTAATATCAGGTATCGGACATGACACACTCCAAAACTAGTAGGACACTATATCAAAGTTGCGTGTCTCACTGTGTCCATACATGTCTCTCTGGCTTGTGTCTCTTCCTTGGTTTAAGGTTTTGGCTTAGTTCCATTCGGTTTCAGAGGGTACCTTTTCTAGAAACTATCCATACAATCAATTCGACTTTGGTCCAGTTTCAAGTTTCGGACAGAAATGTCCGAAGCTATAGGATTCAGACAATGATAGGAACTTCCAGAACCGCTGACTAAAACCATATGCAGAAGAATATGGATTCCTAGTGTTTATCATAAATATCTAGGATTTGATATTAGTTTCTTAGGATATCTAGGATTTATTTGCTTGTAGATTGAGTATAAGATCTAGGTCTATGAGGATTGTCTTGTATTTTGTGGTTGCTATATGTAAGAGGAAGCTCTCCTAGGGAACACAGAGCATGCCATTTTTTTCCAAATATTATTTCTCTCCAAATTAAGGTATCCCATATTTCTTCTTTTCCTCATCTCTCAAGCCTACCACAATATAAAATTCAACATAGTACCCTCTATAAATCCTAGACAGTCTAGGATGCTAATACGGAACCAAGATATTTAGGATAAATCGTAGATATATTAGTAATCCATATTCTTCTGCATACTAGTAGGATGAACAAACGCTAGACAGAAACTAAATTCTAAAACCTTGGTCTCTTCCCCTCATCTAGCATACATCTAAGATGAGGTTTTCTTCGCACCCTATGCAATTGGTTGGTGAAAATGACCTTGGTTCCTATACGGCCTAGAGCAACTAGGAGGAAGAGGGTATGCAATTGTACGTCAAAACACGACTGGTTCATCCAGAAGATAGTTTCTTTAACGTCTCCCGCCTCATGTCTTGTTTGTGGCAAAAGGATTCCACATCTTAACTACTTATCTTGGAACCAGGATATCATCCTTAATTTCTTGACTGTGTCATACTTAACTTCGTGACAGCTGTTCTCCTAGCTGGATCAAAGCTGAAAATCATGAGGATGCACTCCGAAACCATCACCTCAATCAAACCATTACGACCAAATGAGACTGTGTCATCTGAGATTGGAGGATGTTAATCTCATACTTCCTGGTCATGTTAATCCCATACTCCTGTTGCCAATAAAACCTCTCTAAAAAGCCCGTCCCAACAGTTTATTGCCTACAAAAACTAGTAAAGGTAACAAGGACTCTCTCAGATAAGGTGTTTTCTACACCTATTCTCCCTGCCAAATTCCTCATTTGACACCACAATCATCTTGCTTGATGCAATCCACCGGTCTAATTTGCATGTACGCCAGACCTAGGAATCTGAAGAAGCCAAATATATTTAAAACATACAACCTGCAGTGCTAACTACAGATTATAATTCAGCATATACCAAGTTCATGAGGGTTCAAAAGATTTAGAGGATATGATTGAACAACAAAATGACCTTCTCCACTTATACTCGGTTTATGTAACAAAAACATGGTTAATTTGCTACTGATCAGTATATGATCACATGTATTTCAAAGATTCAGCTGTTGAAACCCTTTTAACTTAAAAACACTTTTTTGGATTCAGTAAAAAAACAAAGCAATTCCATTAGATGAGCCTCAAGTCACCGACAAAAGGAATAAGGTATATGCTGTCATCTAACTCTGATAGCACTAAAACTTTAGTATAACTAATTTAAAGCCAGAGAAATACCAGGTACGCAATTACAGGATGAAGAACATTTAGACGCAGGAGAGTAATCGAGTACTCCTTGAGGACTAGCTGCGCATAAACACCTCCAATTCAAAGTGCTTGACCCTTCTGTAAAGAAATAAACTTGATAGATCAGAAATTATGTTGTACTTCAGGGATGATAGCATAAGTTCTGACTCTTCAAACAATATGTACCCACATAATTGTACTAGATCAAAGACCTCAAGCATTTGCTTACTGACACAAACAGAGAAGATCCCAACCTCTCTATTCAAAATTAACAAGATTTTGAAACTAACCACAAGAAATACATCGAAAACATAATAATCCACAGATGCAGAACATAGCAACTTCCAGATGCAGCTCCATTAGCTTCATTATGACCCCCTGACAGAAGATGGTGCTACCAACAAAGAAGTTAGAAATTTAAGAAAGACACAGGAAAGCACGTATGAATTATGATACACAAAGTCAGAAGCAATGCGCAGCAGAACATAATATAATTCAAAGTAAATCGTCGATAACATAAAAGAATACAAGTCTAGGACAGTTTTGGCTGTTCAAAATAGAAAAAGGTTGATTGCCGAAGAACAGCACAATATCACCGAGGACCAAACATGTGCAAAGTGATGGAGAGTATGATATGCAAGAACACAAGTACATTATTGGCATCACACTACATCACAATGCATTGAACGCCGATTTCCCATTTGTATGTATCAGTACAACATTAGAAAACCTTGTGTGCTCAATCAAAGCCACTAAATACCAAGAATCTATGGCTATTTATAACAAGCAAAAAATTCAAACATATGTCATTGTGCTTACAGTGTTTGAGACCTTAAGCCATGAAACTAAACCAGAACTTTTGCTGCAGGAAACCTAATTTTAGTTGACCCTCCCTCCCTCCCTCCCTCTTCTAAACACAGACTGAAAAACTCATTAAGATCAAAGCAACCCAATCTATCAAACACCTTACCTTATATATATATATATATATATATATATATATATATATATATATTCGAAATAGCAATTTGATCCTTCTTTTTTGATGGTACATATTAGTTTAAAATAGTTTAAGAAACTAACGTAACTAGTATTTTTTGTAGGAGAGAAAAATATGAGAAAAAAAAATGTGAAGAAAATAATTCATTTTTTTTTATTTGATATGAAAAATAAAAATAAAAATAAAAATAGAGGGATTATTTTTCTCTTATAATCTAAAAAATTCAATTCCACAAAAAAAAAGAAAAAATTGGAGACTTATATTAGTTAACAATTATACTCTCATATTAATTGTATTATTTAAAATTATTTATGAAGTCAATTAGTAAATAAATATTTTTAATTGAGAATAAAAATTGATAAAAGTCTATAATTTTTACTTCTTTTTTTTTATATCAAACAAAAAAAATTGAATCTTTTCTCTTTTGAAAAAAAAATACATTCTTATCTTTCTTTTCTTTTTTCCTTTTTTTTCCCTGTTTTTTATTTTTAATTACTACTCCTACTACCAAACTAAACCTAACATCAGGAAGCGAAAATCATGATCTATCGTCAAATCTAGATGGCTAAAAAGAATCACTCAAATTTAAATCAGCAATAAGTGTCAATGACGACTTTCATCGAGAAAATGACATCGAAATGACAGGTATATAAAAGAAATACAGCTAGCTAGCTAGCTAGTATAAAAAATAATCAAAGTTGAAGACAAATATCTTTTGCACACCTTATTGGAGAGCAACTTCTTGGACCGCCTGATAGAGATTAATTAACCACCAGTTACACTAGAAAAGTCCACATTAAGAGTGAACACAAATCATCCAAACTCCATTGGCTATTATGATTATCATGGTTATCGAGAAATGATAAAAGATTCCAAAATTAATAGATTAAGTCACAAAAATATATTATTTATTTTATTTATAAATGATAGAAGATAGATGACAGTGGATCCAAAAGACATACAATATAGTGTATTCAAAAATTTTGAACGTTTCGTTAGACCTCGTATGTTATGCAGAAATTTAAAAAATAATTCAACAATTTGCATATATGTAAGTCATAATAATAACCAAAGAACTCTTATATATATATATATATATATATATATATATATATACTCTTACAACGATGCTTCAAAACGGTTCAAAAAGTGAGCCGTCTAACTTGACCAACCAAGAAAAATGTCTCCCACCTTAACCATATGATATAGAAAAAATATTTGACTATAGTTATATAATATTACGTAGTTAAACAATTAGTTAAAATTTATTTATTTTTTTAATTTGTAATTACATAAGAATATACGTATATTTTAGACGATTAGTCTTTTAAAACTTTTATAAAAGGTAGAGATATATCTGTAACAAGTGTAACTATAATATATTTAAATGTTTAAACTATTTTACAATAATATTAGAATTTTTTTATGTCCGTTGAACGTAAAATATTTGCTTTTGAAATTATTGTAAAATAATTTAAATATTTAAATATATTTGAATTGAAATATCTTATATACATGTTTATATTTTAATTACGATTTGATTATATTTTAATTATAATTTGTTATATATATATATATATATATATATATATATATATATTGAAAATGATAGCCGTCTAAGAGGTATGTATATCTTCATGTAATTAAAAATAAATAAATTTTAACTAATTATTTAACTATAATATATTATATAATTATAGTCAAACATTCATTTTAGCTCATGGGTAAGATATGAGACATTAGTTCGAATTTCTATGACATTATTTATAAAAAAATTAATTTTTTTGGATAAATTTTTTCAAGTAATATTATTTTTTTAATAAATAATATAAAATTTACAAATGGTTTAGACGGTCCAATTTTAGACTGAGTAAAAAAAAAGAAAAAGAAAAAGAAAAAAAGAGAGTGCATATCAGAGTTCAAAATTTTCAAATATTAGTTTACTTTGCTTTATCTCAATGGTTATAAAAGAACAAATGTACATTGACAAAAACAAAAGATGGTGCAGCTGTCAGAAAGCTGGGAAGTATGTAATCTAGTCTTTGCTTCCAAGACAGGAAATAATAATAATAATAATAATTTATTACTGTGATGTGGCGACAAAGTGTAATTAATTATCACAATAGATAATATTAATAAAGTTTGGGTTATTCCTTTTGTTAATGTACTTTAAATATTTCGGAAGCCCCAGATTCTCTGTCGGCAAGGCTGGTGGTTGTTATATGCGTTTCAGCTTATATTTGTTTATTTGAAGAAACTAAAGTGGATTGTGGAAAAGGGTATATACTGTATTTTGGAGGAATAATGCTATTTCTACTGTATTTTGGAGGAATAGTATTATTTGTACCTCCAAACTTCAAAGTATTCCTCCAGACTATTCCTTCTTATATAGCAGATGACGTGACGATTAATGTGACAACTGACATAACAAATTATAATATTAAAATTAACATTAAAATTAATATTAAAATTAACAATGAAAAATTTTGGATGATTAATTTTTTGGGTTAAAATTTGTCATGTCAGCTGCTATATGATACTATTTAGCATGCAACGTTAGCCGTCACATAAGGAGGGATGGTTTGGAAGAATATTTTGGAGGTACGAATAGTGTTACCCACTTTGGAGAGACGTGGTATTTATTGTTATCTTTAAGGTCCCGTCTGGTTCGCGGAAAGAAAATCAAAGTAAATGTAATTCCCGTCAATTTTTTTTTTCCGACTGAATTTTTAGATGTGGAAAAATAAATCCTTAGATGGATGAGAAAAACTATTTTCTTCCCTAATTTTCCTTCATTTGGAAAATATTTTTTCTTTTTCCTCATTTTCATTATCATCCAAACATAAAACATTAATTACTTTCTTTTTTTGATGTCATGATTCAACGAACCAAACATGACCTAATATTTTATGATTAATAATGGTTGATTGCGACTATTTTGACAATCAACATTAGGTGGGTCCTACAACATAATATAATTAACATTATGTTATCAATTTAATCACAAAGGTTTTAAATGTAATATAATTGTGATTACAAACTTAATTACATTATACCATTTTCTTTTACAATCAATTACTTCATAAAATTCATATAATCACGATTACATTATAACTTAAAACTTATAAACTTAAAAAATTAAATTAATTTTTTGTCTTTTTTAAATTATATTATTATATTTGAAATAGGCTAAATTAAAACTTGATACCTTCAACTATTCAAAATGTTTAACTTGATACCCTCAACTTTTATAGGTGCTAACTTAATATCCTCAACTATATAATAATTTTCATGTTGATACCCAAAATTTTAAAAAAGACAAAAATATCCCTCCCTTCCCAATACCCCCGTCCCTCGCTTCCCGCCCTCCTTCTCCGGCAACACCCCCCATGTCATGTCCCGACTCCGTAAAGTCGATAATCGTCCCCGGACATGATGCCATGCGTGCCTAGGTTGCACAACGCACAAGGCAAGAAGATAAAATATATAACTTTCATAGAAAACACTGAGTCGCGACGAAATATTTATAGAGTCATATGAAACAATCAGAGTATGCGAAGCGAATCTCTTTTATTGATAATAGCAGCGGTTACAAAGGCTTGAATAGCCTTATTGAATATGCCAAGTTGGCTCCAATATTCGTTGATCTCTCTTGCTTACAAATTATTTCCACCGTTCCATACATCATGTCTTCGTATATCCAAGCAAAGGCCTCAAACTTGAGAACCTGAAAAAGGATGTCCACAAACGTGGGTCAGTACGCAACTTGTACTGGTGAGCAGGATAACCCAATCGTCTAAATCGACACTAAGTGATCATGGCAAACATACAGATTTATAGTGATCTTTCTATTAGAATTTAGATAAATTTTAGTTCATGTTGAGGCACGTCTCGAAAGTAGTAAATCATGCTTGCATGTAAACTTGAAAGTTATGAAAGCATATTCACATATATAGCATTGAATCCACTTAAGCAGACAAACATGCATTAATCTCGATCACATCGGTAAATAAACATGTTATATTCGGTCGTCTCGAATCGCGAAACAAAGCATGTGATATGCGTTGCACCGTATCACTCGGCGTGACTCAGTAATAAGCTCGATGTGCCCGCGCTTGCACTTATGCAATGGGAATGCCCAATACTCTCGATACACACACTCTTGCACTGAAGCAAGGTGGGAACACCTTATCGTCTTGTAACACTCGGTGTGGCAAGTTATCGAATCGAATACACTCGGCGTGCCGAACTTATCTATATGAACGAAGTATCACTGGCCAACCATAATGGACTAATACATGCATTACAACGCACCCTTTCAGTATATTGGTTGCAACGCCTCAACTTTAGGTCCCGCAATTGTCGATGTTACTTAATAGACGATGCTCCATCCACCCGAAGGTTGCAACGCCTCAGTGGATGTCTCACTACTCTGCATTTCCTTCTAGGCAGAACGGTCCCGGTGCCTCGGCGACTTTCGTTTGAGAAAACCAAGCCCGTGCACGCGCAGTCCGTAACCATGCAACGTTTCTACTCGACGTAGTATATCATTATCGCGTTGACTCAAGTCACCATGCCGTTCCCGACTACTTAGTGGGCACTATACCTCGCCCGATAACGTATTTTGCTTGGCGACCAAAGGCCCCGAGGTACTGAGTCACCGTGCCGTTTATTGACAAAGTGTTCCATGGTGCCATATCCCTGATCGATAGTTTCGTGGCACCATTTTCCATCCGACAATGTTGTACAATTTTGAACCACAACTGCACACATCGCTTGACGATGCATTCTTATGATATTCTCGTGCATTGATTCACGTTTTTATCTCTCTCCTACTGGCGGTTACATAGCATTGCGCCATAACTGCCTTGCTTCGCTGCTGAAGCATTTCCATTCGATACTCGTGCTCTTGATGCATGCCTCGATATACTTTGTTTCAATATTCTATCTTAATATTCAACTATGTTCTGACTTGTGTTTCTCCGATCGAGCCACGCTCGCTGAATCTATGATATCGCTAGGATACAACTGGTGTATTTTATTAAGCATGAAGGATTAGAGGAGAAGGGTCAGGGCCCGTCCACCTTATACTCATCTGCTTATCGTCATTCTACCGAGCCGACGTCGCCTATCGCTTCACCTGAGTTGATACGACCTATCCCCAAATTTTGTGGTCTGATAAGAAGAACGATTTACTTAATTGGTATTACCATGCGAGCAGGTCATGCTCCTCAATCATCCGACCTGAGTAGATTAAAGGAAGATTGTACCATCACTTAAGTTCCGCTACTTCTGCACTATACTGAACTAGCCTACTGATTTCGTTGCACGATACTTGACTCCGTGCATTCGTTCGTATAGAGGCGATAATCGACCTTAGAAAATCTCGCGTAAAAGCCTGCAAATAAAACCAAAACCCGCATCAATATTTGTTCATAAATCCGTCTTATTGTAATGCAAGCAACTAAATGCTTCGTTCCCAATCCGACTTATGTTATGCAACCAACCCAACTGTCTCGTTCCAATTTAAATTAGCGTAATGCACCGTGCAGAGCGAGGCATTACACCCTACCCCTCAGAGACTGCCCCCACACTCGTCCCCGCGACACTCACCCCCCCACACCTGCCCCTGTATCCCCTGGTGAATATCGTGCCCCCCGCCCGCGACCCCGTCGTCCCGAGAGGCTCCGTGTCTGCCCAGCCCTCGCCCCGCCCCCGCGTCCACCTTTGATTGCGTGCTTCGCCGACCCGCTTGACCTCCGTCTGCTGCCGTTGCTGCCCCCGCCCGTGACCCTTGTTCGTCATTAAATTAGGATTGCTTTAATAAAAAACTAAAGAAAGTACAAAAAGGTCCTAGACAGACAATCTAAGTACAATTTTTTGATTCTGGGGCGTGCCGATGGAGATTGAGTGCTGCTGTAACTCTTTTACTCAGTTGATGGTCCGATACATGCGTGAGGAAGCTCTTTTCTGTTCTCTCTCCTATGCCTATTTCTCGCTCTCTTTGGGGTATGCTACCCTTGCTATTTATAGCCATCAGGCTGACGGTCTATAGATGCCACATATGCCTCTGTTTTGTGGCCGTATGGGGGCTCCTACAACAGAATACGGTTGTAACTCGGTCACATACTATGGGCGTGCTGCCACAAAGCCTTACTTGGGATATGCGGTTGATACAATCTCGGTGAAGGGGGTGTGGTCATTATTGACCTATTAAGTGCGCGTCCTGGTCGGCTGGACACGTGGTCTGCACTTATTGCGTGAGGATCTCTTCGGTTGTAACAGAAAATATCTTACAAGTTTGAAGGTCGCATTACATCTTGGCCGCATAGTCGTCCTAGCCGCATATGTGCTCTCGTTCGCCCTTGGTCTGATGGACACTTTCGCTTCATGAGGATGAGGATGCATAGAGTCGAGACCGCATGTGTGCTCTCGTTTAGCCTTGGTCGGATGGACACTCTGGCCACATGAGGACGAGGATGCATAGAGTCGAGGTCATATGTATGCTCTCATTTAGCCTTGATCGAATGTATACTCTGGCCACATGATGACGAGGTCGCATGGGCATATAACCGCATGCAAGCTCTCATCTGGCCTTGGTCATATGGACACTCTAGTCGCATGATGATGAGGCCGCATGGGCATATAGCCGCATATGAATGGGTACGTGGCGTGGCACGTCTGTCGTAGCCATCAATGCGTGATGTTGTTCGCCATTAAATTCAAAAGTCTAAAAGAGCATGATTTAATCAACAAACTAAAGAAAGTGCAAAAATGTCCTAGACAGACAATCTAAGTACAATGTTTTGATCTGGGTAGTGACGATGGACAAAGAGCGCTGTGGCGGCTCCTTTACTCCGTTGACAGTCCTATGAGGGAATGATGATGCTCTCCTTTTTCTCTCTCTCCTGAGCATGTGTTAACGTATGTACTGGCCGGGTGGCGGGTATGCGCTCTCTCTCTCTCTCTCTCTGAAACAGAAGAAAAAAGTTGACCTTTGGGACGTCCAAGTTGCTCCTATTTATAGTCATCGTGCTGATGGATTATAGGTGCCGCATGTGCCTCTGTTTGGTGACCGCATGAGACTACTTCAACAGAATACCATTGCAACTGTGGGCGCATAGTGTGGATTGAATCTAGGGCAAGCTGCCACATAGACGTTTTGTTAGGATTTTGCTGTTGCTGGAGATCCTGACAATTCTTGTCCTTTTTGTGCGTGACTTGGTTAGATTGACACGTGGTCCACACTTGGTTGGAGAAAATTATTTCATTTGTAACAACAAGATTTGGTCTATATGGAGTCTGGAACACATGTGGCTAGAGACGTATCAGACGCATGGAGTCTGGAACGCATGGAACGTATGGAGTTTAGGGCGCATGGCCAGAAATGCATGTAATTCATGGGTTCAGAGATGCATGGGATCTTTATTGGGATATACACGTAGTGCTGCACACCCATCAAGAGTAAGGTTTATGTTAACGTGAGACTTCTGTCGTTTAGCGTGTTCACGTCCTTTGAGACGTTCAAAAAAATTTTTTTGTCAGGATTATGTGTCAGAGATAATCCTATTGTCAGGATGCCACGTTAAGTCCATCTGCGGCCAAAGCTGCTTTGGCTGATTGGGACATATGAATGTCGCCTTTCTGTGCCGCAGGGTGACTCTGTGGCCCGATCTCTTCTGAGCTTTACTTTGGGGTACATGGTTGTTGGATGCATGGATCCATATTTTTTATGCTTCTACAAGACCCCTTTCAAAGTTTTCAAACTGACAAGTTTGATATACTTTGAATAAGAAGTTTGGACATGGAGCACTTGGGCCGCATAGATGAGCTCTTTCAGGTGTCGAATCTCTATTTAATGCAGGATTCGACTCAATCCTTGAGTGGATTTCTAACCGCCTTTTGTGTACGGATCAACCTTTTTAAAAATTCAAACGTCGGTCGCATCCCTCGAGGTTCATCATTCGATGTTTTTTTGAATCGTTTCGTTCATTCGAACCGTCGTTCTTGTCTATATAAATATGTCGTTGTCGGGGTTCCTTTTTAAAACTTTCCCATGTTGTCCCAGAATGGTTCTAGTTGGGAGCCTTGGCCACCCGTCTTACTTCTTTGATTCTCTGCTCCGTCTTAATGTTCGGGTACCAGAGGGCCTGGTATCGGTGAGTTTTGTAAGGGACGAGCCATTGGGTCTCCTTCTGCTGTTGTGGCGTCTCTTCCTGCAGGGAGAGCATGGGACAAGGATGAGTTGTCTACTACTGAGAACTTTATGTTTGTGCTGGGGTTAACTTTGGAGGATCATGCTAGGCCTCTAGAGTCCACTCCAAATTTTGTCTTGTTGCCCCTAACTCCAGAGGAGAGGGAGGCATTGGAATAGAGGAAAGGAATGCACCGCCAGTTTTATCGTGCGGGCATACATTCACTCCAGGAGGTTATGGCTGTGCTTCGTATGGCTCGCAGTTCGTCTGACTGATCGCATTTTCCTCTTTCTATTTTTTTTGGTATGGGCCTCATTGGCTGAATATTATAGCCTCCTTTGGGTTTAGTAATAAACTTTTTGTGTTGATAAACCTTTGTCATTTGGTACCCTGGCCTAGCACTATTTTGCATGTGACGTAGATGTCTCTTTAAACCAAAATACGTCATCCCACATCAAATATTATATTTTCAGGTATCCTTGGAGAAGTACGCAGGGGTGTTACATCTTACTATCCTGATCGAACCCTAAATCGTAGGGTTTATTTTTGTTTAACCCGTTTTTAGCGATGATGTATATTATTTAGCCTCGTGTTCTGTACGCACTCTGCCATTCACTTGAATAATTGGCTAGGATCACATATGAGGATTTGAACCACCGTCTTTTTCTAATAAGTAGCCATGCTTGTCCTGTTGATCAACTGTTTGCATCATTTAGACGTCTGTGTCCCGCACGTTTTTGCCATGTTTGTAGACAACCTGGAAGACTCTAATTTTCTATTCTCTTGAGTCTTTAGTTGTTGTTTGTCATATTTTGTGAGCGTATTTTATCCATGGAGCAGAATTGGTGGCTTTCTTACTTGTTCACTACGCATTTGAATACAAGTGATGAGCTCAAAATAGGCCTTACCAGAGGTGGTATGGACGTAGCAAGTTTGGTGGACTTAACACAACTAGTGCACTTAAATTTAAGTATGGATGATAAGTTTAGATGAAAACTGATGATAGTCGTAGGAAAAGGTTTTCCCATAGGTAATAAAGATATGGCAAACCCTAATGAGGAGGATGTGAGGACGATAGCTCAGAGTGGCATAGACGTGAGCTGATTGATAGTCGTACCGAGAGGTTAGGCATGATCCTGGTATTTTTGGTAGAAGAAAAAAGAAAATGAGCCAGAGGTAATATGGACGTGGCTGTTTTCTTTGGATAGAAAAATATGGGAAACTCATAGTTCAGAGATAATATGAACGTAAATTATTTGCTTCTATTGAGAACATCTTGCTGGGGGATCTTTGGTGGACTTATTACTTCTTGCGCACAAGAGTGCAAGTAATAAGTTCAAAATAAAGCCCTATTAGAGGTAATATGGACGTGATAGGTTTTGTGGACCTATTAGTTCTTGCGCACACGAGTGCAAGTAATAGGTTTGAGACAAGCCCTGCCAGAGGTAATATGGACGTGGCAAGTTTGTGGACTTAACACCGTTGTCGTACTTAGAGTTAAGTACGGGTGCTAAATTGAGATGACAATCGATATCAGAGATAATATGGACGTGATGATCGATAGTCAAACCTGGAGGGTTTGCTCAGAGGTAATATGGACATGGCAAACACGGTTGGAAAAAAATGTTAGGACAATAGTTCAGAGGTAATATGGACGTGAACCAATGTCCAAAAAATTTACTGAGGAGTAATTTACTGATTATGGTCTATCCAGAATGTAGATAGACCTGAGGGTTTCTCCGCTTGAGAGATCGTCATGATGATAGCTGAGAGGTAATGTGAACATGGATAGCGTCTAACGAGATTGGTTTGAGTGGTTACTGCGGGAGTGTACAAGTGGACATGAAGACTACTCCGCTGGGGAGCTTTTGAGGATCCATTATCCGTTGCGTATCCAGGACTCCTGAATATAGATAATGGCTTCTACAATGATTTGTATAGGAACGGCAAGACCGTACATAGGCACTTGCTGGGGAAGAAGAATCAAGAGTATAAACACTATACATCTTGGTTGTCTTTGATGTGGATAGGAAAGTACCAGCCTAGCCTTTAACGTAGTAATTTTTCAGGAACTTGCCGTTGATGTGCATTATGAGCAGGTCGCCATTGGGTTTCGCCAGTCATTAGGCGTCGTTGGAGAATACTGATTCTACGAGAAACAGTCCTTCCCATTTGGGTTGGAACTTTTTGACCGTCATGTGGGTCATAACCATCGGCCTCCTTACTGTCAGGACGAGGTCACCCACTTGGTAAGTCCTCTTCTTCATCCGTTTGATGAAGGCTCCCGAGAGATGCGCTTGGTACAACTCAATGCGCTGTTGAGCTAAGAGACGTTTCTCGTCGAGTGCTTCTAACTCTTGTAGTCGTCGGCGGTGATTGTCGTCGACGGTTAGCTGGTTTGAGAGAGCTACTCAGAGCGAGGGAATTTGGACCTCGAGGGGGAGGACCGCTTCGCTCCCGTAGACCAAGGAGATTGGCGTGCTACTAATTGGCGTCCGTACCGTTGTGCGGTAGGCCCAGAGACATTCATCCATCTTCTCGTTCTAGTCGCGTTTGTTGGACGACACAATTTTTTTGAGAAGCTTTATGATGGTCTTGTTGAAGGCTTTTGCTAGACCAGTTTCTATTGGGTTGTAGGCAGTCGAGGCTACATTCTGAATTTGGTTTTTGTCACAGAACCAATAAAAATTATGACTTGCAAACTGTGGACCATTATCATGGATGATCCTTTGTGGAAAGTCGAAGCGGTATATGATGTGATGCTTGAAGAAATTGACCACCTTTGATATCTTGACTTCAGCGAGTGGTATAACTTCCTCCCACTTGGAGAAGTAGTCAGTAATGGCCAGGATGAATTGATGTCCCTTGGATGAAGGGGGACTGATCGGACCTATGATATCTATACCCCAGGCTTCGAACGGCCATGACGCCACAGTCGGGTGTAGAAACTCCGAGGATTGGTGGATGAAGTCATTATGGATTTGGCACGCTTGGCACTTTCTTGCGTCGTCAATGACATCTACTACCATTGTCGGCCAATTGTCACGCACCAGTTCCAAAATGCGTAGGACTAGGACATGTAAGCATGCCGGCCGTAGGTATATGGCAACTCCAATATATGGAACCCATAACTCATGCGTACGCTGTATAATAAATAATAATTCATAAGTGGTAAACACTATCACAAGTCACAGGCATAATCTAAATCTCATCCACATAAAATCGAATATAAATAAATAACCAATATCTATGAAACTAGATCTCAATACAAAGTATCTAAAGATGATAGTTGGATGGAAGCAAATCCACTACCAACTAGAATATATAAGTGCAACACAACAAACGCAATATAAGAATATCAGCTAACCATCACGGGGCTCGAAAAGAAGACCTCCTCGAAATATATAAGTAACCAGTCCGGATTTGCACTCCTGCGAATACTCATGAACATCTACACCTGGAAAGGGACCAGGTCCTCAGAGGGACATAACAAGATACATAAAAATATGCCAATAAAGTACTATAAATAAATATCCAATGGGGTCTCCTAACCGTCTATGTGAATGCAGTTTGAGAACAACTTTTCAACAAGTGGGCTATCTGGCTAAAATAGGATTGACATGATTCTCTTGGAGATTCAGGGGCCTAAAAAGCATGTCGTCTTTTGAACGGCAGAAGCCGCCTGATAATATATAATATATAGTGGTCATCACCGCCCGTATCTCCAGCGGAGCATCCGGATTACAAAAAGAAAGTGCAAAGGAGCCCAAATGCCTTACTTGTTGTTCTTCCCATCCCATGCTCTAAGCATGTTACATCCATGACATAATTTGGTTCATAGCCTATCTTTAGTACAATAGCCCAACCCTGCAACCAGACAAGGACAAGGATTGGACCGCCATACTACAATAGGCTATGTCTATGGACTACTAATAACTGCTAAGTATTCTATCATGCAAAGTTTCTAACAATAGTTATCCCTAACGCACGGCCCATACGTACAGAAGGCCAGATCTGTCATGCAGTCCGTGATCTATATGAGACTCACACTCGTGTAACAACTGTGTCACGGCCAATGAAACCTAATGATGCTTCATGATAATAGTGCGGTCTCATAAACAAGGTCAATGCATATACATAATAAAAACAATCACGACGATAACGTCGTTGCATCCAAGTTTCCTTGGACGCACAATTTATATAGAAGTTAAATATATGAACTAAATAACAGAAATAAAGATGCATGCAACATATGGAATAAGAATAACAGTACAATGGCAAGGTATACTTGCCTGGCAAGAGAGATACAAAATATAACGTCCAGATGTCAAACACCAAGAGTCAGAAACTACGACCTCAGAACAAACATCTCCGGATGCTGAAATAGACATCACCAACAATTTTGGAATAAGCAAAATAGCTAGAAATTACTACCCTTTCGTCCAATTTGGACACAGGGGCAAAACGGTAATTTTGGGTCAAAGTGGGATCCACGTGTGGCCCACTTTGCACCGAAAAGTGTGACAGGGGTAACAATATCTAAATGGGATAAATTATAGGTCAAACAAACTCTAAATGTCAGTACAAAATCAACGGTATTTCCAATTTTGGATTCCGGTGAGCCGAACATAATTTCGCCAAAAAAGTCAACCGTAAGACCCGCCAATAGGCAACTTGGTCAACTGTCTCATAATTACATGAAAATTGGGTCACAAGACCAGCGTGATACCATGAGTCCAGTGCCGTAAGTTTTGTTGTATTCTGACGAGCGTACACTAAATGGCGTAGGATTTTGTAAAAGTCACGATATGGAGAATTTTTGCGGATATGGGCTAATTTTGACGCGCACACGCGTTCGAATCAGTTTTTGCGAAAGCTCACACATCTGGGTACATCGTGCACGCCTTTTGGTATGCTTGGTACAGTCCGGGACGGTCCCGTTTGGCGGAGCGCGCTCCGTATAACAAATTCTGGAAGTTGGAAAAAGTAGATTTTTGGAATTTTTTAACTTAGTTTAATTCTACATACAGCAACAAATAAAATATTGTAAATGATAAAAATTAATCTAGGTTAGGTGGTCTTCGTATACCAAAAAGAAAAACCAAATTCGGATCTCTGTGGTGGGAGATACGAGTCCGTGAACATGGATGGTTACCGCAGTTTTCTGTGATCCAAAAAGTTATCATTTTTTGCCAACTTGGTCGCTATTTTTGCCTAGGGTTATGCGCTATTCGAGGTAAACTAATATACAGTATTGGAAGGTGGATAGGTCGTGAACATATCGGTGAAGACGGGGTCGAGTTTGGTCGAGCAATGGCACAGGAATCGGGGCGTGAACACAGGTACGCTGCAGTATATTTGCTGTCGCGGGTGTGTACGCGAACGGCGACGCGACGGGCGGAGGTCTGCTCGGCGGCTCTGGTCGGCGTCAGGGCTGGCGGCGGTCGCAGCTGGAGGTCGGCGATCGAGGTAAGATGAGAGTAGGGTTAGGGTTTGGTTTCTATAGTTGTATGTGTATATATAGAGAAACGACGGGGGGTGAATCTGCTCGCGCGCGGGTTTCGTTTGGAGCGGCTGCTGCTGATTATTATTAGCGGGTGTGGGCTAACGAGCGGGTAGGTATTTAGGTGGGTAGCGGGTAGTGTTTGTATTGGATAGGGTAGGTTTAAGTATCCATTAAGGTTTTATTTTTCTTTTCTTTCTTTTTCTTTTTTCTTTCTTTTATAATTCCTTTTCTTTCTTCTATTATTCTTTCTATTAATCTTTATACACACACACACACACACACACACACACATATATATATATATATATATATATTTATATATATATAAAATTCTAGAAATTGATCTTAGAGCATAAAATTAATCTATCAACTGTCCACAGGGTCTCCTATATGTAAATAATTAAGAAAAATTTATAATTGCTCCATAAATCCTCTATTGCACAAACACCTAAAAATAAAATCCCATAAATTCTATTTCCTCTATTTAGCTAATAATTATAATAAATCAATTAAATAATTAATTAAAAATATTAATACGGTTTTCAGAATTAGGAGTTTTATATTCTACACAACTTATACAAATTTCGTCCTCAAAATTAAAATAGGGTAGGGTCTCTCTATCTAATCTTACTTGGTCACAATCTAAAAGAATTTACCTCAAGTTTAATAATGCAATTTTTACCCAACTTAGAATTTATCCATCTATCACAATAGGCTATACATCTAAGAAAACTATTCCTCAAATTATTTAATCATGTTATTCAATCCTCAAAGTTTACACAAAATATATCACCTATGATATACCCTTAATTATGGAAAGTAATCATCAAGTAATGTGATTGGCCTATGGGGTATATCTAGTACTATATGCATATCAAACTTATACCAAGCACGAGGTTTTGTCTTTTTGAAGTAAGGGAAGACGGAGAGCAATAATAAAGAGTTCAAGGGGAAGGTAATAGAATACATGTATGGGGATCAAGGCGTTTAGAGAATTCAAAGAAAATTATCAAGGCAGGTGTGGATTGAAATCCTATTTGGTAAATTCTTATTCGTATGCTCGTATCAATATAGTTATGTAATCGATACGATATGCTTATACACGTCTATGGGTAAGTATATTCGTCTACTAGTCGACTATATATCTCAATCCACGTAAAGTAGTCATGCGAAGAGCGAACAAAGTGCACTATGTCTAGCTAGACCATAATACACTGATTCTGATTAGATAATTGTATTAGTGTGGTTGATCAGGCCCCGATAACACATATGTCATGAACAAGCTCGATAAAAGATTAAGCTTGCAAAACTAGGCTATAATAGCAGCATAAGTCGAGATAGTTTAGAAAATATAAATACGCTGGATTATGATAAAAGAAGGTACATAATAATTCCAGTTCACAAGAAGATAAGACTCTACAATCTCTACAGTTGTCATACTAACTCCTTGTCTAAGTTGCTAGTCGACAAAATAGGGGTATGGGCCTCAAAGTTTTATAATCTGGATAAACACTATCGTCTTATGCTAGTATACCGTTAATGTCATTCAGTTACACTTCAATAATAGGTCAAAAGACTATGTGATACTAGGTTGTGAGGCATACTACCCAACTTAAAAGAATAAACTAAAATTGTAGCTGTCTTGAGAGGATCCTATAAAATAATATTGTTCTTGTAATTAAAGTATAACTCTTATTGGGGTACATGCGGAAAAGATCTTGGTATTTATTAGGGTCTCCTATTGCATTATATAGGCAGTGGTCATCTTAAGTCTTAATCATTGTGCTTATAGAACATGGGTCAATAGTAAGTATGGAAAAGTTACTGGCCTTCAAGGAAAAAGGGAATATAACTTGTATCGAGGTGTGGTACAAGTTACACGATTTAAAACTAAGGGATAATCATCAGGTCTCAATCTACAAGAATAACTTAAAACTATCAAGTTCTAACTACCAAGCACAAAATTTCAAAATTCAAGATTACAACTATAATCCTAGCATAAAATAAAATCACTTGGTCTACAATCATAAGAGTTAGGTGGCACGACTTAAAAGATGAATGATAGAAGAACAAAATTAGTCGCTGCACAGATAGCGAGCGTTAAGGTTGCAGAGGAACAAGATATGAACTTAAATAGAAAGTCTCTAAATAATATCATGGTTTTCCAAGGGGAAGTGGTATGCTAGTCTCTGTGTTTGAAGTATGATCAAGGAAGATATTACATTCATTCCTCTTGGCTTCCTAAGGTATTGTTCGGCTACTATAAGACAAGAAACTAAAGTTGTAGTTCTCTAGTACTATCTTACCATGAAAAGCTAGGTTAGTCCTAATATTTAACCTTGGATTTCTATTGGTTCCTCAATATTAGGGTCAAACACTATGGTCAAATTTTTAACTAAACCTAGTAGTGTTTATACTACTCTCAAGTCATTCATAAACATATCAAAGGGTAATGGTAAACCAATCTATAGATAAGGAATGCCAGGGTTCACTAGATATTCTAAACTTAGTGATATGTCAATACTCTAGTTATATTCTTAATAGGAAGGTTACCCTACTTATTATCTAACAACTGGGACTTCTATATTCTAGGAGGAGGCTATACTCAAGAAACTATTAGGAAGTACATGAATCAAGCAGGATACAATTATTTAGATAGAACAAATTGGAAGAAAGATGTGTCATAGTCAATTGTAGATGAGATCCTATACTCTAATCCTAGGTATAGGCTTGCTCGGTACAGTAACGTAATCGAGACAATATACTCTCGACCTACATGGGCCACCACAAAAATATGTCACAACCCAGTCCCAAAATACATAGGACTAGGACATGTAAGCATGCCAGCCGCATGTATATGGCAACTCCAATATATGGAACCCATAACACATGCGTATGCTGTATAATGAACAATAATTCATAAGTGGTAAACACTATCACAAGTCACAGGCATAATCTAAATCTTATCCACATAAAATCGAATATAAATAAATAACCAATATTTATGAAACTAGATCTCAATACAAAATATCTAAAGATGATAGTTGGATGAAAACAAATCTACTACCAACTAGAATATATAAGTGTAACACAACAAACACAATATAAGAATATCATCTAACCATCACGGGGCTCGAAGAGAAGACCTCCTCGAAATACATAAGTAACCAGTCCGGATATGCGCTCTTGCGAATACTCATGAATATCTACACCTGGAAAGGGACTAGGTCCTCAGAGGGACATAACAAGATACATAAAAATATGCCAATAAAGTACTGTAAATAAATATCCAATGGGGTCACCTAACCGTCTATGTGAATGCAGTTTGAGAACAACTTTTGAACAAGTGGGCTATCGGGCTAAAATAGGATTGGCATGATTCTCTTGGAGATTCAGGGGCCTAAAAAGTATGTCGTCTTTTGAACGGCAGAGGCCGCCTGATAATATATAATATATAGTGGTTATCACCGCCCGTATCTCCAATGGAGTATCCGAGTTACAAAAGAAAAGTGCAAAGGAGCCCAAATGCCTTACTTGTTGTTCTTTCCACCCCATACTCTAAGCATGTCACATCCATGACACAATTTGGTTCATAGCCTATCTTTAGTATAATAGCCCAACCCTGCAACCAGACAAGGACAAGGATTGGACCACCGTACTACAATAGGCTATGTCCATGGACTACTAATAACTGCTAAGTCTTCTAGCATACAAAGTTTCTAACAACAGTTATCCCTAACGCACGGGCCATACGTACAAGAGGCCAGACCTGTCACGCAATCTGTGATCTATATGAGACTCACACTCGTGTAACAGCTGTATCATGGCCAATGAATCCTAATGATCCTTCATGATAATGTGGCGGTCTCATAAACAAGGTCAATGCATATACATAATAAAAATAATTACGACGACAACGTCGTTGCACCCAAGTTTCCTTGGACGTGCAGTTTATATAGCAGTTAAAATATATGAATGAAATAACAGAAATAAAGATGCATGCAACATATGAAATAAGAATAACAGTACAATGGCAAGGTATACTTGCCTGGCAAGAGAGCTGTAAAATGTAACGTCCAGATGTCAAACACCAAACGTCAGAAACTATGACCTCAGAACAAACGTCTCCGGATGCTGAAATAGACATCACCAAAATTTCTAAAATAAGCAAAATAGCTAGAAATTACTATCATTTTGTTCAATTTGGATACAAGGACAAAATGGTAATTTTGGATCAAAATAGGGTCCACGTGTGGCATACTTTGCACCGAAAAGTGTGCCAGAAATAAAGGTCTCTAAATGGGACAAATTATAGGTCAAACAAACTCTAAATGTCAGTACGAACTCAACGGTATATCCAATTTTAGATTTTGGTTAGCCGAACACAATTTTGCCCAAAAAAGTCAACCGTTGAGCTCGCCAATAGGCGACTTGGTCAACTGTCTCAGAATTGCGTAAAAATTGGGTCACAGGACCAACACGATACCACGAGTCCAGTAGCATAAGTTTCGTCGTATTCTGACGAACGTGCACTAAATGGCGCGAGGTTTTGCAAAAGTCGCGATACGGGAAATTTTTGTGGATAGGGGCTGACTTCGACGCGCACACATATCCGAATTAGTTTCTGCAAAATTCCACACATTTGGATATATCGTGTGTGCCTTTCGGTGTACTTGGTACATGACGGGGTAGTCCCGTTTGGCGGAGCACGCTCCGTATCACAAATTCTGAAAGTTAAAAAAAGTAGATTTTCGGGATTTTTAATTTAGTTTAATTCTACATACAGGAACAAATAAAATATTATAAATGATAAAATTTAATTTAGGTTAGGTGGTCTTCGCATACCAAAAAGAAAAACCAAAATTCAGATCTCTGTGGTGGGAGATACGAGTTCGTGAACATGGGTGGTTACCGTAGTTTTTTGTGATCCAAAAAGTTATTATTTTTTGCCAACTTGGTCGCTATTTTTGCCTAGGGTTACGCACTGTTCGAGATAAACTAATATAAAATATTAGAAGGTGAATAGGTCGTGAACATACCGATAAATACGAGGTCGAGTTTGGTCGAGCGATGGCACGAGAATCGGGGCATGAACACAGGTACGCTGCAATGTATTTGCTGTCGCAGGTGTGTACGCGAACGGCGATGCGGCGGGCGACGGTCTGCTCGGCGGCTATGGTCGACGTCGAGGCTGGAGGCGGTCACAGCTGGAGGTCGGCGCTCGATGGAAGATGAGAGTAGGGTTAGGGTTTGGTTTCTATAGGAGTATGTGTATATATAGAGAGACGACGGAGGGTGAATTTGCTCGCGCGCGAGTTTCGTTTGGAACGGCTGCTGCTGATTATTATTAGCGGTTGTGAGCTGACGAGCGGTTAGGTATTTAGATGGGTAGCAGGTAGGTATTTGTATTGGGTAGGGTAGGTTTAAGTATCCATTAAGGTTTTATTTTTCTTTTCTTTCTTTTTCTTTTTCATTTCTTTTCTAATTCCTTTTCTTTCTTCTATTATTCTTTATATATATATATATATATATATATATATATATAAAATTCTAGAAATTAATCTTAGACCATATAATTAATCTATCAACTGTCCACATGGTCTCCTACATGTAAATAATTAAGAAAAATTTATAATTGCTCCATAAATTTCCTATTGCACAAACACCTAAATTTTTTTTATAAATTCTATTTCTTCTATTTAGCTAATAATTATAATAAATCAATTAAATAATTAATTAAAAAGATTAATACGGTTTTCAGAATTAGGGATTTTACACCAATAGTAACCCATTTTTTGGAGGCAGTCCTGTAGCTTGGGCCCTGACTAATGGGCACCGTAAACCCCGTCGTAATCCTTGCGAAGAGCCTGCTTCACTTCTATATTCGATAGACATGTAGCAGAAGACCGTCATAGGAGCAGCAATACAACATTTTAACAACTGTATCGTAATAGAACCAGATGGACCATCTTCTGATGGAAGTGGCTTCCTTTGGGTTCTCGGGAAGAATTCCATAGACTGCGTAGTCGATGAATGGGAGTCTCCAGTTTTGGGAGTCAATGCTTGTCTATATTGAGTAGCTTAGGCACTGATAGAGGTTGTTCTTCGGGCAGACCAGCTCCTGGTCGATCACGGTGATTAGTTAATGAGTATTTACTGAAACAACTAGAGAGGCTACGAGGCCGTACAGGGCATCAGTCTCAATATTTTGTAGCCGAGGGACTTGCTCTATGAAGAACCCCTTAAAGGTGGATATTATTCCAAGCACGGCTTGGTAGTAGAGGAGTAGGTCTTTATTCTGGACTTCGTACTCGCCTCGGACTTGATTGACTATCATCTTATAATCTACGTAGGCTTCCAGGTAGTCAACTCCTACTTGTTTTACGAGTTGGAGCCCAATGACGATGTCGTTATACTCTGCCACATTATTGGAGCATGACTCAGTTAGAGAGTATGCGTGGTTGATGACTAGATTGTGTGGGAAGATCAGTAAGATCCTGACGCGAGCGACGATATCGCCTTTGGGCCCTATTCTTGAATCACTGTTGAAGAACATTCGCCAAATATCTTCTGTGCTCGTGGTCAGGTTTGAGTCTACGACCTTGTCTGGGATCTCCTCGTAGAGCCTAGAGGTTTTTGGTACCATATGGGTTGTAAGGAAATTTGCCAATGCCTTACCTTTGACATCCTTTTGTGGGACGAATACCATATCATATGGTGATATCAGTATTGCCCATGTGGCTAGGCGAGAGTTGAGCACTCTAGGTTTTATCATGAGGACCCTGAAGGAATTAACTCATGAGATCACGTTGATGGTTTTTCCTATCACGTAATGCCGGGTCTTCTGGATAGCGAAGACTAGATCAAGGCACTCCTTCTCGATGGGGTTGTACCTATGCTCTACGTCAAACATAATCCTACTGAGATAGTAGATGGCCTGTTCGTGTCCCGCATCGCTTGTCTGGGCTAGCAGATTGCCGAATGAGTGATCCATTGCTCGCACATATAGCAGAAAGGATCTTCCTACCACGGGGGCCACCAATACTGGATGATTTATGAGGTACTCCTTGATGTCATCAAAAGTGCATTGGCATTCTTTGTTCTAGACAAAGGAGACTCCCTTATTCATAAGCTGAGTGAACGGCTGACAACATCTAGAGAGGTTTGGCATAAACTCCTGATGTAGGTTAGTCTTCCTTGAAGGCCATAAAGTTCTTTGAGGTTCTTCGGTAGACGCATTTCAAGGATTACTTTAGTCTTGTCAGGTTCCACATGGATACCCTTTGAAGTTATGGAAAAACCCAAGAATTTGCCGCTGGAGACTCCTAGGAAAGATTTGGTGAGATTCATCTTGAGTTGGTGCGTACGCATGAGTTCAAACACAGTCTTTAAATTTTAGAGGTGATCATCTTTGGAGCAACTCTTAACGGCGATATCATCAACATAACATTCAACCGTCTTGCGTAGATGCTCACGAAAGATGGTGCTTATCTCTTGCTGGTATATAGCACTGACGTTCTTCAGTCCAAAGGGCATGACTGTGTAGTAGTATACTCCTATCGACATTCGAAACGATATGTGCTTCTAGTCATTAAGAAACATCTTGATTTGATTGTATCCTAAGAATTCGTCCATGAAGGACATGCGCTTAAAGCCATATGTGTTGTCGATCATTATATCTTTGATCGAAAGCGAGAAATCATCCTTAGGGCATGCCGAATTTAGATCGCTGAAGTCGATACAAATCTGAATCTTCCTATTATTTTTGATGACATACACGATGTTGGCTACCCAATCTGGATGTTGTTCTTCGCGGACGAAGCCACTAGCTATTAGTTTGTTGACTTCTGCTTCGATGGCGTTCATGATATCCGACCGGAACCACCTTTGCTATTACTTGACAGGTTTATCGTTCGGCAAAATATTGAGTTTTTGGACCCTAATTTTGGGGTCCAATCCCGGCATGTCTTCGTAACTCCAGGCAAAGACATCGATGTATTCTCCTACAAGTTGTAGCAAGGATTTTCGATCTTCATCTGTCAAACTCTTGCTAATGAGGATAGGTTTAGGGGAGAATTCTTCGCTAAGATTGACTTGTACGACTTCGTCCTCAGTGGGAGGTTTTCGTTGTTCGAACCATATTTTCCATTATGCATCTAGGCGTTGAGCCCACGGTTCTACTTCAAAGAGTTTTGGAGGATCGTCGTCATCTTCCTCAGGGTCAGCTGATACCATGTTGGCAGACAATATTTGTTTTAGCATCCCTCCGATACTTATGTCGGAGTCCCAAGAGGAAGACTCTGAAGAGTGAGGGTGTAACTCATCTTCTTCATCCGAGCCTTCGGGGGTTGTGGGAGGTGTGACATACCCTAAGCCATACTTGGTCTTATGGTAGTAATCCTCGGACTTGTCTGTCAAAGCAGTGAGGCGCAAGGGCTTTCGTCAACCTTTGCTATAATTCAGACCTAGGTTGCTTTTAAGATCATAACCTATCTTCTGGATGAGGTGTTTGTCTTGACCACTGAACCGATAGAGTTGTATTTTGCCTGTATCGGTTTCTGACTCTCGTTCCTCCGGGATAAAGGACTAAGGGCATTCAACCCTGCCAAAGATGATGAGTTTGTCTCCCCTCCTCCTTGTTGGAACCGTGAAGTAGGAACCTTGTCTAGGGAGGATCTGATTTACTGTATAGGTATTAGGTACCTGTGTATTCAGTTGCATGCCTATACCATGTTCTAAAGAGTATAATATGTTCTAGTGAGCGACATCAGAGTAGTTCAAAGATAATCCTTTATTCATAAAGTAGGGAATCTTTTCCAGGGGAATTACATCATCTAGGGACGAAGTGTTAGCATGAGCCGCTACGTACTCTTCTAGTTCGTCTTCCTCAAAATTTGTCTTTAATGTGGGCGTGGGATTTGGAGGCCTCCTACGAAGCTTGACCACCAAGGGTTCGGAGGCAAAAGCTGACACCGGGTTTTTCTTCTGACTTAGCAGCCGTACAGTCAGAGGTTGTGGTTTCCTCCTTTGTATCTTCACAATGAGGGGATAGGTTGTGTCACAAGTACGTCCCTTGAGGTGGACCGTCAAAGGTTGCCTAATATTACGTCAATTTCTGCTTCATCGTAGGTGTCGTTCCCTCCTTCGTCCTGGCCAACTTGCTTGTACATGAGTGAATAAGATTAGTAAGCCTCTGTCCTTTTAAAAGGATCCACGTCGGCAAATTCAGTCTTGACGATACCGTGATCGTCTATGTACTTCAAGTACTGGTACAAGGTTGAAGGTACGATCATGTATTGATGTATCCATGGACATCCCAGGAGAACGTTATAGGATACGTCTACATCTATGACATAGCAGGTGGCCTCTATTTTTAAATCGTTGATTTGGCACTTCAAGTGAATCTTGCCCAGAGGGTAGCTTCTTCCTTCGTTGAATCCACTGATGGCAGTGTTGGTCTCTGCCAGGTAATGCATCGGGATATCCAAGTTCTGAAGCAGACTTCATGGGATAATACTGGTTGACGAGCTAGGGTCGATGTACATCCGGTCTACCTTGATGGCGCTGATATACCTGTGTAATACTGGGGACGATCGTGCCTGTTGTTTTTTAGCAACATGTCCTATTGTGAGAACTTGATTTTGGGTATCGCCTCTATCACATTGTTGCAGTGGGGGAATACAGCGGGACCCTCAACTGGCGGCTTGACCTGCGCCAAGTAGGTGTCGATATTTTGTAATATCTCACTAAGAGTAGCCTGAGTGTCTTTGGAGAGTCGAAGAAGCTTGAATAAAGATAACTTCGTTGGAGTATTGGCCAGTTGAACCAAGATATCAAAGTTATAGGGCTTCTTTAGTCCTTAGGCTGTATTTTTGTGCAACAGTTTATCAAAGCGAATTTCTTTCTGCTTGGACTTGTCCGCTGTCGGAGGCTGGGATGGACCAAATCCGATATTGTAGGTGCGACAATTAGGAGTGCACCATTGTCTGGGGTGTCATACTCGCGTTGGTACGCTATGCCTAATCTTGTTCTTTATGCTATAGCTTCTTCGCGTGGGGGGGGGAGAAACCGTGTAGCAGGACTTGGACTTCTTATCCTTAATCTTGGTGGTAAAAGGTTTTGTCTACTGTATCAATTCTGGAGCAATGTCTGGATGGAACCACATGACCGCTCCACATAGCGTGGTGAGAGGTATCAGCCCGACTATTTGGTCACAACCCGACGAAAGATTTACGACCTCCATCGTTGCCCGGGGGATCGAGATTACTCTGTCTTGGGCTTCCATCACCGGAAAGTTGTCGAACTAGAGTGATACCATGTTAGCGGCAACCGTCTTATCATAGATGTCCAAGGTGAGGGCCTTGGTGTCGAGCAAACACTAGATGTACTGCTTTAGCGTGTAGCAGTCCTGCGTCGCATGATGGACATAATGATTGTAATGGTTGTACTTTGGATTATTTACCTTGGCCGCCTCAACAAGGTGTCTGATGTCAGGAAGACGAATCTTGTTCCCCTACATTAGCATGTCAAAGATTTCTATGATGTCATTGTTTTCGAAAGAGTAGGTCTCTTTCGGCTTTGGAGCTTCTGCCGGCTTCTGCTCGGACTTCTTGGTCAAGTTTGCGAAAGGGCCTGCTTTCCCTTGTCGTCATGGCTATTGTTGCCGCTGTTGTTATTGCTGTTGTAGGAGAATTTTTACCTTTCCTCAATGACAGGGATCTATATTCCCAAGAGACGGGCATCATTCACTTTCTTTACATCGTCGACGGCATTTATGATGAACACCGTCCAATTTTTGAATTGGGTGTCACCCGTCCATAGCCTGACCGTCGAAAGTAGGTTTTTCCGGCATATGTCCATCAGAATGGATTTAGGATTACCCAGAGGTAGCTTCAGCACGACTTGCATGTAGCGTTCGACATATTCCCGTACAAGCTCCTTTTATTTCTGTATTATGTCCATCAAGGAGGACATCGTTATGTCATATCCCCCGTCATAGAATCGGGTGAGGAAGAGACTTTTAAGATTGTCGAATAACGATATACATATGCCTTGGAGGCTGCAGAACCAATTAAAGGCGACCCCCGATAATGCCCCGACAAAGAGCTTGGTGAGGAAAGCATCACTGTGGGGTAGATGCCCTGTTGCTGTCTCAAAGTAGCTCATGTACTGGCAAGGAGATGTCTTCCCTTCAAATGAATTTAAGTTGAAGGGCTTGTATTTAGGTAGATAGGGCACGTCTCTCCACTCGAGGGGATATGGTTATCGAATTCCAAGTTCCAGTAGTGAGTATCGATTCCCCATTAAGTCCAAGTGGGCTCGCAGTTCATGTACCTCCCGCATCGCTTCCTGAGCCTCATCTACCATGAAAGGAGTGGATGATCTGGGCCTAATGCGATCGTAATTGATGGGTAGAGCAGTGGCTTTTGAGTCTCTCTTTGCCCCCAGGATCTTGACTAGCTTGTCCCGAGGTTTTTGGTGGCTGTTAGGCCATGTTTGCCTTAATCTCCAGCATTGTCTGGGTCAAGGTTTGCATCGAAGCACTCATGGTGTACATCATAGCCTCGAGGGTTTTGAGGCGCTGTCGATCGCTAGGGCCCTCGTGGTCGTCTTTCGCCATGTACATCGTTCTTACATGGGAGGCAGTAGATGGAACATTAGACGTCATACTTTTTGC
Source organism: Iris macrosiphon (assembly GCA_036927795.1). Taxonomy (NCBI): domain Eukaryota; kingdom Viridiplantae; phylum Streptophyta; class Magnoliopsida; order Asparagales; family Iridaceae; genus Iris; species Iris macrosiphon. The sequence continues at coordinate 129,501,470 of JAYESA010000008.1, read as the reverse complement.
CTCGGAATCTTGCATCAAACAATCCTTAGGTAAAGTTGTCAGCGTCGTATCCTCTTCGAACTCCGAGAGAACACTACCGCCAACGTAGAAGCTGCGTCTTCCTGGTGAAGGTGACTACCCCCCGGGATCTCGATATCAGTTTCTTGGAAATCGTTGTCTCCTCCGAATGTTGGGTTATCGTGGAGTTCTGGGGGATTGCTATCCCCGACTTATAGAATCACTAGGGGTCCTGAGGAAGAACCACCCCCAGCAACGGATAGTTTCTTCTTAGAGCGGGTGCCCTAGAAAACCCCTTATGTAGGTACTTTCGCCTGTCCTCCTTGGGTCCGCTTTCTTGACATGTTGGCCGAAAGAAAAGGCTTTGAGGCGCTAGACTTTCGATCTTCCCTCGTGGAGGGAGACTTCCAAGCGGACTAGCACAAGGTGAAGGGCAGCTCCTTCTCTGGTAATTGCACATATTTTTTGGGATGCTGCCAGGTAGGTACCTTTGGTTACAGCTGTTGGAATGTCGATTGCCTGTTTGTTGGTACAATTGCTTTAGCACATCAGCAGTTGATGATGATGTTGGCACAGGTTTTTTTTGGAGATAATACCTTATATGCCGTAGTTGCTTCCCTCGCTTTGCGCTTGTGGTTGATCATGTTGCGTAAATCAAGCGAGGGCTGATCCACCTTTATACCCTTGTTATAAGCCTAAGTAGACCGAGCATATGGGTGTGTCGGTTTTGTCTTTGCTCCCTGTCCTGGGGTTCGTACAAGAACTCTTCCCAAGTCATTAATGGAAGACTTTCGAGACTGACCCTGTCCGTTTGCCATTGCGGGTTGGACACATGGGTCGGTCTTGTACAACTTCCCGTCAGGGGCTCACGTAACAGTTAGTGGGACCTACTGACGGCCGACCGTATAAGTAGTTGCCTGAGCTTAGCCAGCTCGCACTACCCTAGACTCCTTCGATCTAGCACACACCGGTGCATAGTATGAAGAGTCCAAGTTCATATCCTCCCCTTTCTCAGCATGGCACATGGAGCCAGCGCTGCGTGAGATTCGGTCGAAGATGGAGGTTTTGCTACTGTGCTGGCCGCATGTGGACTTTTTCCTACGACTACCAATAGGTGTCGTATTTGACTTTTGCCTATGACTATAGACTTATGTGGCTTCTATTTTTGCCTCATGAATCTTGTCTCAGCAACCTAATTTATGGCATCGTAGTATTTTTTACTTCCAGAGTTTGGTCGCTGAGCACCTTTCCCGATTGTCGCATGAACATGACAGGTCTGGGTGGACGCATGATATGTGTTTATGGCCACAGGGAGAGTAGTAGGGAGCGCACCCTCCATAGAGTAGTAGGGATCTATCCATATCCTACGGGTCTTCTTAGGCTTTGTTTGCCTTGGAGAAGGACTCATGCTGTCCCCGGAGAGCATGTTCTTGAATGCTTGCTGGTTAAAGTATGCCACGGGCATCCTTTGGGTCGAGTCCAGTCACGATCCGTACCCAGTATAAGGGTACAAGTCGGGAACAACGCCCAGCCTATGCCGCAGAATAGGTGGTAGAACACTATTTGGGTAATCTATCTAATAATATAATAAGTCACCAATAATATCAATATACTCAATGACAGATCTAAGATGGAAATGAGCACGAATCAGATAAAGAATAGAATAGTCACATACAACTTATGAGTCTAAAATAATAACATCAATGAGTCTGAAAAAATACTAAATAATAAGCTAGAGACAAATCTAGTACAAAAGAATACTAAGAAGCTACAAGTCCCGGGTCATCTATCTCAGTCGAGATAAGTCCCTCCTGAGCCAGGGTCTCTGACTCTAAACCGACAACATCCTGAGGCCCATAATGTGTAGGGTACCACTCCTTAGTGTCATCTGAGAAAAATATATCCAGTCAGGAAAGGATCAAAGTACATCTCTAACAGCAGTTCTAATCAATGATAAAAACTATGTAATAGTAAATATATGTGAATATACAAGATGCAACAATAGATACAAGAGAGATATACAATAAGGAAATACTGGAAGTAAATACAAGAATGAACAATATGACAATGAACAAGAATACTAATGACTAAGTGTGTGGGTGATAGCTTTAACATATGATCGGCTTGGGAACTTGATACAAGATTTATGGCCTGGCTAATCATACATGCAGTGTATGATTAACACTATTCAAGAACAAGACATGATACAAGAAGGGTATGATCGTATATCTATACTATATACTCTCCAATCCCGACTGGTATAGTGGATCCAACCATGGTACGCTATGGCACAAGATTCTCTAAGAAGATAGCGAATCTTTCCGAGAATTAATGTCTGTACATGTACAAGAAGAACAATGAAACATGGCTTGTATAAGATACACCATATATATACCAAAGAATAATATCTCATGACGAGATTCGGATATACCAATCCGTGTAACCATCGTGTCAAGAAAATATGGATATCTACACTAGATACAATGAACATAGAGGATATCATGAGAAACTATCAGAGAATGTACTCACTTGAAGTCCAGTAAATAGTCTCACAGATATCTGATACAGTACCTCAAAGATCTAGATATGGAATATAACATCAATACAAGGTTTTAGAAAGAAAATAAGTTAAACTAGTCAACTTCTAGGTCATAAGGCCATTTCTAAGTCAAAACAGTCAAACTAGGTCAACTCTAAGTCAAACCGGTCAACTTGGTTAAACTACCTATTTCTAGGATGCATGAGTCTATCTCAATGATGTTGGGTTCATAAACAATAAAACTAGGCCATACAAGCTAAATCTAGGATACTAAGATACCGTATATCAGGATACGCAAACAAAAAATATAAAATAGCATATATGGATATCCAAACAATATTAAATTTAATAATCCTAATTACAATTACTAAATCGATATCTTGGTTTTGAATCAACGCGGTATTGGGACCTAACCCCATTATGTTGAGTATCTTCAAATACCTTGACACTTACCTTGGTATCTCAAGGTAATGTCACTCTAGCTTATCTTAGCTACCCAAACACTAACCATAGGCTAAAGGTAGATATCTAAGGTAACTATTAGCTACACACTACTAACTATTTAATATTTATTAACATACAACTACCTATTTCTACTAACAAAACATATATATATATATATATATATATATATATATATATATATATATATATATATATATATGTATATATATATATATATATATATATGTATATATATATATATATATATATATATATATATATATATATAACTAGAATGTATAAGAGATATATACATATATAAATAGATACATACTAAACTAGATACTAGCAAGCTACTAATAATTATATCTCTAGATACTAGCTAACTACTACTAGTTAACTAACTCACTAACTATCTAACCAAACTAAATAAAGAACTAACTTACCCAATACCCAACTACTTAAGTATTGACTGTTGATGGAGCTTCCTAAGTTGCTGTTGCTGTTGCTGCTACTGTTGTTGATCTACCTGCTGCTGCTGGTGATCTTCATTCCACTGCTGCTGCTCTACAAATCCGTTGTTGTTGCTGCTCGTATCTGCAGCAGCTGCTGCTAATGATCCGTTGCTGCTGCTGCTCGTATCTGCAGCAGCTGTTGCTAATGAATCCACTACTGCTGTTAATGTAGGTGCCCGATCCCCCCTACTACTTGATGCAACTGCTACCACTCTGTATGGTACCCGGCTGAATCCGACCCTCTTCAACACACACTTAAATGCCCAACACATACATACATATACCAACCCATAGATCCCATATATACATAAATCTCTAAATATATATATACTCTCTCTCTCAACTATATATATATATATATCCACACACACACACACACACACACACACACACACACACACACACACACATATATATATATATATATATATATATATATATATATATATAGATAACATACATGTATACATAATCATAACTATTCAAATAACTATATATATATATATATATATATATATATATATATATATATATATATATATATATATATATATATAAACACAACAATATATATATATATACACATATGTAGTATAACATTCACTTTAATATATAGATACCTTTATACACTAACACATATAACAACATATGAATTCATAACAATACATATATATATAAATGCATAACAATACATATATATATATATAAATGCATAGGAATACATCTACTGCAATAATTAAGATTACTAGAAATTTGATCTAGGAATGAAATACAACAAACACGTGGAGTGCATCGCACCCGTATCATACTAGATCTATGATACGCTTGCGACACGAGTCCACCACACAACCAAACATAGCCCGAAGGACACGAGCAAGTATAATATATTATTTATGAATAATATGAAGATTCAAACATATTTTTACGTGTTTGTGTCAAAATATGACATGCATAAAGCCCCGTATCGAAGAAAAAACCTCCAAATCAACACGTATCACCAAACTATTGGGATACGACCTACACGTACCCAATTATGGACATGACACTAGCCACAAATACACAAATACATGTTAAATTGATCTATAGGACCAATTGACAAACACAATAAGTATCAATCTCGAAATTCCACCAAAATTGACACAAAAAGTACCATAACTTTCTCAATAGGCCTCCTATGAACTCAATTCTAAATCCTATGGGTAGCCTATGCATATAGGTTAATCTCTTGGTTAATTCTCAAATTTAGAACCTAATTGAAGAAGAAAAACTGAATTGTAACTATTGGGAGATGGATTTCCAATGCAACCTCCAAATATAATAAAATTGGCCTCCAACTTGTAGATCCTTGCTTATCTTTATAGATCCTTGCTTCCTCCTTCTAGATCCTTGATCCACTAGCCTCCAATAGTAATTTGGAAAGGAATTTGGGATAAATTTTGGTAGGAAAATGATGTGAGAATGAAGAAATTTGGTTGAGAAAAATTCTAGATCTAGATTTAAAATGAAAAGAGGATATAGAAACTTTCCCCCCTTTAAATAGGCCGGCCCCCTTGTCCCTTCCTCAAGCTACTATGTAATATCCATTATACCCCTTGGGGCCTCTCATAAAGAAATAATTAAGGAGGGAAGGTTCTAATCTAATGGTTTAATTAAATTAATCCTTCTCCTAATGAATGGGCTTCTATTTGGGCTTAATTCTAACAATTAATACATGTTGGTCCATGAGTTTAAAATAAACTAGTTAGGTCTAATAACACAAGTCCAAAACAATAATCTAATATCTAACAATAATTAAATAATAAAATAAATAATTATACAACATGTACAATATTTAATTAATTATGAAATAACTAAAATATCTTTTCCTAGAAAATATGGTAGTAACAAGTCTACCCTCCTTAAAATAATTTCGTCCTCAAAATTTCAAAGACGAAAACTACCCCCAGAAAATAACAGAATAGAGCAAAAAAACATAACAAAACTAGAAAAAACATACCTCAAGGCACAAATAAATATGGATAACGCTCTCGCATTTTATCATCTCTTTCCTAGGTAGACTCCTCCGTAGAGTGATGCCTCCATGCGACACATACCAAAGGAATAGTCTGGTTTCTCAGAACCTTCTCTCTCCGATGCAGAATCTTAACTGGTAGGATCCGTCACGTACCATCTCAACTTTGACACGTGAAACACGCTATACACTCCCTCCAATACAGGTGGCAAGTCTAGTCTATAAGCAACTGCACCGACCCTCTCTAGAATAATGAAAGGTCCGATAAATTGCGGATTAAGCTTCCCGCCTCCACCAAAACAAATTGTGCCTCATGTCGGAGATATTCTCAGAAACACCAAATCACCTACCTAGAACAAAATACCACCTTAAGAACTTAATCTATAACAAACAACCAATATCAAGCACAAAACAAAAATCTAAAACTATACCTCAAACTCTAAAGGTCTCCGGTGGCTATCGACCCAATGCCGCTGTCTGTCCTGCGCCACTCGAAGTATGTCTCTGATCAACTGAACCTTCTCCACTGCATCCACAACCATCTCTGGCCCAAGCAAAACTCTCTCACCAATATCGTCCCATGACAAGGGAGTACGATATCTTCGCCCGTACATAGCTTCAAATGGTGACATCTCTATACTAGCCTGGTAGCTGTTATTATAAGCAAACTCTACCAAATAGAGATGGTCTCCCAAGAGCCCCCAAAATCTAGTACACAAGTGCACAACATATCCTTGAGAGTCTGAATAGTCCTCTATGACTGTCCATCTGTCTGGGGATGATATGCAGTACTGAAGTTTAGCTGAGTGCCCAAACTCGCCTGCAAACTCCTCCAGAAATAAGAAGTAAAATGACTATCCCGATCTGAGACTATGCTGATGGAAACTCCATGTATCCTGATGATCTGTCTCACATACATCTCTGTCAGCTTTTTCGTAGACAAACCCACATTAAAAGGCAAAAAGTGGGCTGACTTGGTCAACTTGTCAACGATGACCCAAATCGCGTCTTTCCCTCCTAGAGATCGTGGAAGTCCAGACACAAAACCTATAGTAATGTGCTCCCACTTACACTCTGAAATGGGTAATGGCTGAAGTAAACCTCCTGGCCTCTGCCTATCGGCTTTCACCTGCAGACACACTAAGCATCTGGATACAAACTGTGCCACTTCCCTCTTCATGCCATACCACCACACACTCTCTCGTATATCCTGATATATCTTGTTGGCACCTGGATGTATAGAATATTGAGAGTGATGCGCTTCCTACAATACCTCCTCACGCAGCTCCTCACTAGGCACACACAATCTAATACTATGCCGCAAAGAACCATCCTCAGCAATGGTAAAATCATCCTCCAGTCCTGCTCTCACCTGAGCTCTGATGCTCCTCCGAGATACATCCTCATACTGGGATACCTTAATCCTGTCTATAAACTCTGAATGTATCTGCAATCCCCACATCTATATAGCTAAACCAGTAACTTTAACCTCAATGCCCAAGCTCTCCAAGTCCTCCAACAAATATTGATCTTGTGTCAAGAACATAGCTACCGGATACCTGCTCAAGGCATTGGCAACTATATTAGCTTTCCCAGGATAATACTGCAAAGAGATGTCAAAATCCTTTATCATTTTCAGCCACCAACGTTGCCTCATGTTCAACTCCTTCTGCGTGAAAATGTACTTCAAGCTCTTGTGGTCTGTGAAGATCTCCACGCGCTCTCCGTACAAATAGTGTTTCCACAACTTCAGGGCAAAAATGACTGCTGCCAACTGTCACGACCCGCACCCGGTTTAGGGGCACAAGTGCGTGGGTACGTCCAGCCTACGCCGCAGCATCGGCGGTAGAACGCTGTCTAGGTTTTGATTCTATCTAGCCAATCTCACACAAGCATCAAATCTCCATAAGGAGGTACGGATAACACAATGAAATGAACACATACTCAATCACAGGATTACAGCACGATAAGATTTCGAACAGAAATTAAAATTAAACACAACACAAGTCAACAAGTAATATTCTAACTCAACAATATCCAAGAATTATCAAATGCCGGAGACAAATTCGGTACCAAATAGTCTACTTAAAGAACTAACAATAAATAATAATTCCGGCTGGGCCTTCCAGAATCACAACTAAACTACCAAGTCTGCAGCTACTCACCATAGGGTCCATAAAGTGTCGGACAGCGGTCCTCTAAGGCATAGTCTGGAAAAATATTTCCAGTCAGGAAGGAGCAAAGCAACACTCTCAAATAACAGTTCCATTAATTGATAATGTCTATAATACAATAAAACATGTCATGCTAGCTACTGAGAAGACAGTGAAATAAATGCAATGGCAATTTAAGAGAGACAGGCAATGTAAAGAGACAGGCAATAGGCAATATGATACAGTCAGTGCATGTATGAAAATGAAAAGAAACAAGGAGCAGTATCATATACGGTGATGTAGTATATGATTTAAAATAGGGAACTGTAATCTATTCTAAGTGTTTTGAAATAGTAGTTTCAAAATGTGATCGGCTTGGGAACATGTACGATTGCTACAGTCTGGCTAATCATACGTGGGGGTATGATTAACACCAATAATATTTAATTATACAATGGGTATTTGATCACATCTCTCACTAGCAATTTCCCCGCCCCCAACTAGTACTGTGGATCCAATCATGACACGTCACGATACACGAGCAAGTCAAGTCTATCATGTACAATGTCTAATATCAATGTCTAATATCAATGTCTAATGTCAATGTCAATGTCGCATATAATGTCAATACGATAATCAAGGTAACATCTCATGACTGCAGATCCAAGCTATACTAGTCCGTGTAGCACAGTGTTAAAGATTCAGTTGTAACATTTCATGATTGTTGAACTTATAGAAATTATCAAAGAATTGGAAATTATCAGAGAATGTACTTGCCTTGAGTCCTTAGCTGGTAATTATGGATGTCCTGTTCCAGAATATCCCCTGGGTGAAACAACAGTCCTATAAACATGTCACAAACAAACCACATTTGCATCAGATGCTACGCTAACACACAGTCTATAAATACTGGCCTAGGGCCATGTCAGGCAGGGCACTAGTCAACTAGGGTCACCTAGTAGATAGATACGTAAATAACATATGTACTTACAATATATCTATATATATCAAATTAAATACATATGCAATATATATATATATTAAAATATGCTAAGGGTTTATACAAAATATATCTACACATACGAATTAACAAAATACATACATAGACTAATTACATATATATACTCATATATACCAATTAAAATATACAGTACTATATACAGGTAAATATACCAATTTATTATTATATATACAACCCAATACGAAAATATAATCTACATATATATATTTATACCAAAATACGGTTTTATATATATACCAATTAAAATATATATATTGAAAATATGCTAAGTATATATATATATATATAAAATACATATATGGAACACGTATTTATATATATCAATCATATATATATAGAAAATATATTAAAATACATATACTAATTTTTCACATTAATTAAATATATAAATACTTTACATTAACTATATATACATATACATTACACATTATATTAAAATACACATATTACATATTACTAATACATTAATTATATTAACATACTAATACATTATGTATACATATATATATATATATATATATATATATATATATATATATATATATATATATATATATATAAAGAAGGAGGGAGAGGAAGAAGAAAGAACTTACAGTGAGTTGGGGGCTTGGCCGGCCGGACGGAGGGGGAAGCCGCTGGCCTGCCGGAGTCGACTGATGGTGGTGGTGGAAAGCACAGCAGGGAGGAGGATGGTCGGACTGGAGTTGATCCGAGGGAGGAAGAGTGGAGGTGGTGATAGATGACGATGGTGGTGGTAATAGTTGGTGATGGTGGTGGTGTTTGGAGAACCGGCAGAGGGAGGTTGCAGCCGCCGGACTGAACGCCGGAGGAAGTTGGGGCCGGAGTACACAGAGGATGGTTGGACTGGCTGTCGAGGAAGGGACAGCAGCGGGGAGTGGCCGACGGGGAGTTGCAGACGGATGCGGCTCGCCGTGGTCGGGGACAGCCAGCGGGAGGGAAGGAGATGGGAGGAGGAGTTCTTGAAGCGTCGGCGCCGGAGTAACCAGCAGGATGCAGTGGAGGAGATGCAGCGGGGAGGGGCTCGGCTTGACTGATCCGCCGGAGAAGGAGAGGGCCGCCTGGAGGGAGGTCTGGAGAAGTAGGCTCCGTCGGCCGAGGGTGGGGATTTGGTGACAGTGAGGGAAGGGGTGATGAATAGTGTTCCCCCTCCCTTTCAAATTTTGAAATCAATGAAAGAGAAAAAGGAAGAAGAAGGAAGAAGAAGAAGAAGAAGAAGAAAAGAAAAAGAAGGAGGCTACGGTTTGGTGTTGAGGATGGAGGAGAGAGAGAGGTGGGGGAAAACCTAGGTTGTCTAGGGATTAGGGTTTGAGGGTACAAGATATTAAATAGGGAGAGAGAGGGTGTGAATGAAGGGTTGTGATTGACCCCCTTTAAATGAGGGGTCCAGATTTGGCATGAAGAAATATTCATGTGGGGAAAAATGCAATTTGGTCCACAAGTAAATAACCTTTCCATTTGGTCTTGGACAATGGGGTGATGACACCTACAATTGAATAATTGCAACTTAGTCCCTTAAATTCGGGAAATTGCACAAACACATAAAATGACAAAAATTTGGCGGGCGATTCGGTGTCCGGTGTTTTGTAGGGTCAGGGGGCGCTATATGTTTGGTGTGGGCTCAATTAGCAGGGCACTGGAATTAAATTGGGATTTCAGAATCAGATAAAATAGTATCCTCAATTTAAATAGAAATAAAATACAAATTGTGTTCAACAATTAATTATGAGTACATGGAGCCAAAATCAGGTCAGGTCATCAATACCAATAATGAAGAAGACTCCGAACAGAATATTACCCTAATTTGGGCCGCACGAAAAATAGATCAAGATTGCCTCCAATTTTGATTGGAACGCACAACGATACAAAATAGGAATTTATTAAATAACGTCCGCGATGATTTTTGTGCGGCTAGAAATAATGCACAGAGAGCACGATTATGAGTTACGAAAATAGCAGAATGGAAGGCGGGCATGTCTAGGGCAAGATTGTGAAATTTGTTGGAAGATAAAAGTCTGGATAGTGCTCCAAATATCGAAGCAAAGGCAATGCGCAATAATTAATTAAAATACAGTAATTAGTTACAATCTCCAAATATTAAATTCTAGATAAAATAATAAAATTCCGAATTCTATAATTCGGACAGGTGGTCATCTACTGGACTTCTAGGTCTAGTCTGCTAGCTAAAAATAAATGAACACTGCATCTAATACTATATTTAATTACACATCACACATAATTATTCAAAACAATTAATTATCCTGCAATTACTTAATGGTAACTACACTAATATTAAATATTATAAAAAGTCGAAAATACCCCTGTTTTCAGAATGTGTTAGTGATAAGTCTACCCACCTTAAAAGAATTTCGTTCTCGAAATTTAAAATCCTCAAAATAGCGTTTAATCATACACATTATTATTTCCCTCAATTTAAATTCATCAACCACGAATCAATTAATAGTCCACAAGGTCTTTTTCACAATTTGTTAAAAATTCTGATATTATTTCATTCCTGAAAAATCCTCGAAATAAAATCAAAGTCTATTTTTATCAAATATTTCCTTGAAAGTTTTAGTTAATAATTCAATACTCGGAATTTAATATCCACTCCTCAAATTTGATTTAATCAATGCACATATATAATTGTAATCTCATCCCACAAGTTTTGAATTCAAACATTAGTCTATCAAAAATTTTATTCCTCGATTTCCTCTTTTCTCAAAATAATTAACAATGCGATACTTAAGGATTTTCCAAATGCAACATCCAAATATAACGTTTTAAAATTTCCATAACTTGCAATCAAATAATTATAGTGATAATCTCTCTAAATTTCCTCAAATTCTAATGATAACCTCAATCATATCACATCCTTCCTGGAATTAATACATCATAAATTCCATCATGTTAAATTCTTGACCCTTTATTTAAATCAATGTTTATCCTAGAATTTTTTTTTTTTAAAATCCTCGATTGTTTTATGTATTTATTTACTACCATCAAAATTAAATTCATCAAATCATATAATCATGAACTACTCCATATTGTTATTTCACAATATTTTTTCAAAATTCTATAAATATCATATCCCTAAAATCTTTAAATATAAAATCAAATCCCATTCTTATCACAATATCCTCCAAAATTTTAAGTTAATAACGAAATACAAGAATTTAATATTCAATCCTCTAATTAAAATCCAATCAATGTATATTTCTAAAATTGAATCTCATCCCAAAAATTGAATTCAACACTAATCCATTTGTGTTCTTATTCCTCGATTTTTTTTCCACATAATATGCAACGATGTAATACTTATGAAACCTCCAATACAATATTCAAGATATAAGTTCATAACTTGCAGTCCAATAAATATATCGATGGCCTTCTTAAATTCCTCAAATTCAATGATAAATTCAATCATTTCATAATCTTCTTAAAAATCAATGATTTAACAAAACTTCAATTACGCCATATTAAATTCCCAACTCTTTATTTAATTTAATATTTTTCCTCAAAAATTTTAGGCACCTTGTCTCTCTTTGTCAAGTCATAACCTCTTCGTTAATCTTTACTACAGTTAAATCCTCAACAATCAAAGTCTAAGAGAATTCTACCTACAACTATACAACATGCAACCTAAGGGAAATATGTATGATCATGGTGTCTTTTGTCATGGTATTGCAGTCTCTGTATCAGGGGTACTACTAACTACATTATAACAAGAAATCATGCACACAAGCTACGGTACTAAGGTATCAATCAATCAGAAAACAAGAAAGAACATGAGGAAAGAAAAGAAAGAACCTGCTAACATATTACTTGCAGTATCTTCTATCTCTAACATAATCATAGGTCAAATGATGCATGTAAAGTTTGATACCTCTATCTCTTTAGGTACCACACTCTACTACAAGCATACTCACTGCTAGCTTCCTCACCTACTGCAATAGTTGATACTAGTTATTCTTATCACTCAAGTGCATATCAATTGCAACACACTATACTAAGTACTGCTCTCTCTAATACAACCCTAGATTGACACCCAAGTCGGTTGGCAGTGAGATCTCAATCATACTCAAGTCATCAGATCCTTACACATGTATATCATCTACTCATATATTAATATTCATCTCTTATCTACCATAAAATTAATCCTCAAAATAATCGTCAAGGTTTAACTTCTCGATCAACTTAAAAATAATTGCATATACCTCCTCAAAATCAGATACTCAAATATCGAAAAAATTTAATCACTTTTAAAATCCTTATAGCCTTGACTATGTTTATTGAATTGAATTCGAATACTCAAAATTTAATAACATAAAATCTCATCTCCTCAAAATTCTTTAAAAATTGAAATTCATTTCCACTCTACAATTTGTAATTTAATCCACAAGTATACATATACTACTCACAGTCTCTAATACTCAAGGTGCACACTAATACACTAATTATTTATAACTCTCAACTGTGTACGAAAATTGTACTGCCCGAATTATTTGCACTATTGCTACAAGGTACTATGCTATAGGTATCTCTAGATTAATGCCTAATGCTCCCATGTCCAACTAAGAAATACTTACAAACTCACAAGTCACACTCAGTCAACTTAATATAAGACACAACCAAAATTGCAAGTTACTAATTATCATACTTAACAAGGAATCCTCAGAGAATAGGAGCTCAAAAGAACTGGATTGAGGACTGAAGGTATTTCTACTGCTAGTAAAGAAAAGAAGCGATGGAACAAAGTCCTGGAATAACAGAGATGATACTTTAAGAACCAATTTAAGATACAACCTGATAATCATACACGTCTGTCAGAAATCATGACACACAGAGTCCTCGTCACGCCAGTAAGCATAGATGCGATAAACGACAGGTTCCGTAACTAAGGTATGCAACTCTATAATCATGTCATCTAGAATCCTCGCCACGCCAACCGGTATAGCTGCGAGAGACTCTAAGTTTCATGACTACAGTATGTGCATCCAAGTCTGGTTCCTACGTTCTCGTCACGACAGCTAATATGGCTGCGATAAACTCTAGGTTCCATAACCAAAGTAGACGTTTTACCTTTCTCACTGTCCTCATCAATATATGTCATCAGATGATACCATAAATTTTAGTCCGTAAAAATTCATCTCGATATGAAATCAACTCAGCAATGATACCAAGAATTTAAATTTAACAACTGGTCGACAAGAATCAAGCTCAATATCAACAAGCGAAAACAGACGAAAGCAAGGGGAAAGGAATTAAAATTAGAAATTGTAATAAGATTCTCAAGGGATCGTCCCAGGAATCTCTCAAGAAATTGTGATTGAGTATTCGCTCTCGTCCTAGTATCCTATGTCCTATATTCTATTGCAGGCATGCAGTAGTATAACAAGGATGCCACACTACTACGACATCGCACAACTCGCGAAGTCTGACCTGCATGGGCCACCACTAAAAACGTGTCACGACCCACACCCGGTTTAGGGGCACAAGTGCGTGGGTACGTCCAGCCTACGCCGCAGCATCGGCGGTAGAACGCTGTCTAGGTTTTGATTCTATCTAGCCAATCTCACACAAGCATCAAATCTCCATAAGGAGGTACGGATAACACAATAAAATGAACACATACTCAATCACAGGATTACAGCACGATAAGATTTTGAACAAAAATTAAAATTAAACACAACACAAGTCAACAAGTAATATTCTAACTCAACAATATCCAAGAATCATCAAATGCCGGAGACAAATCCGGTACCAAATAGTCTACTTAAAGAACTAACAATAAATAATAATTCCGGCTGGGCCTTCCAGAATCACAACTAAACTACCAAGTCTGCAGCTACTCACCATAGGGTCCATAAAGTGTCGGACAGCGGTCCTCTAAGGCATAGTCTGGAAAAATATTTCCAGTCAGGAAGGAGCAAAGCAACACTCTCAAATAACAGTTCCATTAATTGATAATGTCTATAATACAATAAAACATGTCATGCTAGCTACTGAGAAGACAGTGAAATAAATGCAATGGCAATTTAAGAGAGACAGGCAATGTAAAGAGACAGGCAATAGGCAATATGATACAGTCAGTGCATGTATGAAAATGAAAAGAAACAAGGAGCAGTATCATATACGGTGATGTAGTATATGATTTAAAATAGGGAACTGTAATCTATTCTAAGTGTTTTGAAATAGTAGTTTCAAAATGTGATCGGCTTGGGAACATGTACGATTGCTACAGTCTGGCTAATCATACGTGGGGGTATGATTAACACCAATAATATTTAATTATACAATGGATATTTGATCACATCTCTCACTAGCAATTTCCCCGCCCCCAACTAGTACTGTGGATCCAATCATGACACGTCACGATACACGAGCAAGTCAAGTCTATCATGTACAATGTCTAATATCAATGTCTAATATCAATGTCTAATATCAATGTCTAATGTCAATGTCAATGTCGTGTATAATGTCAATACGATAATCAAGGTAACATCTCATGACTGCAGATCCAAGCTATACTAGTCCGTGTAGCACAGTGTTAAAGATTCAGTTGTAACATTTCATGATTGTTGAACTTATAGAAATTATCAAAGAATTGGAAATTATCAGAGAATGTACTTGCCTTGAGTCCTTAGCTGGTAATTATGGATGTCCTGTTCCAGAATATCCCCTGGGTGAAACAACAGTCCTATAAACATGTCACAAACAAACCACATTTGCATCAGATGCTACGCTAACACACAGTCTATAAACACTGGCCTCAGGGCCATGTCAGGCAGGGCACTAGTCAACTAGGGTCACCTAGTAGATAGATACGTAAATAACATATGTACTTACAATATATCTATATATATCAAATTAAATACATATGCAATATATATATATATATTAAAATATGCTAAGGGTTTATACAAAATATATCTACACATACGAATTAACAAAATACATACATAGACTAATTACATATATATACTCATATATACCAATTAAAATATACAGTACTATATACAGGTAAATATACCAATTTATTATTATATATACAACCCAATACGAAAATATAATCTACATATATATATTTATACCAAAATACGGTTTTATATATATACCAATTAAAATATATATATTGAAAATATGCTAAGTATATATATATATAAAATACATATATGGAACACGTATTTATATATATCAATCATATATATATAGAAAATATATTAAAATACATATACTAATTTTTCACATTAATTAAATATATAAATACTTTACATTAACTATATATACATATACATTACACATTATATTAAAATACACATATTACATATTACTAATACATTAATTACATTAACATACTAATACATTATGTATACATATATATATATATATATATATATATATATATATATATATATATATATATATATATATATAAAGAAGGAGGGAGAGGAAGAAGAAAGAACTTACAGTGAGTTGGGGGCTTGGCCGGCCGGACGGAGGGGGAAGCCGCTGGCCTGCCGGAGTCGACTGATGGTGGTGGTGGAAAGCACAGCAGGGAGGAGGATGGCCGGACTGGAGTTGATCCGAGGGAGGAAGAGTGGAGGTGGTGATAGATGACGATGGTGGTGGTAATAGTTGGTGATGGTGGTGGTGTTTGGAGAACCGGCAGAGGGAGGTTGCAGCCGCCGGACTGAACGTCGGAGGGAGTCGGGGCCGGAGTACACAGAGGATGGTTGGACTGGCTGTCGGGGAAGGGACAGCAGCGGGGAGTGGCCGACGGGGAGTGGCCGACGGGGAGTTGCAGACGGATGCGGCTCGCCGTGGTCGGGGACAGCCAGCGGGAGGGAAGGAGATGGGAGGAGGAGTTCTTGAAGCGTCGGCGCCGGAGTAACCAGCAGGATGCAGTGGAGGAGATACAGCGGGGAGGGGCTCGGCTTGACTGATCCGCCGGAGAAGGAGAGGGCCGCCTGGAGGGAGGTCTGGAGAAGTCGGCTCCGTCGGCCGAGGGTGGGGATTTGGTGACAGTGAGGGAAGGGGTGATGAATAGTGTTCCCCCTCCCTTTCAAATTTTGAAATCAATGAAAGAGAAAAAAGAAGAAGAAGAAGAAGAAGAAGAAGAAAAAGAAGAAGAAAAGAAGAAAAGAAAAAGAAGGAGGCTACGGTTTGGTGTTGAGGATGGAGGAGAGAGAGAGGTGGGGGGAAACCTAGGTTGTCTAGGGATTAGGGTTTGAGGGTACAAGATATTAAATAGGGAGAGAGAGGATGTGAATGAAGGGTTGTGATTGACCCCCTTTAAATGAGGGGTCCAGATTTGGCATGAAGAAATGTTCATGTGGGGAAAAATGCAATTTGGTCCACAAGTAAATAACCTTTCCATTTGGTCTTGGACAATGGGGTGATGACACCTACAATTGAATAATTGCAACTTAGTCCCTTAAATTCAGAAAATTGCACAAACACATAAAATGGCAAAAATTTGGCGGGCGATTCGGTGTCCGGTATTTTGTAGGGTCAGGGGGCGCTGTATGTTTGGTGTGGGCTCAATTAGCAGGGCACTGGAATTAAATTGGGATTTCAGAATCAGATAAAATAGTATCCTCAATTTAAATAGAAATAAAATACAAGTTGTGTTCAACAATTAATTATGAGTACATGGAGCCAAAATCAGGTCAGGTCATCAATACCAATAATGAAGAAGACTCCGAACAGAATATTACCCTAATTTGGGCCGCACGAAAAATAGGTCAAGATTGCCTCCAATTTTGATTGGAACGCACAACGATACAAAATAGGAATTTATTAAATAACGTCCGCGACGATTTTTGTGCGGCTAGAAATAATGCACAGAGAGCACGATTATGAGTTGCGAAAATAGCAGAATGGAAGGCGGGCATGTCTAGGGCAAGATTGTGAAATTTGTTGGAAGACAAAAGTCTGGATAGTGCTCCAAATATCGAAGCAAAGGCAATACGCAATAATTAATTAAAATACAGTAATTAGTTACAATCTCCAAATATTAAATTCTAGATAAAATAATAAAATTCTGAATTCTATAATTCGAACAGGTGGTCATCTACTGGACTTCTAGGTCTAGTCTGCTAGCTAAAAATAAATGAACACTGCATCTAATACTATATTTAATTACACATCACACATAATTATTCAAAACAATTAATTATCCTGCAATTACTTAATGGTAACTATACTAATATTAAATATTATAAAAAGTCAAAAATACCCCTGTTTTCAGAATGTGGTAGTGACACCAACTCCAAATCATGGGTAGGATAGTTCTTCTCATAAGAACGAAATTATCTGGATGTATAGGCAATCACTTTTCCATTCTGCTAAAGAACACAACTCAAACCTTTTTTCGATGGATCACTATAAATAGTGAAACATCCAGACCCTGATGGCAACGTCAAAATAGGAGCAGACTTCAACCTCTTCTTTAATTCCTCAAAAGCAACCTGGCAATCCTCCGTCCAAACAAACTCTACATCCTTCCTGGTGAGTCTGGTCATCGGCTCGACAATCCTCAAATATCTTGCACAAACTTTCTGTAGTAGCCTGCCAATCCCAAGAAACTCTTGATCTCTTCTACTGAACTCGGGGTCTTCCAAGAATCCACTGTTGTGATCTTCTTCGGATCCACTGAAATACCATCACCAGTCACAACATGTCCTAGGAACTCCATATTGTCCAAGAAGAACTCATACTTGGATAACTTTTCATACAGCTTCTCATTCCTCAGCACCTCCAACACAATCCTAAATACTCCTCCGGTGTCTTCGAGAATATAAATATGTCATCGATGAACACCACCACGAACTTGTCAAGGTATTGATGGAACACCTTGTTCATCAACTTCATAAATACCGTAGGTGCATTTGTCAACCCAAACGATATCACCATAAACTCATACTAACCATACCGAGTTCTAAAAGCAGTCTTCGGTATGTCCTTGGGCTTTACTTTCACTTGGTGGTAGCCTGATCTCAAGTCTATCTTAGAAAACACCTTGGCACCACTCAACTGATCGAACAGATCATCAATCCATAGAAAAAGGTACTTATTCTTGATAGTAAGATTATTCAATGTCCTGTAATTAATGCACATGCATACTGATCCATCCTTCTTCGGTACAAATAATACCGGGGCTCCCCACGGTGAAGAATTTGATCTAATAAACCCCTTATCCTATAATTTGTCCATCTACTTCTTCATCTCGACCAACTCGCTGTTGTTTACTCTATAGACATGCTATAAAATTGGTTCTACACCTGACACCAAGTCTATAGAGAATTCAATATCTTGATCTGGCGACAATCCTGGCAATTTCTCAGGAAACACATCCAAGAACTATGCTATCAACCGATGCAGCAACTCATTGTCTTCTACCATAGCTCTACAGAAAATGCCTTCTCCCTGCTCTGTAGCTTCTCTAGCAAACTCGAACTCTGGCTCTCCTAGCGGACCAAACAAAACTCTACCTCCTTTACAATCTATACTAGAACGGTGCATACTCAACCAATCTATCCCGAGTACAATATCGTAGCTCGAAAGTGGTACACTCAACTCCCGATCTCCTAGAGTAACTATTCGATCCTTGTAAATATTATTAACCAGGATAATGTTTCCCCCGGTC
Organism: Iris macrosiphon; assembly: GCA_036927795.1. Taxonomy (NCBI): domain Eukaryota; kingdom Viridiplantae; phylum Streptophyta; class Magnoliopsida; order Asparagales; family Iridaceae; genus Iris; species Iris macrosiphon. The sequence goes on along the minus strand of JAYESA010000008.1, from coordinate 129,482,121 downwards.
ATGATCTTGCAAGTCCTAAGCAAAGACTCAGCTACAAAACAATGCTTTAGAGTAAAAGAAGCAGATACAAAACTATGGAAAACACCACTATCAAATAAATCTAACGCTATAATGAAATCAAGAAGAACAGAACCTGCGATGACATCTCCAGTGGGCTCGTCCTCCACGACTGTCATAGCAAACGCTCATCCCTGACGTGTACCTCCCTGCTGCTGATGCTGGACATAACCCTGCTGCTGGGTCGAAAGTGATCCCCTCGGCTGTACTACAGGTGGTCTCGCCTGTGCCCTCGGAGCTGCAGCTGCTCCCTGAACTGCACGACGAGGATACTCTCTCATCTGATGCCCTTCGGTACCACAATACAAACAAACTTCCAACCTTCTCCTGCAAACCTCCCAGATATGGCCGAGCTTCTAGTAATAGTGGCAAGGAGCTTGCTGTAACTATCTTTGCTGCTGCAGTATATGGTAAAATGGTGCCATAGTTGGAGTCTGATGCTGTTGTAGCTGCTGAAAAGGCCTGGACTGGAAATGAGGAAGTTTGGCAGATACTGTACTGCTGTTGGCCCCCAAAAAAGAATTATGATCTCTTGGGCTTCAAACCCAACTCTCACTCAGCCTTGCGTGCCTCTGTAAGTATCTTCGAGTATGTCTCATAAAAAGACGGAATGAGGATCTCCATTTCCCAGTTTAGACCCTCGCGAAAATGAATAGCCCGAACATTCGACTCTCTCACCAAATACTCTATAAATTGGCTCAGCCTGCCGAACTCCGCAGCGTATTCCTTCATAGACATGCTCTCCTGAATGAGGCTCTCAAACTGCCTCCCCAAGTCTAGCCTGTCTGTCCGAGTGAAAAACTTTTTCTTGGAGAGGTCCTTGGACATCTTCCAAGATTGTCCTGCATCAACCAGAATTGGCTCATTCCTGAACCAAATGAGGGCAACGTCGAACAGTTGAAGTCCTACCATCTCAACCTTCAGATCCTCAAAAAGACGGGATACCCTCATAAGATGTCAATATCCTCGAGCCAGTCATTAGCATAGACGACGCCCTCCATCCCCTTGAAGACCCTAGGCTTCAGCTTCTTGAAGTCCTGAATTTTGCCTGACCAAAGCTGAGCAACCTGAGGAGCAACCTGCTGCTGGACCAGAACTTCTCTCTACTATGACACGAGCAAGCTGATGAGCACTTTTGATGCCCTACCGCAAGATTTTGGTCTGCCTTAATGTGCCTCAGACTGAGCCCTCTGCGCCTCCAACATCTAGTGAAACAGTGTAAACATATGCGTCGTATCTGTTGGCACAGAAGGTGGAGGTGGTGTAAGCCCCCTGATTTTCAGTAATTTTTAATTTGGGGTTTTTCACAATTTTCCGTAATTTTCTGGGATTTTTTCTGTTTTTAAAACCTAGGCTTTTGGTAATTAAATGATTTTTAAATGCTGTTTATTATTATTAAAATATTATAGAAAAAATATTTTATGGTGTAAAATGAAAAATCGGACATAGGGTAATTTTCCGAGAATTTATTGGACTCCGAAATCAGTTTTAAAGCCCTAAAAACCCATAAAGAATTAAACCAAATTAAACCCGTGCCAAACACCCAACATCCCCATGAGAGCCGAAGCCAAGCCCAAGAAGCGTTGACCCAGCCCAAATCCTAGGTCAAACCCTAGTCCAAATTTTTGTATGTATAAATACATACTTTTTCTAGTTTTTCTCCACAAACAAAAAGAAAAGAAAAATCCCTAATCCCTAAAAATTCCTAATTTCCTAAACCTAACCCTAACCTCCGCCGCCCCTTTCCCTAACCACCTCTGACGAGTCTCCGGCGCCGCCCGGCCGCGTCCACGCCGACCCTTTCCCCTAGCCCAGCCGCCCGTCCTCAGCCGACCTGCTCCACCCCAAAACCTTCTTGCTCCGACCTCCCTTCCCTCTTCTTCCTCCTCCCCTCGTCGACGAGCCCCTCGACGAGCCGCCTTCACTCCGCCACCTACCGACGACCTAGCCTCCGCCTCGCCGCCTCTGCTCGACCTCCTCCCCGATCCACCTCCTCCTCCCTGCCACCGACGACTTCACCTCCACCCGTCCCAGATCGCCTCCCCCGACGTAGCAGCAGCCTGCAGCAGCTCCGCCACCCTCGCCAGCAGCCGTCCGCCGTCCCCCGCCCGCTCCGGCCAGCGCCTCCCCCGCTGCCCCCGACCTCCCTCGGGCCCACCTTCGGCCGCCGCAGCCCTTGAACTGAAACCCTAGTTCAGACACAGGAAACAGTGTCTCGTGTCGACACGCGAGGACACGAGAAACCTAGTTTACGGAGTCCTGTTCAGGTATTCTTTTCTCTCTTCCTGTAATTCCGTTTTTGATTCTGTCAGTTGCAACGCGTAGACTGTGTAACCCTCTCGGTGTCCGTGTAACCCGCTCGGTGCATCGCGCCCTGTGGTGATCGCAAACCGCGATCAAAAAACAGGAAAAATAACGTCCTGTTTTACCCCAGAACTTAGTATGCTCCGCCAAACGGGACGACTTGGTCGCACGCGTCTTTACCGAAATGTGCGCGACGTTGATACGGACGTGTGGGATTTTGCAGAAGTCGATTCGGATGTGCGTGCACACCGGAATCAACGCGTATCCGCCGACAACGCCCCGTATTCGTCTATTCTGGAACACGCTGTAACTTTATGTACACACGTCGGATCGAGACAAAACTTGCACCATCGGACTCGTAGCAATACGCTGGTCCTGTGACCCAAGTTTGGTTCGATTCTGAGGACGTTGACAAAATCGTGTATCGCGGGCCCCACAAGCTCTACTTGACGGATGATTTTGTGATCGGCTTATCGGAATCCAATTCTGGAAGTTCCGTTGGGTTTGTATCGTCGTTCCTGACTTGTTGATACTAAGTTTGACGAATTTGGAGACCTTTGACCCTGACACACTTTTTGGTGCAAAGTGGCCCACATGTGGACCCCGCTTTGACCCGGAAATGTTATTTTTGCCCCTGTGTCTAAATTGGACTTAAGGACAGGCATATCTAGCTATTTGATATTTTTTAAATCTAATGGTGATATTTATTTCAGCAATCGGAGTAGTAACTGCAGATCACACTGAGACCAGAGCTACAATTGGAGCCAGAACCCCAGGCAAGTGTACCTTGCCAAACCCTGCAGCTTTGCTACATATTTCCTTGACTTAGTTATACAGCAGTGGACAAGTATACCTTGCCAACTCTGTGTTTCTTGTTGCAAATTTCCTTGCTTTATTTATATCATAGTGCATGCTTAACCTAGGACCGTATGACTTACTTAGCGTCCGATTATTAGTCGGGTGCCAACATCGTACGCGATGTTGTGTATATCATCTAGAGATGGACATCCGTGACCCCTTTACATTCTCATACTTGTCTTATCAAGTACATTATACCCAGGATACTTGACACTATTCATGACAGGATCTTCTGAGATATTCATGGTGATTCTGTATAGGATACAGACTTCTGACAGAGACATTATATTCCTAGATACTATATGACTTATTGCATTAGATATGATTGTGCGTGACATGGACGTGGTGCATCGTGGACAAGAGACGTGTGATTACATTGGGTGGGGAGACACACACATGCTATAGGCTGATTATATATATAAACCCCTATTATTGTGAGGCACAAGACTCTGAAGCCCGAGCTTGGCCCATTACCGGATATTACTGCTACCGGCTCCCCAATACAGAGCCTATAGTGGCTCAGCCTGAGTACTCGTGATGCTCTCATCTTGCATTTTCACATAGATGGTTATATAGCTTACCCTATTTACTTTATTATTGCTGCACTGTATTTATTTTGGCTTGTATTATCTGTACATTGTTATGTCCCCTGAGGACCTGGATCCGGATTATGTCCCCAGGATTAGCAGAGGAGATCCACCCAGAGTTATACAGTACAGGAGCATTAGCAGGAGCTGATACAGGAGCTGTACCGACACCCGAGGACGAGATTATACCAGAGGACTTCTCCTGAGTATTGGCGTGAGATACTCATTTATTTCTGTTCTAGTTATTTTATTTCCAGCCTATTGCATTGATATATCAGACTTATTCTCGGATTGTTCTCCGAGACACTTTTATTGAGATATGTCAGTTTATTTCATTTGCATTATTCTGGCATTTGATCTGTGATTATCTGTTGTTGATGAGATTAGATTGGACTTTGAATTGTATCATTGGACCTACTTATTATTGTATTACAGCTTAAGTACGCTCTGATGGATCCATTAAATTGGATTTGTCCATCGGTGTGTGCTGCTGGCCATTATCACACGTCCGGTCCCTTGATATTTTAGGACTGGGGCGTGACATGGTTTTTGTGGTGGCCCATGCAGGTCAACGACTAAATTATTCGGTTTCAACTTAGGGACCGAGCAAGCCTGCAATAAGATAGAATAAGTTTCTATGATCTCATCCACTTGCTTGAAACGTTCTTGATATCTATATCGGATTCGAATTAAATTCTTGACTTGCATCCTGCCTTGATTTCTGTACGCCTCTTATAGTTTATTTTGATGCAGAGCAATGGATTCACAAGCACGCGACGAGACTCATCCAGAGACACCACAAGGTGCTGTGATAACCAACGAAGATGAAGTAACACCAGTTAGTGAAGGTCCATCATCACAGCAAGCAAGTCAGCATGCCTCGAGAATCCAGGAAGATGACGTTCCACCCTCGACGCAGTTGGCTCCACCGACGTCTACCGTTCCACAAGGGCAGGCTATGGATGAACAACAAATGTTTTGAATGTTCTACTCGATGATGCAAGCCCATCAGAAGGTTCAGGAAGAAGCTCAGCGAAACCAAGCGGAGAAGTTCATCGACAGATTTAGCTCAGAATTACGGAAGTTAATCAGTTCAAATGCAACTACCTTAGACGAGGACGTTCTTACTACAGCACAGGCCATGGAGTGCAACACAAGGATAGAGTCCAGCCAGAAGCGACCGTATGCATCAGCACCATACCAAGCATAACAGGAAAGTGCTGCAAAATGACCACAGATAAATCCACCACTGAGAGCAGCACCCAGAGCCTCATTCCTACCTACCTGTCAGTATTGTCGCAAGATAGGCCATATTGAAATAGAATGCAGACGCAAGTTAGGATTATGCTTGATTTGCGGAACCAATCAACACTTAGCTAAGGACTATTCTCAGCATCGAGAGAAAGCATTGATGATTCATCAACCAGCCACATCAGCACCAGCCGGAGCACCACATGAAGAAGTTGCAAAGAAGTCTCATATGCACCAGCCATCGGAAGCATCTCCGCAAGAAATACATGTATGTCCATATTGTCGCAGGCAAGGCCATATAGAGAACGAGTGCAGAAGCAAAAGAAAATTATGCTTAGCTTGTGGATCCAGTCAGCATTTAATAAAGGAATGCCCCGAACATCGAGAAAGAGCGCTAATGTCACCAGCACCAAGGCCAGCCTCTCCAGCATTTGAAGCACCGCAAACGAGAGTTGAAGGAGTCAGACCACCAGCCCCAAGAGGGAATCAGCCAAGGCCACCCTTGGCACCACAAATAACACTCTTCCAGCAGGCTCAACAGCAGCAGAGGAATCAACTGCAAGAACGTGAACAAGCTCCAACGATGATTTTGGAAGACGCACAGACCCATGGAGTAGCTAATGTGCGTAATTTTTCGTAGTTATCTGTTTATAGATTTGTTTTATCTCGTGCCTATTGGTACGTGACCTCAGCCTTAACCTATATAATTTTGAACTTGATAATAACCTAGAATACTTTTATAATTGATAACTGTAGAGATTGTAGAGTCTTTTGTTATTGTGCTTATTTTGTGTTATTTTGTGAACTTGAATTAAGTTGTATCTCCTTTCATCATCATCTTGCGTACTTATATTTGTTGAACTACCTTGACTTATGCTGCTATATTATAGCCTAGTTTTTGCAAGCCTATTCTTTATCAAGCTTGTTCAGGACATATGTGTTATTGGGGCCTGATCAACCCCACTAATACAATTGTCTATTCAGAATCAATGTATTACGGTCTGATCAACCTTAGTGTATTTTGGTTCGCTCTTCGCACGACTACTTTACGTGGATTGAGATATATAGTTGACTAGTATACTTGCCCTCTAGATATGTCTGAGCATATCGTATCGGTTACATAACTGTACTAAAATGAGCATGCGAACGAAGAATTACCAGAATAGGATTTTAATCCACAACTGCTTGCCGATTTCTATTTGAATTCTTTAAACACCTTGACCCCGATACTTTTATTATATTATCTCACACTTGAACTCTTTTTATTGATCTCCGTCTTTTCTTGTTTCGGAAAGACGAAACCTTGTGCTTGGTATAAGTTTGCTATATAGACAGTACTAGATATACCCCATAGGTCGGTCGCATTGCTTGATGACCCTTTTTATAAATGATTAAGGGAATACCATAGGTGATATGTTTGGTGTTAAAGACTTGAGGATTCAATGACATGATTAAATAATTTGGAGCATAGCTTTCTTAGATAGCCTTAGATAATAGATGGGTAAATTCTAAGTTGGGTAGAGACCGCAATGTTCACTTAGGAGGAATTCTTTAGACTGAAATCAAGTAAGATTTGATAGAGATAACCCTACCATATTTTAATTTTGAGGACGAAATTCTTATAAGTTGGGTAGATTGTAAGCCCCCTGATTTTCAATAATTTTTAATTTGGATTTTTCATAATTTTTCGTGATTTTCTGGGATTTTTTTTGTTTTTAAAACCTAGGCTTTTGGTAATTAAATAATTTTTAAATACTGTTTAACAATATTAAAATATTATAGAAATAATATTTTATGGTGTAAAATGGAAAACCAGACATAGGGTAATTTTTTGGGAATTTATTGGACTCCGAAATCAGTTTTAAAGCCCTAAAAATCCATGAAGAATTAAACCGAATTAAACCCGTGCCAAACGCCCAACATCCCCATGAGAGCTGAAGCCAAGCCCAAGGAGAGTTGACCCAGCCCAAATCCTAGGTCAAACCCTAGTCCAAATTTCTGTATGTATAAGTACATACTTTTTCAAGTTTTTCTCCACAAACAAAAAAAAAAGAAAAAAAAAGAAAAATCCCTAATCCCTAAAAATCCCTAATTTCCTAAACCTAACCCTAACCTCCGCCGCCCCTTTCCCTAACCCCCTCCGGCGAGTCTCCGGCCCCGCCCCGCCGCGTCCACGCCGACCCCCGCCCCTAGCCCAGCCGCCCGTCCTCAGCCGACCTGCTCCACCCCAGAACTTCCTTGCTCCGACCTCCCTTCCCTCTTCTTCCTCCTCCCCTCGTCGACGAGCCCCTCGACGAGCCGCCTTCACTCTGCCACCTACCGACGACCTAGCCTTCGCCTCGCCGCCTCTGCTCGACCTCCTCCCCGATCCACCTCCTCCTCCCTGCCGCCGACGACTTCACCTCCACCCGTCCCAGATCGCCTCCCCAGACGTAGCAGCAGCCCACAGCAGCTCCGCCACCCTCGCCAGCAGCCGTCCGCCATCCCCCGCCCGCTCCGGTGCGCCGCCGCCTCCGGCCAGCGCCTCCCCCGCTGCCCCCGGCCTCCCTCCGGCCCGCCTTCGGCCGCCGCAGCCCCTGAACTGAAACCCTAGTTCAGACACAGGACACAGTGTCTCGTGTCGACACGCGAGGACACGAGAAACCTAGTTTATGGAGCCCTGTTCAGGTATTCTTTTCTCTTTTTCCGTAATTCTATTTTTGATTCCGTCAGTTGCAACGCGTAGACTGTGTAACCCTCTCGGTGCCCGTGCAACACGCTCGGTGCGTCGCGCCTTGGGGTAATCGCAAACCGCGATCCAAAAACAGGAAAAATAATGCCCTGTTTCACCCCGGAACTGAGTACGCCCCGCCAAACGGGACGACTTGGTCGTACGTGGTCTTTACCGAAATGTGCACGACGTTGATACAGACGTGTGAAATTTTGCAGAAGACGATTCGGATGTGCGTGCACACCGGAATCAACGCGTATCCGCCGACAACGCCCCGTATCCGTCTATTCTAGAATATGCTGTAACTTTGTGTACACATGTCGGATCGAGACAAAACTTGCGCCATCGGACTCATAGCAATACGCTGGTCCTGTGACCCAAGTTTGGTTCGATTCTGAGGACGTTGACAAAATCGCGTATCGTGGGCCCCACAGGCTTCACTTGACGGGCGATTTTGTGATTGGCTCATCGGAATCCAATTCTGGAAGTTCCGTTGGGTTCGTATCATCGTTCCTGACTTGTTGACACTAAGTTTGACAAATTTGGAGACCTTTGACCCTGACACACTTTTTGGTGCAAAGTGGCCCACATGTGGACCCCGTTTTGACCCGAAAATATCATTTTTGCCCCTGTTTCTAAATTGGACTTAAGGATAGACATTTCTAGCTATTTAATATTTTCTGAATCTAATGGTGATATTTATTTCAGCAACCGGAGTAGTACCTGCAGATCACACTGAGACCAGAGCTACAATTGGAGCTAGAACCCCAGGCAAGTGTACCTTGCCAAACCCTGCAGTTTTGCTACTTATTTCTTTGACTTAGTTATACAGCAGTGGGCAAGTATACCTTACCAACTCTGCGTTTCTTGTTGCATATTTCCTTGCTTTATTTATATCATAGTGCATGCTTAACCTAGGACCGTGTGAGTTACTTAGCGTCCGATTATTAGTCGGGTGCCAACACCGTACGCGATATTGTGTATGTCATCTAGAGATGGATATGGTGATTCTGTATAGGATACTTGTCCTATCAAGTACATTATACCCAGGACACTTGACACTATTCATGACAGGATCTTCTGAGATATTCATGGTGATTCTGTATAGGATACAGACTTCTGACAGAGACATTATATTCCTAGATACTATATGACTTGTTGCATTAGATATGATTGTGCGTGATATGGACATGGTGCATCGTGGATATGAGACGTGTGATTACATTGGGTGGGGAGAGACACACATGCTATAGGCTGATTATATATATAAACCCCTATTATTGTGAGGCACAAGACTTTGAAGCCCGAGCTTGGCTCATTACCGGATATTACTGCTACCGGCTCCCCGACACAGAGCCTGTAGTGGCTCAGCCTGAGTACTCGTGATGCTCTCATCTTGCATTTTCACATAGATGGTTATATAGCTTACCCTATTTATTTCATTATTGCTGCACTGCATTTATTTTGGCTTGTATTATCTGTACCTTGTTATGTCCCCTGAGGACCTGGATCCGGATTATGTTCCCAGGATTAGCAGAGGAGATCCACCCAGAGTTATACAGTACAGGAGCATTAGTAGGAGCTGATACAGGAGCTGTACCGACACCCGAGGACGAGATTATACCAGAGGACTTCTCCTGAGTATTGGCGTGAGATACTCATTTATTTCTGTTTCTAGTTATTTTATTTCTAGCCTATTGCATTGATGTATCAGACTTATTCTCGGATTATTCTCCGAGACACTTTTATTGAGATATGTCAGTTTATTTTATTTGCATTATTCTGGCATTTGATCTGTGATTATCTGTTGTGGATGAGATTAGATTGGACTGTGACTTGTATCATTGGACCTACTTATTGTTGTATTACAGCTTAAGTACGCTCTGATGGATCCATTAAATTGGGTTTGTCCATCGGTGTGTGCTGCTGGCCATTATCACGCGTCCGGTCCCTCGATATTTTAGGACTGGGGCGTGACAGGTGGAAGTCCCTTAGTATAAACCCCCTTGAACAAATTTAGGTCTACTTAGCTCAGATAGAGAGACTAGGGTTAAATTGGATACAATTAGAATTAGAACACAGTGCTTTAGAATTATTGTTCGATATTTATATCACTTTGTACACCTTACCGTTTCTTCGATATTTGGAGCGCTACACTAGTATTTACCTTCAAACAAATTTCATACACATTTTCTAGACATGCCAGACTATCATCTGACCCTTGTATAACTCGTAAATACTCTATCTTGTGCTTCATTTTAGTCGCAGAATATTTGTTGCAATCGTCTAGTTTTAAATCCTAATAAATCTAACCTTGCATAATTGTTCGTTCCAATCAAAATTTAAGACACAGACCCAACCCACTTTCATACAATCTAAATTATGGCACTAACCTATTCTGAGTCTGCTATGCCCATGATACTTGTGTCCTACCCAATTTTAATCTCATGTATTTCCAATTGATTAAAGAACACCTTGTGCATTAGTTTTTAATTAAATTATTGTGAAGACCAACCTCACCCAAAGCTAGACCCAACCTAGCCCATATATACCCTACACTCCTTCATGACAACATGTTCCCCGCCCCAAGAAACCCTAGCTGGTCCAATTCCCTAGGAGGACCCCATTTTTCTCTCCCATATATATATATATATATATATATATATATATATATATATATATGTGTGTGTGTGTGTGTGTGTGTGTGTGTGTGTGTGTGTGTGTGTTCCTCTCTCCCCTAACCTAATAAACCCTAGCCGAATCATATTCTCCTCCCCTTCAACCTCGATCACCTCCGCCGCCTGCCCCTTCTCCCGACTTCCAACCACCAGCTCTACCGCCCGACTACAGCCAACCAACGCCACCAGCCTCACCGTCTCCAACCACCACCTGTACCACCATCATCAACATCACCATCACCAACCTGCACCATTCCCCGGCTCCACCTCAACCTGACCCCGATCACCCCCAGCCCGCCTGACTACCACCTGATAGCATCGCCAACCACCACCACCAGCATGACCGCCACCTTTCCCACTATTAGATCCATTGCTAACCGCTGCTGCTGTCGCTACTGCTTCCCCAGGCACCGCCGAAGCTCCGCCCCATGCCAGAGAGCAGGTCGTCAATGAGCACAGACCCCCCTCGGCCACGACTAGGTATTGCATGTTTATTTCAATTAAAATTTCATGTATCATAGTGTCAACGTGTTGTCAAACGAATACGAGTAATGGAAATTCCTAAGTGCAATGTGTGTGCGTGTGTGTTTGTTGTTAAAGCAGTAATTAAGGTCAAGTAACTACTATAATAAAAGGATTGTTAATATGAACGCCGTGTTGACCTAGAAACCTAGACATTGACCAAGTGCACCCTAACATGATAATTAGGACAAGTAATTCTGTACAAAACATAATTAGTTTCATAACAGGACCTTGGAAATTTGTTGCCTTGAGGTACACGGTAACTAAGGATAGGACACGTGTGTGCCTTAGCTGCGTGCACACGCGACTCTATTAGTTGACCAGTGTGACCCCTCGCATCAGTGCCTAAGAGCAGCGTAGTATTTTTGTGCGTATTACTTTAGTGACTGATGATCGAATTGCTATATTATATTGTATGTATAGGGTCACTGGACCATTCAGGAGAGACTTCATGAGCAGGTTATTGGCACTCGTAGCTTGAGGACCTAGGCAAGTATACCTTGCCATATTTACTGTTTAATTTAAATTATGCAATGTTGTATGATATCTTGTTACTTTATTTCATATAACTTTGTATGTCCGATATTGACTCGGGTGTAGTCGACAAATACGTCGATAAGTAGTGTACTTGACCTAGTCACTAGCAGACTCACCCCTATTGGGAGGATACTCTGATATCTTCTATGACCTGACACTCTTACACACATCACGGTAATAAACTCATATTGGGATGCGGGTTCATGTATCCGACTAGCTATCGATGCATGTGACATTCATCACGGTTAGTACGTAATCAGGGTTATATAATTAGTAGAGACTTGGCATATAGATACGTGGTATGCGCATAGTGTATTCGACTTGTATATCTATATTGGATGGGAAGAACTACTAGTAGGCGTATGGGATACACACATTAGAATCCGTAGTATCCGGAGGAGCCACGGATCTAATGACTTCGTTTATTCAGATACCGCAATTTTCTGAGCGTTAGAGACGTATATATATATTTGCGGATACCTCATTCTTCGGAATAATGGACATTACATGTACAGATACCTCGCTCTTCGGAGTATGGACGTTATGCCTACACCTACCCATACGTACCAAGGTTTCCTCATATTGTATTCACTTAGATGGTTAGTACACCCCTTTATTTTATTCAGTATTTATATATGACATATATTTTTGTATCTTGTTACGTCCCTCTGAGGACCTGGTTCCCTTCCATATTTGGACAAGGCATATTATCCTACAGTAAACGGACCCAAACAGGAGATGAGGTACGTATCCGAGGAGGAGCTAGATGTGCTACCGTCAGAGTTCCCATGATCATTTGGTAGGCCTTTCGCCTAGGATTGGAGCATCATTATCTAGTCAGCTGATGTCCTGATGTCCCAGTCATTGCTCTTTTTATCTGTCTTTCAGTACTTTTACTTTGTCATAGTAGTGGGTTTATTCCCACCAGACATTTTGGATTGTACTATGATATTTCAGACTGGCATTTATTTTCTAGTATTTATTTTAGTACTTCTTGGTTATATTGTGGATGAGATTAGATTACTTGTTTTGATGTTAGTATTAGACTTGTTAGTATTTTAGGACAGCGGAGTACTCTTCGTAGGATCCATTAAATTGGATAATCCCTCGGAGACGTATTAGCTGGCTATTGCCACATGGCCTGGTCCCATATATTTTGGGACTGGCGCGTGACACTCAAATTCAACTGGTACAGTCTACTGAGTAGTTGGTAGACCTTCGAAAGCAGTTGACACTCCAATCACTAGAGAAGTGACTGGTGTAGGCCCTCGGGATGTCACAAATCTCTCAGAAGCTTCTCTCCCCTGCTGTAATCTAGTCTTAGGTGGCATCATGAGACAAAACGAAAGAAAGAATCAATATGGCACATGATGTAAGACACTCAAAGGATGGACAATTTAAAGATCAATTATCAATATCATGGAAGAATAGTTGAATGAATCAAAAAGATTTTCCTAGAAGTGATTGAGTATTCTCATCTATAGACTATATCCTATATCTTGAAACAGGCTCATAATAGAACTCAATTCAGAGAACCACTATGAATCACACTAATTGCGACCTCGAAGACCTGAATGGGCCACCACTAAAAAAGTATCATGATCCGCACCCGGTATAAGGGTACAAGTTGGGAACAACGTCCATCCTACGCCATAGAATTGGTGGTAGAACGTTGTTTGGGTAATCTATCTAACAATATAATAAGCCACCAATAATATCAATATACTCAATAACAGATCTAAGATGGTAATGAGCACGAGTCAGATAAAGAATAGAATAGTCACATACAACTCATGAGTCTAAAATAATAACATCAATTAGTCTGAAGAAATACTAAACAATAAGCTGGAGACAAATTCAGTACAAATAAATACTAAGAAGCTACTAGTCCCGGGTCATCTGTCTCAATCGGGATGAGTCCCTTTCGAGCCAAGGTATCTGACTCTAAACCCACAATATCCTGAGGCCCGTAATGTGTAGGGTACCACTCCTCAGTGTCATTTGGGAAAAATATATCCAATCAGAAAAGGAGTAGAGTACATCTCTAACAGTAGTTCTAATCAATGATAAAAACTATGTAACAGTAAATAGATATGAATATACAAGATGCAACAATAGATACAAGAGAGATATACAATAAGAAAATACTGGAAGTAAATACAAGAATGAACAATATGATAATTAACAAGAATACTAATAACTAAGTGTGTGAGTACTAGCTTTAACATGTGATCGCCTTAGGAACTGGATACAAGATTTATGGCCTGACTAATCATACGTGCGATGTATAATTAACACCATTCAAGAACAAAACATGATACAAAAAGGGTATGATGTAGCTGAGAAGCCTCTAGTAGCATCTCCGTATTGGCGACCCAATCAGAGATCTCCTCTGCAGTCTCGTTGCCCGAAAAAGTATCCGAACCCATCTGACGGAACCATCGCACAGTACTAATTGTCTGAGCTTGTGGAGGTGCTTGTACGGGTGCTGGGGCAGGTGTCCTCTCCAGAACTACCATAAAACTTTGTCTCAACATCTCAGTCTGATGCCACTATGCCTGCATCATAACCTGGAAGAACTGAAGCATCTGTGGCTGTCTATATGATTGTGGCATCTGTGGTGGATAGGGTGGAGGTGGTGGTAATGGAACCTCCAGCTGTGCGATAGGTGTCTCCTCCGATGTCGGCCTCTAGGTTTGGGGCATCGGCGTAGACCCCGAAGTCTGGCCCTCGAAATGCTGCGTGGGGATCGTCTGTGAAGTCTGTCCCTCTTGCTGCTGTGTAGGATCGTCCTGAGAAGTCTCGCGCCAATGTACCAGTGGGGCCTGTAGAATTACTGGGGCCTGTGGTGGTGGTTGCTCTCCAGGTGGTCCCTGGGATATCTTCTCTCTCTGGGTGGTGTCGGCTGGCACCACGGTACTGGACGCTCCTCGTCCACTGCACAAGTTCATCTTGATGCAAAAGATAGAACCTTATTAAAAGAGTACGGAATCAGGCAAATATGATGCAGATATTTAGAAGTAATATGAAGGAAGTTCAAAGACGTAATTAAAGTGGATGAGACCAAGTAATTTCTATCCTATTGCAGGCTCACTGGACATGTTACCATACCACAAGCGATAAACAAGACCTGCATGGGCCACCACTAAAATCATGTTACGCCCCAGTCCCAAAATACACGAGACTAGACAACGTGGCAATAGCTAGCTAATACGTCTCCAATGGATTTTCTAATTTAATGGATCCTACGAAGAGTACTCCGCTGTCCTAAAATACTAACGAGTCCAAATCAACATCAAACGGGTAATCTAATCTCATCCACAATATAACCAAGAAGTACTAAAATAAATACTGGAAAATAAATGTCAGTCTAAAATATCATAGTACAAATCCAAGATGTCTGGTGGAAACAAACCCACTACTTTGACGAAATAAAAGTACTGAAAGACAGATAAAGAGAGTAATGATTAGGACATTGGCTGACTAGATAATGATGCTCCAATCCTAGGCAGAAGGCCTGCCAAATGATCACTGAAACTCTGACGAAAGCACCTCTAGCTCCTCCCCGGATGCGTACCTTGTCTCATGTCCTGGTCCGTACACTGTGGGGTAATATGCCTCATCCAAATCTGGAAGGGAACCAGGTCCTCAGAGGGATGTAACAAGATACATAGAAGCATACCATATATAAATACTGAATAAAATAAAATAAAGGGTGTGCTAATAATTTAAGTGAATGCAATGTGAGGACAACTTTGGTACGTATGGGTAGGCGTAGGCATAACGTCCAACACTTCGAAGAGCGTGGTATCTGTACATGTAACGTCCATTATTCTAAAAAATGAGGTATCTGTAATATATATACGTCCATATCACTCCGAAGAATGCGATATCTGAATAAAGGAAGTCATTGGATCCGTGGCTCCTCCGGATACTACGAAATATAATGTGTGTATCCCATACACCTACTAGTTGTCCTCCCCGGCCAATATAGATGTACAAGTCGAATACGCGACGTGCATACCACGTATCTATATGCCAAGTCTCTACTAGTTATATAATCCTGAATTATGTACTAAACCATGAGCATGTTACACGCACCGATAGC
The DNA here is from genome assembly GCA_036927795.1 of Iris macrosiphon. Taxonomy (NCBI): domain Eukaryota; kingdom Viridiplantae; phylum Streptophyta; class Magnoliopsida; order Asparagales; family Iridaceae; genus Iris; species Iris macrosiphon. The sequence goes on along the minus strand of JAYESA010000008.1, from coordinate 129,466,509 downwards.
TAGTCGGGTACACGAACCTGTATTCCAATATGAATTTGTCACCGTGATGCGTATAAGAGTGTCAGGTCTCGAAAGATATCAGAGTATCCTTCCAAAGGAGTGAGTCTGCTAGTGACTAGGTCAAGTATACTACTCATCGACGCATTCGTCGACTGCACCCGAGTCAATCTCGGACGCGCACAGTTGTATAAAATAATGCAACAAGATATCATACAATACTTGCATAATTTAACTTAAACAGTAAATATGGCAAGGTATCTTGCCTGGGTCCTCAAGCTGCGAATGCCAATAGCCTGCCCCTGAAGTATCTCCTGACTAGTCCAGTAACCCTATACATATAATATAATATAGCAATTCGATCATTAGACACTAAAGTGATACATACAGAACCACTACGCTGCTCTTAGATACTGACTTAAGGGTCGCGGCTGGTCAATACAGGGTCGCGTGTGCACACTGCTAAAATGTATACGTGTCCTGTCCTCAGTTACCGTGTACTTCAAGACAATAAATTACCAAAGTTATGTGTTTACGAAACTACTTATGTTTTGTACAAATAAATGTCCTTATTATCATGTTAAAGTGTACTTGGTCAATGTCTAGGTTTTTAGGTGAAATACAAAGTCCTTATTTACAAGTCATATTATTTAAGTAATTTATTAATCCTAAATTACCAATTTAAATAACACACACACACACACACATGTTGCCCTTAGGGTTTCACCTTACTTTACTTGTGTCCATTCAACGACACAATCGACACAATGATATGATGACACAATGACACAATGTCACAATGATATAACGACACAACAACACCTGAAGAAAAGAGGGCAATACGATGTTTACCTAGTCGTGGCTGCGAGGGGTCTGGGGCTCATCGATGGCCTGCTCCTCCGGCGTGGACCGGAGCTCCGACATCGTACGGGGCAGCAACGACAGCAGCAACTAGGCAGCAGTTGCAACAGCGACAGCAGCGGCCTTGGCAGTAGCTGCAGCGGTGGCCTGGCGGTGCTGGCGGTTGGGGACGACGGTCAGGGTGGCAGGAGGTAGCTGAGATGGTGTGGGCGGTGGTCAGCGGGCTGGAGGCAGTCGGGATCTCGGGTAAGGGTGGAGTAGGGAATGATGCGGGGTGGTGATGGCGACGTTGATGATGGTGAGGGAGTGGTGGTCAGGAGGTGGTGCAGGTGATGACGTTGATGGTGCTGGGGTATTGCTGGCGGTGAGGCTGGGGCGGTGGATGGCGGTAGAGGGAAGTTGGGGAAGGGGAGTCAGGTTGGAGAAGTGTGTAGATGATGGTGATGATGGTTGATGGAGGTGGTGGTCAGTGCAGGTGGCTGGGTCGGTGGTCCGACGTTGACGGGGAAGAGTGGCGGTCAGGTGGCTGAGATGGTGGCGGCTTAAGGTGGTGATGGCTGGAGGTGGTTATGGTGTCGGGTAAGGAAGGGGTGTTCAGCTAGGGTTTTAGTTTTCTAGGGTTTCAAGAGGAAGAAAGGTATTTATATAGGAGAGAGAATAGGGGAGGGGGTTGACCTCGGGAATTGGGTCGGCCTTGGGCGCTTTGGGGTGGGAAACATGTCCACATGAAGGGTTTAGGGTATTCATGGGCTAAGTTTGGGTCCAGTTTTGGGTGAGATTGGTCTTCACATTGATTTAATTAAAACTCACGCACAAGGCGTTCTTTAATCAATTGAAGATATATGGGGTTAAGATTGGGTGGGACACAAGTGTCATGGGCGTATCAGGCTCAGAATAGATTAATGCCCTAATTTGGGTTATATGGAACATGTTGAGGTTGTGCCTCCAATTTTAAATAGGAATGGGCAATTATAAAAAATTAGATTTATTGGGATTATACATGGACGGTTGTAACAATTATTGTGCAGCTAAAATAAAGCATATTATTGCATATTTAAGAGTTACACAAGGGTCAGATGGGTAGTCTGGCATGTCTAGAAAATGTGTATAAAATTTGTTTAAAGGTAACTACTAGTGTAGCTCTCCAAACATCGAAGCAACGGTAAGGTATATTAAGTCATATAATTGTTGCACATTAATTCTAATTTACTGCATTCTAATTCTAATTGTATCCAAATTAATCCTAATCTCTCCATCTAAACTAATTAAACCTAAATTTGGTCGAGAGGGTTTACAATCTACCCTCCTTAGAGCATTTTATCCTCAAAATTAAAATATACATATGGTACGAACTACTGACTGAAATTAAATGATACTACATACCTAGGCCTTCGAAGAGATGGGGATAACGCTGTCGAATATCCTCCTCGCATTCCCAGGTCGACTCGCCTGGTGCATGATGCTTCCATGCGACACGAATTAGATGGATAGTCTGACCTTGCAATACCTACTCGCTTCTGTCCAGAATCTCTACAGGCTCCTCTTGGTATGACAAACTAGGCCGACTGTGATTTCTGAATGGTCAAGCACATGACTCGGATCTAGCATGTACCTCCTTAGCTGAGATACATAAAAGACGTCGTGAACTCCTTCTAAAGTCTGTAGTAAGGCTAACGTGTAAGCAACCTCTCCGATGCGTTCTAACACATCGAGTGGTCCGATGTACATCGGACTCAGCTTTCCTCTGCCTCCAAACCTGATAGTTCCTCGAGTGGGAGAGATTTTTAAAAACACATGATCTCCAACTTGGAACACTAGGGGTTGTCGATGTGCATTTGCCCAATTCTTCTGTCTGTCCTGTGCTGCTCGTAGGTGCCATTGGATCTTCTTTACCTTCTCTACTATATGAACAACCAACACACTGGGGAACGATACTTTCTTCTATACAATGCTTTATAGGGAGTCTGAATGCTCGCTTGATAGCTATTAGTGTAGAAAAATTCAACCAAATATAAATGGTCCTCCCATAATCCTCCAAAATTAAGCATGCACGCTCTTAATATGTCCTCCAACGTCTTAATGGTGGCTCGGACTGGCTATCTGTTTGCGGGTGATACGATGTGCTAAACTTTAGGCGGGTGCCGAGACTCTCTTGCATACTCCGCAAAAAGTAAGAACTGAACCTCGTATCCCAGTCAGACACTATACTGACTGGCACTCCATGCAGTCGCACGATCTCCCTCATATATATATCTGCTAAGACCTCTGTAGACTGCCCAACTCTGAAGGATAAAAAGTGAACGGACTTGAAGAGTCGATCTAAGATCAGCCATACTGCATTGTGAGCACTAGGACTCCTCGAAAAGCCTGTAACGAAGTCCATAGTGATGTGGTTCCATTTCCACTCAGGTATCGGGAGCGGTTGAAGTAATCCTGGAGACCTCTGATGCTCAGCCTTGACTTGCTGACACAACAGGCACTTCGCCACAAAGCAGGCTATCTCCTTCTTCATTCCATACCACCAGTAGTACTGCCTTAAGTCTCTGTACATCTTTGTGCCTCCTGGATGAATGGAGTATATTGAACTGTGTGCCTCCGACATCAGCTCCTGACAAAGTTCTCCATTTGGAACATAGAGACGATCTCCACATCTTAAAGTCCTATTTTTATCTATACACAATCTTGTCTGTATTTCGGCCTCTGTCCTCTGTCGAAGCCTCTGGAATCTGGCATCTGTTGGCAAAGCAGTCTTGATCCTCTCAACTAATGTCGATTGTAACTGAAAATTTGACAACTGTCCGTCTATTTCGGGCATAATGACCTCTATACCCATCTGCTCTAGATCTCTCAACAGATATTGCTGGGTAGTCAAAAAGAATGCCATGGATCTTCTGCTCAATGCGTCAGCTACTGCGGTCATCCAAAGATCTGGATGTAGCTGAGAAGCCTCTAGTAGCATCTCCGTATGGGTGACCCAATCAGAGATCTCCTCTACAGTCTTGTTGCCCGAAAAAGTATCCAGACCTATCTGATGGAACCATCGTACAGTACCAACTGTCTGAGCTGGTGAAGGTGCTGGTACGGGTGCTGGGGCAGGTGTCCTCTCCAGAACTGCCATCAAACTCTGTCTCAACGTCTCAGTCTGATGCCACTGTTCATGCATCATAGCCTGGAAGAACTGAAGCATCTGTGGCTGTCCATCTAATTATGGCATCTGCGGTGGATAGGGTGGAGGTGGTGGTAATGGAACCTCCGGCTGTGCGGTAGGTGTCTCCTCCAATGTCAGCCTCTCGGTTTGTGGCATCGGCATAGCCCCCGAAGTCTGGCCCTCGAAATACTGCATGGGGATCATTTGTGAAGTCTGTCCCTCGTGCTGCAGTAGGATCGCCCTGAGAAGTCTCGTGCTGATGTATCAGCGGGGCTTGTAGAATTATCGGGGTCTGTGGTGGTGGTTGCTCTCTAGGTGGTCCCTGGGATATCTCCTCTCTCTGGGTGGTGTCGGCTGGCACCACGGCACTGGGTGCTCCTCTTCCACTGCGCAAGTTCATCTTGCTGTAAGAGATAGAACCTTATTAAAAGAGTACGGAATCAGGCAAACAGGATGCAGATATTTAGAAGTGATACGAAGGAAGTTCAAAGATGTAATCAAAGTGGATGAGACCTAGTAATTTCTATCCTATTGCAGGCTTGCTGGGCATGTTGTTAACACCCTATTCCGTTCTAGTGGACTGCCGACTCAAACGGCAAAAATGTAACTATCCTGACCCGCTTTGCCTCAAACGAGAAGCAAAGGATATCCAGACTTGTCCCTACAAGATTCTAACTTAGGCTTCCAAAGGCTCGCTTGACGTATTGCTCTACCGAGGTAAATCATCGCTAAGGTGGGTGGCTACGGTGAACTTGTCTTTGCTTAGCCAGCACACATAAAATCTGGAATATTCATGCTAGTTGCTAGGTGAATCACCCCATGCATGCTAATAAGAATCCAACGCACCTAGCTAAGGGAATAATCCCAACTTGTATTGTTTATGCTAGAACGTGGAAATAAAATATTGTTTATATATGTTCAGACCCTCGCTTTCTACCCTAGAACGTATCGCTCGGGAAGTCCCCTAACGATCTAACTCTCGACTTACCTTCGGGCTCGAGCTAACGTGAATATTGTGTTTATACAAATGCATGCTTGTCTGCTTGTAAGTTGCCTTGTTTTCATCCAAACCTCGGGAGACTACTAAGTAGTCGTCCCGTGCATGATTGAAACTGCAAGTATCCGGGACCGTTAGGTCACCCAAGGCAGCCCCAGACCAGGGGAGTGCATCAAGGCAAGTCACTCAGTGAACATAGAATCAAGGTGCAAGCATCTCGTGTATCCGTGTTCACAAGTTCTAGTATATCTCGTGTACTCGTATTGCCTGCTTGGCCAAATGAATCACGTACTCGTGTTGCCTGCTTGGCGAAGAAATAAAATTGGATTGACCCTGACTTGCATGTCGCGGATAACTCGAAAATGAGGTATGGTTCCACGGACGGTCACCGGGGCACTGGGGTCGATCCGATCCAGATGGAACTCGTGTGTAGTCCCTCGTGTGCTGGTAAGATGGTTTGTAGCACATCGTGTACTTTTATTGCATTCTATCTTGGCCTTGGACTACTTCATGTGCGATCATCGTGTGTAGGAGATGGTTCATAGTGCCTCTTGTACTTTCACTGCGTTCCATTCTCGTCTGCGATCGGTCCTTTATGGCTATGCCAGCGACTCATGTTCATATAGATAAGTCATCCTTGCTTAGCGGCTATCCGCGTGCGAGTCATTGCATTGCATCAAGAAACAACTGAACACCTGAACGATTATGTTATAATGACTCTCGTGTTTGCGTATGCTATTGCCTGAATGTTTATACTTGCCCGTGCTTGAATTTATAATGTCTGCCTTGGACAGGAAAGGATAAATGGCAAGTTGGTAAGTCTCGCCGTGTTTTCTCTCATGTCACACGGTGCACTGCCACACGAGTTAGGCTATTCAAATCTTGCATAAAACTGACCCTAAGGCAACTAGAAAGACAACTTAATAGTTAGTGCACGAAACCTGTATTACGTGTTTGGATTTGTCGAGCAGGCGAGTAGCTTCCCCACCAGTGCATTCAATGTACTGATAATCCACCAGTTTGTATGCAGGGTGCGGAAGAATCTCGTTCGGTTCGGATGCCTCCTTCGTACGTGCTAAGGTGTGAAGATCACCCCGAAGCAGCAGTACATCCGAAACTGAAGCACATATACAAGACATAATATTATGAACATCGCCTGAACATCGCCTATACAAATTATTCTACAATTGTTGCCACTTGGCACCCTTTTACTGTTTCAGAGAGAGAGGCTTTAGCGACTTATAATCTCGGCTATATGCCGCTTGTAACACATGTTTATATCAATAAAAGAGTTGCTTTACTTTAACTTGTGTTATTCAATGCTTCCGCTATATTGTCGACTCAGTGAACCTGTTACCAAATTGCCATGCGTTTATGACTCCGCTGCACTCGGACAATCTGTGCGACTCTGTGGCTTAGAACTCTTACCGCCAGCCAAGGACCACGGCCTTGCACGGGCGTGGCTCACGCTCGTGCGGCATCATGCCCGGATGGGTCATAAAGCGATCGTTCCGTAGGAGCGCTGGCACGGTGATTCTCGCCTAGCGGGAACGACCAATTTAGCCTACGGGAGATCGAGGCATGACATGTTGGTATCAGAGCCTGGCTTCTACGCCTTTGGATTTCATTTCGAATATCTCTGTTTCGAAAGCTCGTTCGTGGGTTATGTGCATGCTCTCTCTCAATGCCTCGATGGGATATTCCAATAATAAGTCTAAATACTTTCAAAATAAGTTTTGATATGATATGCTTGCTTGTATGATATTGTGCTGCGAGTGGCCTTTGTGCCAACCTGTGCGAACCCTTGAGAGTATCGCAGTAGCTTGTCCGATTTCACTAACTCTAAGTTTGGTTGAATGTATCTATTCGGGGGATGCCTTGAACTAGTTCACCATCCAAGACTTAAGAAAATGTGAAACTCGAGTGCTAAGACTTCGCTATCACTAAGCTGGTTGACGTGCTCACGCTATAAGTGTACTTCGAAAGTGCGCACGATCCAGACTAAGCGATATGGTGATCTCGACGCTTGTGCAAGTGAATATCCAAATAAACAAGTACAACGACTTGTATAGGTTTGCCTCAGCCTTGTATCTCGTTAAATCAAAATTGATTAAAATGTACTGCTTGTCCTTAGTAAGTCTCGAGGATGAGACTTTTCTAAGTTGGGTAGGATGTAACACCCTATTCCGTTCTAGCGGACTGCCGACTCAAACGGCAAAAATGCAACTGTCCTGACCCGTTTTGCCTCAAACGAGAAGCAAAGGATATCCAGACTTGTCCCTACAGGATTCCAACTTAGACTTCCAGAGGCTCGTTTGACGTATCGCTCTACCGAGGTGAATCATCGCTAAGGTCGGTGGCTACGGTGAACTTGTCTTTGCTTAACCAGCACACATAAAATTTAGAATGTTCATGCTAGTTGCTAGGTGAATCACCCCCTGCATGCTAATAAGAATCTAATGCACCTAGCTAAGGGAATAATCCTAATTTGTATTATTTATGCTAGAACATGGAAATGAAACATTGTTTATATATGTTCAGACCCTCGCTTGCTACCCTAGAACGTATCGCTCGGGAAGTCCCCTAACGATCTAACTCTCGGCTTACCTTTGGGCCCGAGCTAACATGAATATTATGTTTATACAAATGCTTGTCTGCTTGTAAGTTGTCTTATTTTCATCCAAATCTCGGGAGACTACTAAGTAGTCGTCCCGTGCATGATTGAACCTGCAAGTATCCGGGACCGTTAGGTCACTCAAGACAGCCCCGAACCAGGGGAGTGCATCAAGGCAAGTCACTCACTGAACATAGAATCAAGGTACAAGCATCTCGTGTACTCGTGTATCCGTGTTCACAAGTTCTTGTGTATCTCGTGTACTCGTGTTGCCTGCTTGGCCAAATGAATCACGTACTCGTGTTGCCTGCTTGGCGAAGAAATAAAATTGGATTGACCCTGACTTGCATGTCACGAATAACTCGGAAATAAGGTATGGTTCCACGGATGGTCACCGGGGCACTAGGGCCGATCCAATCCGGATGAAACTCGTGTGTAGTCTATCGTGTACTGGCGAGATAGTTTATAGCGCATCATGTACTTTCGTTGCATTCTATCTTTTCCTTGGACTATTTCATGTGCGATCATCGTGTGCAGGAGATGGTTCATAGCGCCTCTTGTACTTTTGCTGCGTTCTATTCTCATCTGCGATCGGTCCTTTATGGCTATGCCAGCGACTCATGTTCATATAGATAAGTCATCCTCGCTTAGCGTCTATCCGTGTATGAGTCATTGTATTGCATCAAGAAACAACTGAACACCTGAACGATCATGTTATAACGACTCTCGTGTTTGCGTATGCTATTGCCTGTATGTTTATACTTGCCCGTGCTTGAATTTATAATGTCTGCCTTGGATAGGGAAGGACAAATGGTAAGTTGGTAAGTCTTACCGTGTTTCCTCTCATGTCGCACGGCACACTGCCACACGAGTTAGGCTATTCAAATCTTGCATGAAACTGATCATAAGGCAACTAGAAAGATAACTTAATAGTTGGTGCACGGAACCTGTATTACGTGTTTAGATTTGTCGAGCGGGCGAGTAGCTTCCCCACCAGTGCATTCAATGTACTGATAATCCACCAGTTTGTATGCAGGGTACGGAAGAACCTCGTTCGGTGTGGATGCCTCCTTCGTACGTGCTAAGGTATGAAGATCACCCCGAAGCAGCGGTGGGTCAGGAACTGAAGCACATATACAAGACATAATATTGTGAACATCGCCTGATCATCGCCTGAACATCGCCTGTACAAATTATTCCACAATTCTAGCCACTTGGCACGCTTTTACTGTTTCAGAGAGAGAGGCTTTAGCGACTTATAATATCGGCTATACGCCGCTTGTAACACATGTTTATATCAATAAAAGAGTTACTTTACTTCAACTTGTGTTATTCAATGCTTCCACTATATTGTCGACTCAGTGAACCTGTTAGTAAATCGCTATGCGTTTATGACTCTGCTGCACTCGGACAATCTATGTGACTCTGTGGCATAGAACTCTTACCGCTAGCCAAGGACCACGGCCTTGCACGGGCGTGGCTCACGCTCGTGCGACATCACGTCCGGATGGGTCATAAAACGATCGTTCCGCGGGACCGCTGGCACGGTGATTCTCGCCTAGCGGGAACGGCCGATTTAGCCTGCGGGAGATCGAGGCGTGATAATGTTACCATACCATAAGTGATAAATAATACCTGCATGGGCCACCATTAAAACCATGTCACGACCCAGTCCCAAAATACACGGGACTAGGCCACGTGGCAATAGCCAGCTAATACGTCTCCGAGGGATTTCCCAATTTAATGAATCCTACGAAGAGTACTCCGCTGTCCTAAAATACTAACAAGTCCAAATCAATATCAAACATGTAATCTAATCTCATCCATAATATAACCAAGAAGTACAAAAATAAATACTGGAAAGTAAACATCAGTCTGAAATCTCATAGTACAAATCCAAGATATCTGGTGGGAACAAACCCACTACTATAATAAAATAAAAGTACTGAAAGACAGATAAAGAGAGTAATGACTAGGACATTAGCTGACTAGATAATGATGCTCCAATCCTAGGAAGAAGGCCTACCAAATGATCATGAAAACTCTGACGGTAGCACCTCTAGCTCTTCCTCGGATGCGTACCTCGTCTCCTGTCCTGGTCCGTACAATGTGGGGTAATATACCTCGTCCAAATCTGGAAGGAAACCAGGTCCTCAGAGGGACGTAACAAGATACATAGAAGCATGCCATATATAAATATTGAATAAAATAAAATAAAAGGTGTGCTAACCATCTAAGTGAATGCAATGTGAGGACAACTTTGGTATGTATGGGTAGGCGTAGGCATAATGTCCAACACTTCAAAGAGCGTGGTATCTATACATGTAACATCCATCATTTCGAAGAATGAGGTATCTGCAATATATATATGTTCGTATTGCTCCGAAGAACGCAGTATCTGAATAAAGGAAGTAATTAGATCTGTGGCTCCTCCGGATACTACGAAATCCAATGTGTGTATCCCATACGCCTACTAGTTGTCCTCTCCATCCAATATACATGTACAAGTCGAATACACGATGTGCATACCACGTATCTATATGCCAAGTCTCTACTAGTTATATAATCCTGAATTATGTACTAAACCATGATGTATGTCACACGCACCGATAGCTAGTTGGGTACGCGAACCTACATCCCAACATGAATTTTTCACCGTGATGCATGTAAGAGTGTCAGGTCTCAGAAGATATCAGAGTATCCTCCCAAAGGAGTGAGTCTGCTAGTGACTAGATCAAGTACACCACTCATCAATGCATTCGTCGACTGCACCCGAGTCAATCTCGGATGCGCACAGTTGTATAAAAGAATGCAACAAGATATCATACAACATTTGCATAATTTAAATTAAACAGTAAATATGGCAAGGTATCTTGCCTGGGTCCTCAAGCTGCGAATGCCAATAGCCTGCTCCTGAAGTATCTCCTGACTGGTCTAGTGACCCTATACATATAATATAATATAGCAATTCGATCATTAGACACTAAAGTGATACATACAGAACCACTACGCTGCTCTTAGACACTGACTTAAGGGTCACGGTTGGTCAACTACAGGGTCGCATGTGCATGCAGCTAAAATGTACACGTGTCCTGTCCTCAGTTATCGTGTACCTCAAGACAATAAATTACCAAAGTTATGTATTTATGAAACTACTTATGTTTTGTACAAATACATGTCCTTATTATCATGTTAAAGTGTACTTGGTCAATGTCTAGGTTTTTAGGTGAAATACAAAGTCTTTATTTACAAGTCATATTATTTAAGTAATTTATTAATCCTAAATTACCAATCTAAATAACACACACACACATGTTGCCCTTAGGGTTTCACCTTACTTTACTTGTGTCCATTCAACGACACAATCGATACAACGACATAATGATACAATGATATGATGACACAATGACATAACTACACAACGATATAATGACACTACGACACAACGACACCTGAAGAAAAGAGGGCAATACAATATTTACCTAGTCGTGGCCGCGAGGGGTCTGGGGCTCGTCGACTGCCTGCTCCTTCGGTGTGGGGCGAAGCTCCGACGTCGCACGGGGCAGTAACGGCAGCAACAACTAGGCAGCAGTTGCAACAGCGGCAGCAGCAACTAGGCAGTAGTTGCAACAGCGGCAGCAACGGCCTTGGCAGCAGCTGCAGTGGTGGCAGTTGGGAATGACGGTCAGGGTGGCGCGAGGTGGCTGAGATGGTGTGGGCGGTGGTCAGGCGGGCAGGAGGCAGTCGGGATCTCGGGTAAGGGTGGAGTAGGGAATGATGCGGGGTGGTGATGATGACGTTGATGATAGTGAGGGAGTGGTGGTGCAGGTGATAGCGTTGATGGTGCTGGGGTGCAGCTGGCGGTGAGGCTGGGGCGGTGGTTGGCGGTGGAGGGAAGTTGGAGAAGAGGAGTCAGGTTGGAGGAGGGTATAGATGATGGTGATGATGGTTGATGGAGGTGGCGGTCAGTGCACGCGGTTGGGTCGGTTATCCGGCATCGACGGGGAAGAGTGGCGGTTAGGTGGCTGAGGTGGTGGCGGCTTGAGGTGGTGATGGCTGGAGGTGGTGATGGTGTCAGGTAAGGGAGGGGTGTTCGGCTAGGGTTTTAGTTTTCTAGGGTTTCAAGAGGAAGAAGGGTATTTATATAGGAGAGAGAATAGGGGAGGGGGTTGACCTCAGGAATTAGGCCGGCCTTCGGCTCTTTGGGGTAGGGAACATGTCCACATGAAGGGTTTAGGGTGTTCATGGGCTAAGTTTGGGTCCAGTTTTGGGTAAGGTTGGTATTCACATTGATTTAATTAAAACTCGTGCACAAGGCGTTCTTTAATCAATTGAAGATACATGGGGTTAAGATTGGGTAGGACACAAGTGTCATGGGCGTAGCAGGCTCAGAATAGATTAATGTCCTAATTTGGGTTATATGGAACATGTTGAGGTTGTGCCTCCAATTTTAAATAGGAATGTGCAATTATAAAAAAATTGATTTATTAGGATTATACATGGACGGTTGTAATAATTATTGCGCAGCTAAAATAAAGCACAATATCGAGTATTTAAGAGATACACAAGGGTCAGATGGGTAGTCTGGCATGTCTAGGAAATGTGTATGAAATTTGTTTAAAGGTAACTACTAGTGTAGCGCTCCAAACATCGAAATAACGGTAAGGTGTATTAAGTCATATAATTGTTGCACATTAATTCTAATTTACTGCATTCTAATTCTAATTGTATCCAAATTAATCCTAGTTTCTCCATCTAAACTAAATAAACCTAAATTTGGTCAGGGAGTTTACACGTATCTCAGGATACGCAAACAAAAGATATGAAATAACATATATGCATATCCAAACAATATTAAATATAATAATCCTAATTATAATTACTAAATGGATACCTTGATTTTAAACCAATGCGGTATCGCACTACTAAACCCTCATCTTGGCACCCAACCTCATTATCTTGAGTATCTTCAAATACATTGACACTTACCTTGGTATCTCAAGGTAATGTCACTTAGCTTATCTTAGCTACCCAAACACTAACCATAGGCTAAAGGTAGCTATTTAAGTAACTATTAGCTACCTACTACTAACTATTTAATATTTACTAACATACAACTACCTATTTCTACTAACAAAACATATATATATATATATATATATATATATATATATATATATATATATATATATATATATATATATATATATATATATATATATAACTAGAATGTATAAGAGATATATACATATATAAATAGATACATACTAAACTAGATACTAGCAAGCTACTAATAATTATATCTCTAGATACTAGCTAACTACTACTAGTTAACTAACTCACTAACTATCTAACCAAACTAACTAAAGAACTAACTTACCCAATACCCAACTACTTAAGTATTGATTGTTGATGTTGCTTCCTAAGTTGTTATTGCTGATATTGTTGTTAATCTACCTCATGCTGCTGCTGGTCTTCATTCTACTACTGCTGCTCTACGAATCCACTACTGCTGCTGCTGCTCGTACCTGCAGCTGCTACTGCTAATAAATTCGCTACTGCTGCTAATGTAGGTGCCCGTTCCCCCCTACTACTTGATGCAACTGCTACCACTCTGTATGGTACCCAGCTGAACCCGACCCTCTTCAACACACACTTAAATGTCTAACACATACATACATATACCAACCCATAGATCCCATATATACATAAATCTCTAAATATATATATATATATATACTCTCTCTCAAACTATATATATATATATATATATATATATATATATATATACACTCATACATATATATAGATAACATACATGTATACATAATTATATCTATTCAAATAGCTATATATATATATATATTCAAATATAACTACATATGTATTCAACCATAAACACAATAATATATATACATATATACATATACACATATGTAGTATAACATTCACTTTTACATATAGATACCTTTATACACTAACACATATAACTACATATGTATTCATAACAATACATATATATATAAATGCATAGGAATACATCTACTGCAATAATTAAGATTACTAGAAATTTGATCTAGGAATGAAATACAACAAACACGTGGAGTGCATCGCACCCGTATCATACTAGATCTATGATACGCTTGCGACACGAGTCCACCACACAACCAAACGTACCCCGAAGAATACGAACAAGTATAATCTATTATTTATAAATAATATGAAGAGTCAAACACATTTCTACGTGTCCGTGTCAAAATGTGACATGCATAAATTTCCGTGTCGGAGAAAAAACCTCCAAATCAACACGTATCACCAAATTATTGGGATACGACCTACACGTACCCAATTATGGACACGACACTAGCCACAAACACATAAAAATATGTCAAATTAATCTATAGGACCAGTTAACAAATACAACAAGTGTCAATCTCAGAATTCTACCAAAATTGACACAAAAAGTACCATAACTTTCTCAATAGGCCTCCTATGAACTCAATTCCAAATTCTATGGGCAGTCTATGCATGTGGGTTGATTTCTCATAGTTAATTCTCAGATTTAAAACCTAACTGAAGGAAAAAAACTAAATTATACCTATTGGAAGATGGATTTCCAATGTAACCTCCAAATGTGATAAAATTGGCCTCCAACTTGTAGATCCTTGCTGCTCTTTGTAGATCCTTGCTTTCTCCCTTTAGATCCTTGCTCCACTAACCTCCAATAGTGATTTAGGAAGGAATTTAGGATAAAATTTGGTAGAGAAATGATGTGGGAATGAAGGAATTTGGTTGAGGGAAATTCTAGATCTAGATTTCAAATAAAAAGAGGAGAGAGAAACTTTTCCCCCTCTTTAAGTAGGTTGGCCCACTTGCCCTTCCTCAAGCTACTATATAATGTCCATTATACCCCTTGGGGCCTCTTATGAAGAAATAATTATGAAGGAAAGGTTATAGTCTAATGGTTTAATTAAATTAATCATCTTTCTAATGAATGGGCTTCTATTTAGACTTAATTCTAACAATTAATATATGTTGGTCCATGAGTCTAAACTAAACTAGTTAGGTCCACTAACACAAGTCCAAAACAATAATCTAACATCTAACAATAATTAAATAATAAAATAAATAATTATGCAATATGCATAATATTTAATTAAATATAAAATGACTAAAATACCCTTTCCTAGAAAATATAGTAGTGACAAGCCCAGCTTGGCGTCATCGGACTGCGTCACTGTCTTCTTGTAACGACCCATTTCGCTCAAGTGGACAACTGATTCAAAATGGCACAAGTGCATTGACCCAACACACTTTGCTTAATGAGAAGACTCGTTTGAGGCAAATGATTTCAGACTTGGACCTTCAGGAGTTCAAACTTAGACTTTCAAAGGTTCACTCGGAGTATCCCTTGATCGAGGTAAATTATCGTTAAGGTGGGTGGCTATGATAAACTTGTCTTTTCTTAACCTGTACACTGAAAATATGGATGATACATGCTAGTCGCTAGGTGAATCATCCCTTGCATGCTAATAGAGAATACAATGCACCTAGCTAAGGAAATAATTCCATCTTGTATTGCTTGGTTAGAACATGTAAATAAAACTTGGCTTATGACAAGGACCCTCGCATGCTACCTTAGTTTCGTGAAGTAGACCCCGCTATGCCTCGAGTAGATTATTGTATACTCTTCGTAGTACACTGCTTTAATTGTTTACACTTCTCACTTTATTGATTATGTCGCTCGATATGCCCCTGTATGGTTTTACTCCTCGTACTACCCCTTAGACCGTGCTAACGTAAATACTTATGTTTCATATAAATACATGCTTGCCTGCTTACATTGTAACTTGTACTCGTTTGCCTCCTTTCAATGCTTGTCACATAATTTTATGCCATAATCAAGTAACACTATCTTGTCTTGAATTCATTCAATTTACCGGAAGACTATCTAATAGTCATTCCGTGCAAGTATAAACCTGAAAGTGTTCGGGACCGTTAGGTTGCCAAGGCATCTCCGAACTAGGGGATTGTATCATGTCAAGTTTAACTCTGAATGAGAATCATGTCAAATAAAGCAAGAATCACAGCTCGTGGAGCATACTTATTCTGAACAAGAATCACAAATTAACATGTCATGTCATGAATCTCGTGAATCTGAGACCCAAGACTTACATATCGCGGACAACTTGGGTACAAGGTATATTAAATATGTTCCTGCGGATGGTCTTCGGGGCACTGGGACTGATCCGATCCGGACGGAACATCCGTTAGTCTACCTGTTTCCGGCAGGATGTCATGTAGCGCCTTATGAATCTTTCCTTCATGCCATTCTCGCTCTTAGACTAAGTAGTCGCCTATTTTGGGCTGGATGGATTTGACGCCTCGTTCCTTGAGTTGCATATAATTCTCTCTCTTGATTATAACATGTCCTTTATGGCTATGTCAGTGACTCATGTTCATATAGATAAGTCATCCTCGCTTAGCGGCAACATGCATGTGAGTCATTGCATCATATATGATAATCAGGAACACCTGAACGGATATGAGTATTTAGATATTTGTGCACAATTGTACATAATTGAATACTTGAACATCTTCTGCAATACTTCGGGAGAATCCGTGTAACTCGTGCACCTAAGTCAGAGTCCCACTCGTGATACTTGTGTTTGCTTATAAAATTGCCCCTGGATTTTATTATATATACCCATGCATAGTTTAACTTAGTTTTCCTTGGACAGGGAAGGAGGGATGATAAGTTGGTAAGTTTTGCCGTGTTCCTCTTATATCGCATGGCGCACCGCCATATGAGTTAGGCTTTTCATTATGCTATAAAACTGATCCTAAGGAAAGACTCGAAAGATAACTTAATAGATGGTGCACAGAACCTATATAACGTGTTTGAATTTATCGAATGAACGAGATACCTTCCCACCACTGCATTCATGTACTGATAACCTACCAGATTGCTTGCAGAATGCGAAAGAACCTCGTTCAGTGCAAAAACTCTTTCGTGCGTGCTAAGGTATGGAGTTTGCTCTGGAGCCTTCGAACATTGCGTCCGGAACTGAAGCATATATATAAGACATAATATTGAAACATCGTCTATGTAACATTCCATAAATTATAGCCACTTGACACACTTTTATTGTTTCGAGAGAGAGGACTTGAGCGACTTATAATCTCAGCCTAGCGCCGCTTGTAATACTTATTCAATATAAATAAAGTACTTGTTTTACTTCCATATTTGTGTTATTCAATACTTATGCTATGATGACTCTGTGAACTTGTTACCAATCGCTTGTTCGTTTCTTATTTTGCTATATTTGGACTATCTGTGCAACTTTGTGGCTTAGACATTTTATCGCCTGTTCGGATTATGGCCTTGTTTGGGCGCAATTTGTGCTCATGCGACATCATGTCTATATGGAAAAGATCATCCTACGGGAGAGCTAGCGCGGTGATTCGTACCTAATGGGGATAGCTGTAGTGCCCCGCTCCGCGTAGGCACTATGTACAAGTGATATCGCCTTGCTTGCTTGAACAGAAGTCTTCTCGGAGAGTTCCCGATCGATTAATCAATGTGAGTGGGCAGAACTGCATTCTCTGATTCTTGCACGACTTAATAATGAATCTAAGTTTTTGAATGCTTGTTTGCTTAAGAAGATTGTTTCATAAGAAGAATGATAGAACCGACTCAGTATGCTAATAAGAGAATTCACATAGCTTGTCATCGAAATAAATCTGCTGCCTAACTAAGAGAATAAGAATGCTTGTCAGAATGAGATAGAACCATTGCCATGCTAAAGAGAAAGACAAAAATGTTGCATGCTTAGAAATACCGACACAGCTATCAAACGAACCTTTGCTATGCTAAGAAAGATAAGTAAATGAATGGCTCGAATATGTCCCTTTGATTATGCTAAGAAGAGATAGTTATTGCATGTTAAATATGAAACCAATCGTGCTTGCCTTATGTGTTCTGCTTGTCTGTTTTGCTATATTGAACTGCTATAAGTGAATATGTGAATGCTGTGACTAATAGTATGCCCTGAGGATACGGCTCGGAAGGGTCTAGTGGGGTGTGCTATTAGTAATATGATAAGATGTGCTTCATTTCGATAAGATGTGTTCCGCTAGACCGCATATGTTTTGCTTGATCATTTTTTGCTTGCACTATGTGTTTATGTCATTGCATTGGTCTCGGACAACTTGTGCACAAGGTCTTGTCTCTCGAAAGATTCCTGGGGCACTGGAAATCGCTCGGTCCGGAAGAGATTTTTGGATCGCCCTGAGGTGTACGGCTCGCAAGGGTCTAGTGGGGCGATATGTCTATTAGTGTGGTGCAGAACCCATGATGTCACAGCTGCTGGTACTCGGGTGTGTTGGTGAAGAGCTGAACCTTGGGTCACAGCTGCCGACACCCGTGCGTGCTAGTGAAGAGCTGAACCTTGGGCAACTGCTTGGGCGACCCATGGACCGTCATATAGATAGGGCGCATGCTAGGTTTACCTTCTTGCATACCTATCGATTGATGACACCAGTGATTGATACATAAGTTATGAATATGCAAATTATGACTAACTTGTGTGTCTAGTACAGGGATAACCGTTCGGCTATGGGGTAAGAAATATGAGTTTATACATAAGTCTGCTTGTTTATTTTTTCTGCATCGTAGAGATTATCTGTTAATGCTTCATGCATTGCATCGGTCAGACAATGACTATTAGTGCGGAAGAGATGAACCTCGGTCTCAGCTGCTAATAGTATCAGAATGTGAGTCATTGGTTAGCTGGATTACCGCTACCGATCCTGAGTTTCTCGAGGACCGAATTCATATAAGCTAGTCCTTCTGTGTGCTTAAAAGTATGATAGTCCATTTGATATGTTGCCTTAATTCTATATGTTTCAGTCCACTATAAGAACATTGCCCCAAGAGATAGATTGTGATGCACAATACATGCTGCGCACTGCACGATAGAGCACTGTCCCAATTCGTATGCTTATAGTTTGAATATGCAAAACTGTTTCAAAGATATGTTTTCAAAAAGATGTAATCTGACTATAGTTCTGAGCTGCATGAAATGAACCTAAGGATAACTAGCAAGATCACTAGTAATGCAATATTTGGCCACATGATTACTTAGTGTGGGTTTCAGGGGGTGTAGCTTCTGTTCAGTTATTTTATCTCACCAGTACTTGCAAAAAGTGCTGACCCACCAACAATTTGCTTGTTCTCAGGTGCTCATTCGTCCGAGGAAGCGATAGCCGTGCCTCATCCCAAGAAACCGAAAATCTGGAGTCGATGCCTTGAGCCGTATCGAGATAAAGCTACTTTTGTATAGAGGGACATAATGTATGGAACGGTGTTATTGTATTCGAGAGATAGAGTGCTTGAGCGAATTGTAACCTCGGCCATGCGCCGCTTGTAATGCTTTCGATTATCAATAAAAGAGCCTATTTTCATGTGCCTTTGTGTTCTTTACTTTTCTGCAATATGTGTGCCGCTGCTTCAGTATTGAATAGCTTACTTGCCCTTGTTCAAAGCTTTGGCCTTGTGCAAGCGCACTTTAGGCTTGTACGGCATCACGTCCCGATGAGAACGATTATCCTACGGGAGAGCTGTAACGTGGTGATTCACGTTCAGCGGGGACTATCAGACTTGCGGGAGATTTGGGGCGTGACATAATGGTATCAGAGCGACTCGATTCCTTGCCCATTCCGTTGCCTCCGACTCTGAGTTGTGATTGTGCTGCAATGAACGTTCCATACAATAAGTCCATAGATATTCTCAAAGATGCGTACAAAAGTTTTCTGGATTTGTTTTCATTGCTTGAGATGTGATTTGTGATTTCGGGATTGTTGTGTTTTGATTAAGGAAGGTGAGGGATGAGGACTATCGCTGCTCTGTGTTTTTGTATGAGTTTCTCCTTAAGTTTCGAGGACGAAACTCTTTGTTGGTGGGTAAGTATGTAGTGCCCCGCTCCGCGTAGGCACTATGTACAAGTGATATCGCCTTGCTTGCTCGAACGGAAGTCTTCTCGGAGAGTTCCCGATCGATTAATCAATGTGAGTGGGCAGAACTGCATTCTCTGATTCTTGCACGACTTAATAATGAATCTGAGTTTTTGAATGCTTGTTTGCTTAAGAAGATTATTTCATAAGAATAATGATATAACCGACTCAGTATGCTAATAAGAGAATTCACATAGCTTGTCATCGAAATAAATCCGCTGCCTAACTAAGAGAATAAGAATGCTTGTTAGAATGAGATAGAACCATTGCCATGCTAAAGAGAAAGATAAAAATGTTGCATGCTTAGAAACACCGACACAGCTATCAAACGAACCTTTGCTATGCTAAGAAAGATAAGTAAATGAATGGCTCGAATATGTCCCTTTGAATATGCTAAGAAGAGATAGTTATTGCATGTTAAATATGAAACCAATCGTGCTTGCCTTATGTGTTCTGCTTGTCTGTTTTGCTATATCAAACTGCTATAAGTGAATATGTGAATGCTGTGACTAATAGTATGCCCTGAGGATACGGCTCGAAAGGGTCTAGTGGGGTGTGCTATTAGTAATGTGATAAGATGTGCTTCGTTTCGATAAGATGTGTTCCGCTAGACCGCATATGTTTCGCTTGATCATTGTTTTGCTTGCACTATGTGTTTATGTCATTGCATTGGTCTCGGACAACTTGTGCACAAGATCTTGTCTCTCGAAAGATTCCTGGGGCACTGGGAATCGCTCGGTCCGGAAGAGATTTTTGGATCGCCCTGAGGTGTACGGCTCGCAAGGGTCTAGTGGGGCGATATGTCTATTAGTGTGGTGCAGAACCCATGATGTCACAGCTACTAGTACTCGGGTGTGTTGGTGAAGAGCTTGGGTCACAGCTGCCGACACCCGCGCGTGCTAGTGAAGAGCTGAACCTTGGGCAACTGCTGCTAATCATGGGGTGACCCATGGACCGTCATATAGATAGGGCGCATGCTAGGTTTACCTTCTTGCATACCTATCGATTGATGACACCAGTGATTGATACATAAGTTATGAATATGCAAATTATGACTAACTTGTGTGTCTGTTGCAGGGATAACCGTTCGGCTATGGGGTAAGAAATATGAGTTTATACATAAGTCTGCTTGTTTATTTTGTCTGCATCATAGAGATTATCTGTTAATGCTTCATGCATTGCATCGGTCAGACAATGACTATTAGTGCGGGAGAGCTGAACCTCGGTCTCAGCTGCTAATAGTATCAGAATGTGAGTCATTGGTTAGCTGGATTACCGCTACCGATCCTGAGTTTCTCGGGGACCGAATTCATATAAGCTAGTCCTTCTATGTGCTTAAAAGTATGATAGTCCATTTGATATATTGCCTTAATTCGATATGTTTCAGTCCACTATAAGAACATTGCCCCAAGAGATAGATTGTGATGCACAATACATGCTGCGCACTGCACGATAGAGCACTGTCCCAATTCGTATGCTTATAGTTTGAATATGAAAAACTGTTTCAAAGATATGTTTTCAAAAAGATATAATCTGACTATAGTTCTGAGCTGCATGAAATGAACCTAAGGATAACTAGCAAGATCACTAGTAATGCAATATTTTGCCACATGATTACTTAGTGTGGGTTTCAGGGGGTGTAGCTTCTGTTCAGTTGTTTTATCTCACCAGTACTTGCATAAAGTGCTGACCCACCAACAATTTGCTTGTTCTCAGGTGCTCGTTCGTCCGAGGAAGCGATAGCCGTGCCTCATCCCAAGGAACCAAAAATCTGGAGTCGATGCCTTGAGCCGTATCGAGATAGAGCTACTTTTGTATAGAGAGACATAATGTATGGAACGGTGTTATTATATTCGAGAGATAGAGTGCTTGAGCGAATTGTAACCTCGGCCATGCGCCGCTTGTAATGCTTTCGATTATCAATAAAAGAGCCTATTTTCATGTGCCTTTGTGTTCTTTACTTTTCTGCAATATGTGTGCCGCTGCTTCAGTATTGAATAGCTTACTTGCCCTTGTTCAAAGCTTTGGCCTTGTGCAAGCGCACTTTAGGCTTGCACGGCATCACGTCCCGATGAGAACGATTGTCCTGCGGAAGAGCTGTAACGTGGTGATTCACGTTCAGCGGGGACTATCGGACTTGCGGGAGATTTGGGGCGTGACAATAGCCGATTCTTATGGGAGAACGGGGCATGACATATTGGTATCAGAGCATTGACTTTAAGTCTTTGGACTTTTTATCGATTTTCTCAGTTTCGAAAGCTCGTTCGTGGGTTACGTGCATACACTCTCTCTCGTTAACCCGTTGGGATGTTCCATTCAATGAGGCTAAATAATTTTAAAACTGTATGTGAATGGTATGATTCCTTAAACTGGATAGTTATGCGAAGACCCTTGTTCTGACCTGTGTTAGACTTGTGGGAATAGACTCTTGCTAAAATTTACAAATTATGTGCGAACTCAAATACCTATACGTGATTACCAAGCTAGTTAGTGTGCGAGATAGAATATTGTTGGACGGTTAGCTATGCGCACAGCCCTTCGGCTAAGTTGTGTTGAGTATCGTGCCCGAAGGCCCTTTGGTGCTAGCAAGTTTGCAAGTGAGATTGGGATATCATTCAGATAAGGATAAGTCAGGCTTAGAATGACAACCGATAGAAATATTATCAGATTATCGCTAAGGTGAATATAGAGGATCGTGCTTGGATTTTGAGAAATAGCTCAGACGATATTTTATGTTGGCAGATACAAATCAAATATAGTTTACTTGGATGACTATCAACAAGAATATATATACGAGACTAAGATTTATCAGGCGATGCTTAGGTATCGTATTGGAATTCTAAGGAACGACTTGGTGAATATGCTAGCAAGTGATGCGAACATGATTGAGAATTTAATTGGGTGACTCGATTCCTGAGTGGTGTATGGATCATTTTGGACATGTTCAAGCAAATTTATAGGTCTCGTATGATAGTTGGTTTGAACAATTTGATAATGTATTGAACAAGTGATAATACTTATATCAAATAGGGATTCAAGGTAATAAAATTGATATCTTGATCAAGAAAACTTGGTGGATCGTACTAGCGATTCAAATTGAATCAAACAGATTGAACTTAAGTAGGATATCGCTCGATAAAAGTTAGTCTGAGAATGAATATTATGGTTTCAAATTATTAGACTTGATATGGTATCGATAGTTGGAAGATGGCACAGATTGATATAAGTAAAGGAATATTATGGTTCGATAAAAGAGGTAAGCGATAATGAATTTTGATCTGGAGTTTGGAAGAACAACCTTGAATCTAGTTCGAAAGATAACTCTCGACAATCAGTCCCACCTTAGAACGATTATCCTGCGGGAGCGCTGGCTTGGTGATTTCACGTCCGGCGGAAATAATCGAACTCACGGGAACATGTTCGGTAATTATTCAAAAATAAACTCGATGAATGGAACGTATCAAAGGTAGATAGACTTTGGCTTGAGTATTGAACTTAGTTGTTTAAGGAATGCTAGAAGTAGGCTATGGATTTGATCGAACGGTAACACTGAAGTTGGACGATTTGGCTAGACGAATTATGATCACGGCATGAACGAACATGACTTGAAGACATATATATATATATATATATATATATATATATATATATATATATATAAGCAAAAGTGTAATAATAAGGTGTCTCAATCATTTTGATGATAATCGTAACGTTCGACGTTCTTGTCTTGTACGAGAGTAACTTTATGCTCGTACATGTGTCACGTCCGGATTAGAACGATTATCCAGCAGAAGCATTGGCGTAGTAATCTGACGTCCAGCGAGGATGATCGAACTTGCGAGAGACTGTAGCATAATAATTGAAGGATCATCTTGACTTGTGGTTCAACACGATAAGATAAGTTTGAGAATATAAGAAATCGAAAGTGTTTCAAGGATGGATTAGTCTAGAATATGGAGTAAGACACACTTGATGGTTTTGTGAACGGATACATAAATCTTGTTGGACGACTTAGAGTTTTTGATTGAGATCGGTGATTGGAAATTTAATCATGGCTTGGTGGTCTAGACTTAGAATAGATATATGGGTTCTATCAAACATGCTTGAGGATATAGACTATACAAATTATTAGACATAACATGCGACATAGATATATCATGGATTTCACTGAATGGACTAAAAACCTTTATAAACGAACGTATTAATGTGATTAGAATGATCTGTACTCGATGTTTAGAAATCTCAGTAAAATAAACTTGGGTAGAATATCCCGTGCAAATGAACAATGGTTTGACCTTAGAAATTGGGGCGAACATCGTGCGACGAATTTGCACGATAAATTATGTGGTTGAACTTGTACCTATGACTTTGTGAGCTAACCTAGTAATTAGGTGAACGATCATGTGCTGAGTAAAAAAACTTGTGTAACCGACTATAGACTATTGCTTGAGCAAGCCCTAAAACTAGGACAACAAGACTTAAAATTAGACTTGGAACGGTAAGTGTGTGCTATGTTTGACACAAATGAAATAGACGATATGACATGGACACTAGTCGGTTAAATCAGATAGATCGTGCTTGACAGTAGTGCAATGCTTAGTTTGAGTGAGATTGGATATGGCTTGGATTTTGATTGACCCTGTTGGAGGTATCATCGTAATTTGTAAGACGAGAACCCTTGAAATTTTTGTAAGTAGCATATCCGACTTTACTACCGCTAAGTTTGGTTGAATGCATATATTTGAGGGACGCCTTGAACGTATATACGATCCAAGACTCAATGATATGTTGAACTCGAGTGCAAAGACTTCGCTATTGCTAACTTGGTTGACATACATATGTTTGAGGGACATTTTGAATATGTATACGATCCAGACTTACGATATGCTGATCGCGAATGCTAGTGCAAGTGAATATGTTAGATTCACATTAACGAGTATAACAATTTAGATAAGTTTGTCTCAGCCCTAGATCATCATTCAAGATGGATCATATTGTATCTCGTATTAAGCGATATATCCTGCGCTAAGGCATAGTAGAGACCGAGTCAGAGCTTGGATTGAATGATATACTAATTCAATAAGACCGATCCAGTACATATGCACCATAGAATGAGAAAACGAGTAAGAAGTTGTGTTCGAACGAATCTAGTGATACAGATTGATATGCTTGAGATAGATTCGATAGTATCTGATCGAATGATTTGTGCTCAGAAAGTCTTAAGGATGAGACTTTTTCTGAGTGATGTATAATGTAACGATCCGTTTCGCTCAAGTAGACAGTCGATTCAAAATGGCGTAAGTGTAAGGACCCGACCAGCTTTGCTTAGTGAGAAAACTCATTTGAGGCAAAGTATTCCAGACTTGGCCCTTCAGGAGTTCAGACTTAGACTTTCAAAGACTCGCTCGGAGTATCCCTCGACCGAGGCAAATCATCGCTAAGGTGGGTGGCTACGATGAACTTGTCTTTTCTTAGCCTGCACACTAAAAATGTGGATGATACATGCTAGTAGCTAGGTGAATCGTCCCTTACATGCTAATAAATAATATAACACACCTCGCTAAGGGAACAATCCTATCTTGTATTGCTTATGTTAGAACATGGAAATACAACTTGGCTTATAACATTGACCCTCGCATGCTATTTTAGTTTCGTAAAGTAGACCCCGCTATGCTTCGAGTAGATCATTGTACACTCTTCGTAGTGCACTGCTTCACTTTTTTACACTGCTCATCTTATGGATTATGTTGCTCGATATGTCCCTGTATGATTTTACTTCTCGTACTACCACTTAGACCCGTGCTAACATAAATGCTTATGTTTCATATAAATGCATGCTTGCCTGCTTATATTGTAACTTGTACTCGTTTACCTCATTTCAATGCTTGTCACATAATTTTATGCCACAATCAAGTAATACTATCTTGTCTTGCATTCATCCAATTCACCAGAAGACTATCTAATAGTCGTTCCGTGCAAGTATAAACCTGAAAGTGTCCAAGACCGTTAGGTCGCCAAGGCATCTCCGAACTAGGGGATTGTACCATGTTAAGTTTAATTCTGAACGAGAATCATGTCAAGTAAAGCAATAATCACACATCATGGAGCATACTCGTTCTGAATAAGAATCAAAAATTAACATGTCATGTCATGTCATAAATCCCGTGAATCTGAGATCCAAGACTTGCATGTCGCGGACAACTTGTGCACTATGTATATTCAATCTGTTCCTACGGACGGTCTTCAGGGTACTGGGATGATCTGATCTGGACGAAACATCTGTTAGTCTGCCTATTTCGGGAAGGATGGTATGTAGCGCCTTGTGAACCTTTTCTTTACGCCATTCTCGCTCTTAGACTAAGTAGTCACTTGTTTCGGGCAGGATGGATATGATGCCACATTGCTTGAGTCGCATACCATTCTTGCTCTTGACTACAACCCGTCCTTTATGGCTATGATAGCGACTCATGTTCATATAGATAAGTCATCCTTGCTTAGCGGTAACCCGCGTGCGATTCATTGCATCACATCTGATAATCTGGAATACCATAACAGATATAAGTATTTAGACATTTGTGTACACTTGTACTTAATTGAATACTTGAACATCTTCTGTAACACTTCTGGAGAATCCGTGTAACTCGTGTACTTGATTTAGATCTCCCTCGTGACACTTATGTTTGCTTATGCAATTTCTCCTGGATTTTATTATATATTCCCGTACTTGGTTTAACTTGGTTTTCCTTGGACAGGAAAGGACGGATGGTAAGTTGGTAAATTTTGCCATATTTCTCTTATATCGCACGGTGCACCGCCACACGAGTTAGGCTTTTCATTATGCCATAAAAATGATCCTAAGGTAAGACTAGAAAGATAACTTAATAGATGGTGCACGAAACCTGTACAACATGTTTGAATTTGTCGAGCAGACGAGAAGCCTCTCCACCAGTTCATTCATGTACTGATAACCTACCAAATTGCTTGCAGGGTGCGGAAGAACCTCGTTCGGTGTGAAAAATCTTTCGTGCGTGCTAAGGAGTGGAGTTTGCTCTGGAGCCTTGGAACGTTGCATCCGAAACTGAAGCACATATACAAGACATAATGTTGGAACATCGCATATGTATTATTCCATAAATTATAGCCACTTGGCACACTTTTATTGTTTCGAGAGAGAGAGGACTTGAGTGACTTGTAATCTCGTCCTAGTGCCACTTGTAATACTTGTTCAATATCAATAAAGTGCTTATTTTACTTCCATACTTGTTTTATTTAATGCTTCCGCTATGATGCCTCTGTGAACTTGTTACCAATCGCCTGTTCGTTTTTTATTCTGCTGCATTCGGACTATCTATGCGACTTTGTGGCTTAGACATTTTACTGCCCATTTAAATTTTGGCCTTGTACGGGCGCAGTTTGTGCTCGTACGGATCACGTCCAGATGGAAAAGATCGTCCCGCGGGAGCGCTGACGCGGTAATTCGGGCTTAGCGGGGACGACCGATTCCTGCGGGAGATCGGGGCATGACACTTCTTATCAGAAGAGAAGTTCATCCCCAGCAGAGTCGCCATCTTGTTCGCCATTAAATTCGAAAGTCTAAAAGAGTTTGATTTAATCAACAAACTAAAGAAAGTACAAAGAGGTCGTAGACAGACAATCTAAGTATAATGGTTTGATCTGGGTAGTGACGAAGGACAAAGAGCGCTATGGAGGCTCCTTTACTGAGTTAACGGTCCAATAAGGAAATGGGGATGCTCTCCTTTCTTGTGTACACATATGTAGCTGGCTGGGTGGCGGGTATGCTCTCTCTCTCTCTAAAACAGAAGAAAAATGCCGACCTTTGGGACATCCAAGTTGCTCCTATTTATAGCCATCGTGCTGATGGGTTATAGGTGCCACATGTGCCTCTGTTTGGTGACCATAGGGGCTCCTTCAACAGAATTAGGTTGTAACTATGGGCGCATAGTGTGGGTTGAATCCAGGGCAAGCTGCCACATGGACATTTTATTGGGGTTTTGTTGTTGCTGGAGATCTTGGTGGTTCTTGTCATTTGTGTGCGTGACTTGGTCAGCTTGATATGTGGTCCGCACTTGGTTGGAGAAAATTACTTCAGTTGTAATAGCAAGATTTTGTCTACATGGAGTCTGGGACACGTGTTGCCAGAGACGCATGAAGTCTGTGACGCATGGGGCCAGAGATGTATAGAACACTTGGAGTCTGGGGTGCATGGGACTAGAGACACATGTGGCACATGGAGTAAGGGACGCATGGAGTGAGAGACGCATGGGGTCAGAGACGCATGGGATCTTTGTTGTGCTGTACACGTGGTGTTATACATCCATCAAGTGTAAGGTTTATGCTAACGTGAGACTTTTGTCGTTTAACGTGTTCACGTCCTTTGAGGCATTCAAAAATTTTATTTTGTCAGAATTCTGTGTCAGAGATGATCATGTTTTCAGGATGTCACATCAACTCCATCTGCTGCCAAAGCTGCTTCGGCTGATTGGGACACATGGATGTAACCTTTCTGGGCCGCAGGGTGACTCTTTGGCCCGATCTCTTTTGAGCTTTACTTTGGGGCGCATGGTTGTTGGACGCGTAGATCCATATTTTTTATGCTTCTATAGTATGACTTTCTGTCTTTTCCTAAGCCGTCGTCTCAAATCCCGTAGCGTCTCAGTATGACGAGTGATGTGTCCGAGTCTGACAATCATCGAATATTGTGTCAATAGAGTTTTATGCGGCCTGTCTGCTCTGTTGTTGTTCAGGCCGCATAAAGTATACTATGTTGCTTCTAGATCTTTGGTTGATAAGGCCGAATGTGGCTTCTCTGTGACTTGTTGTTCGGGCCGCATATGACTTCTCTGCGGTTTGGTTTCAATTTTGAGGAGGCATGACCTCTAAGCGTCCTGCATAATTTTTCATGCTTTTACAACCTTGCCTCCTAGTGCGGCTCCAGGCTGGCCTAGGCCGCGCCCCCGCTGTAGAAGCATGAAAATACGCTGAGGAATTATACGCGTAAAACCCTCAAACATGCATGAAGCCCTCGTTAAACAAAGCTCCAGCGCTGTATGGCGTAAAAATATGACTTCAGAGCTATATGCGTAAAACAGAGCTTCAGCGCTGTGTGGCATAAAATATGGCTTCAGAACAGTCTGCGTAAAGCAGCACTCAAAGGCCGTTTTGGCGTAAAAAGGTTGCTACACCTCCCTCCGGCGTAAAATATGTTTGGTTTTAAGGCAGTGTGAAGTTATACGAGGAACTCTTTGTATTCCTCGAATGAACCTGTCAGACAAAATAGTGAACCTGACTCCTGACAAAGAGTACTGCACGACGATCAAGTGGATTGCTGTAATGATGATTCTGCACAGAGGTACAGACTGTCGTTTAGTGACATATACTTGATGCAAGTCATTTTTACGCATTCAAGACTATTCTACACAGGTAGAGATGAGTTTTTACACTCAAGATGAGACAAAATCAGAGGCCACATCAAAAGCTGTCTCTCGTACAGAACTCGAGGTATATCTCTGCAGTTAATGCGCGAGATGGGGGCAGATCTCTGCATTTAATGCACAAGATTTTGTCCTATTTTTAATGACTGGGAGAGCTAAAACTAGGGCTAATACGCTCACATCACCATCTTGGCACTTTACACCAACCAGGCTATTTTCAACTATAGGAGTACGATGTATGTTATCTCCTCGAAATATGCCAACCAGGCTATTTTCAACTATAGGAGTACGCCGTATGCTATCTCCTCGAAATATGCCAACTCAGGCTATATTTGCAAAGGTATGTGACAAGGCTATTTGGCCCAGAATACGCTCAAGACTTCAGTCTACGCTGGTTACCTATTTATGCAGCATCAAGCTTTACGCAGCTACTTGGCTTTTACGCCAATAAGACAACCACTTGGCTTTACGCCAACAAGACAGCTATTTGGCTTTTTACACCAACAAGACAGTTATTTGGCTTTTAAGCCAACCATCTCTACGCAAGGGGCAGTTACCTACATGGCTTGCATGCCGTGATCTTCGATGAGCAGTTATATACGTTATCTCATAATGGGACACGCGTCACACGCGGATTCAGGAGATCATTCAGACGTGGATAACAGTTATTATAACCGCCGAGTAAAAAGTGTAACTCTCTTCACAGTCTGGCTTCTACGCCGACTGGACAGTTACTGTGACTGATCTCTATAAATAGAGACCTCTAGTCACAGAGTAAAAAGGTCAAAAAAAGAAAAAACGAAAGAGCAGAGAGCATAGACAGAGAGTAGTGATTGACGACTTTGGCAACTAGAATCCAATTCCTACTGCAATATTTGAAGCTTCTTCTTCTTCTTCTTCTACAGCACTTCTTCGTCATCGTGTGGTCCAAGGGACAAAGTGATCGACCGCAGATCAGACTCCTATAGAAATTTTTCCCCAGAATTATTTTTATTGTACTTAACATCCCGGTATAGGATTAATTGTACTCTTTTTTCTTGTTTGTAAACAAAGAAAGGGTTTCGTATAAACCTAGTTTTATTTTTTTTTGTTTATCATCAAACACAAGATGGCGATTCTGCTGGGGACTACTTTCTCATCTGACGAGAAAGTTATTGCTCAACACGATGTTGTATCCGTCGGATCAACGAAGAAGACTTTGGTCATCCAATTCGACCAATCTGCTTATAAAGACATGCTTCGCGCAGGGGGTAGCTCTCATTCCCTCTCTGTCCAGGACAACATAAAGCTGCGTAAAGTTTGGATGTCCTAGACATCCTTTACCCTTCTTGCAGGCTCTCTCTCTCCAATCAACAAGGTTGTGACAACACAGCCTACGCGTTATGCGCGTAAAACTGTGTCCGGACTGTGATGTGGCAGACAGAACTTCTGGCAATACCCCAGTGCCAATCCAGAAGTCTAGAACGCGCCCTGGAAGTAAAAATCTCTCTCCCGTCTGTGACGTGGCAGACAAAACTTCTTGCAATGCCTCAGTGCCAATCAAGAAGTCTAGAATGCGCTCTGCGCATAAAACTTTGTCTTCCGTCTGTGACGTGGCAGACAAAATTTCTGACAAGGTCTCAGCGCCAATTCAAAAATTTTAAACGCGCCCTGCGCGTAAAACTTCGTCTCCCATCTGTGACGTGGCAGACAAAATTTCTGACAAGGCCTCAGCGCCAATTCAGATATTTCAAACGCACCCTGCGCATAAAAATGCATCTCCCTTCTACAATGAGGCAGATGGACCCTTGGATTACATCAAGGAAAAATGAGTGGCAAATCTCCCGACATCTAGAGTTGTACGCCACCGAGAGAAGAAGTTGCCTGCTCTTTAGATTACGCGTGACGCTGGAGGCCGTTTGAGAACTTTTCCTGTTTTACGCGAACTTGTACAAAGCTCCAAATTACGCCAGGATAAGTTTGTCCGCGTAAAGAAGACCCGCTTCACGGGAAAATATGCTCCTCAGACGGATGATGGATCGTATGCTACTCACATGGCTGAACTGCTATATTCTTATGGCAGAGAGAAAGTTATGGTTCCCAATCTCCATGCCCCTACTGATGTAAAAAGGCAGAATAAGCCTTCTCCTTCTTCTTCGGTTAATCCCCCTAATTTGCGTGATTTCTTGATCCAGAAGCGCAAAGATAGGGGATCTTCTAATATGTCTATTACCCCCCTAGGGAGCATTTTTGTAATAGTCATAAAGTTGTAGTTAACTACTGTTGTTCTAAGGAAAAACGGTCAGTTTTCGACCGGTTGGACTAATCTTTGCCCTTATAGGAAGAAGAGCCGATATTCGCATCAGTAAACATGGCTTTACACATTCCTAGAGGAAGGACAAGTTCAAGACGTCATCCCTCTAGAGCTCCGAGCCAAAGGAGATTTGACAGACTCCTTGAGAATATTGAAGCAGGTGTCTTTTGAAACACTCGCTCAAGGTCGCGACAATCGGCTTCATATTCTTCCAATTCCGACACTGGGGGTCGCCAGTTTCCTGAATGTGATTCTGGCAGTATAGACTCGATCTCTACAGAGATCTATACCAGTCCTTCAGTGGCATCCGGAGAAATAGGAGTTTATGCCATTGGAGATGAACAAGAAGAGGCTTCCCCATCAGAAAGTACCAGGCAGCGCATCGCTGTATTGGAAGCATCGCTTAAAGAGATGCATTCCATGATGGAGAGTATGCGTCAGATGATGGTGACTCAACATGCAGCTGCTATAGCTCAAACATCGATTCCTCCGACTCAACTACGTGTTGGGGTAGACATGCTACCATCCAACGCAAGCCAAGAGCCTGTTCAAAATCAAGAATCAGCTGCTCCTCAACATCTTAACCCGGAGAATGTATTGCCTCCTGTTGGAGTTACAATACAACCGACCTCTCACCTCTCTGCGATTCCTTTCCTAGCTGAAGATCCGATGCAGGTAGTTCGGGAATTAAAAGCCCAATTTGATGCCTTGAAGCATAAGGATCAGCTCAAGAAGTTGAGAATCAACCAGCCTTACCCAACTATCTGGGACGAGATCCCTTTCCCACCAAAATACAAACTACAGGCTATGGTTTTATTTGAGGAAAAGACGTCACCAAGCCAGATTGTCCATTTTCGAGCTACTTAGGCTATCCAAAGACACTCGTCAAGCCTTGAGTGAAGCATTAATGCTGGCGGATGTATGCTTGACTCAGCCAAGTCCCCTGATAAAGAGCCTGTGGCATGTCCTCAATGCCATAGTATGATGAAAGTAGTCCCTAATATCACTTTCACTCAAGAGGAAATGTTGTTGAAACATAACAAGCATGACATGCCTCTTTATTACACCAGATATGTCGGCTCCATGGAGGTAGACCGGATTCACATAGATCCGGGATCGTCGATCAGCATTATCCCTCATAGTCTGCTAAGACCGTTGAGAATTCCTACAAGCGAACTGGCTTACACTACCACTACAATCGTGGGCTTCAATGACAGAAAAGGCAAGTCGTTGGGAAAGATTCGTCTGAGGATCCAGATTGGTGACCTTAGATCAGTGGCTACATGCTACGTCATTGATTCGGAGGTGTCTTACAATATTCTGTTGGGCAGACCATGGATCCACGATCACAATATTGTTCCTTTCACTCTACATCAATGTTTCAAATATATAGACGCCCAAGGGACAGTGAAGACAGAGTTTGCTGATCTCAACCCGTTCAAAGGAGTTGAGTCTTACTATTCCGATGCCATGTTGTACACCCAAGACTACATGAAGGAGATGTCAGGCAGGACAGAGGAGGAATCCTACCGGGAGCCAGGAGAACCATCTGATGAGCAACCTCTGTCAATCCAGGTGAAAGGACGGACTACCCGTCCGAAAGTCATAGAGCCCAAGGCTATTTACTTGGGCAAAACCAAATTCGGAGGAGGAAGTGATCCCCTAGTGATCACTCTGAACCAGAAGCCTCCGCCTTTGGTCATCAACCTTAGGCGCAATAAGCAGCCGACTGATGTAAATACAACCGGGAACGTGGTTTCTAACGATAATAAAGATTCTTTTTTCCAGTATACTGACGCTCAATTTCCTAATCAGGAATCCTTCCCCCATAACGATATAGAGCCTATAGCACAAAAATTCTTGGAAGCTATAGACTCCTATCACCCGTATGTGTGGAAAGTAGCGTCAACATCTAATGTCATCACGACATATGGGCCACATGAAGATTCTATCTCTATTGTTCCACCTACTCGCAACGATCAGCATCCAATAGTCTTCGGTCGTATGCAGAACATGCCGATTGTACAAGAAGATTCTCACGAGTCTGATGCTGGAAAAATGCAGGTTCACAGATATAGCCCACAGGCTTTGAAGATTATGCAAAGCATGGGTTATGACTTAAAGTTGGAGCCAGGCCTCAACTATGGAAAAGGCAGACGAATGTCGTTGCATGGTGATCCCTACTGTCAACGAACTCATTTCTGGTTAGGGTATACCATGTCTCTTGCAACTTCGAACAACTCTGAGTCGAGTGGGGAGACCCTTTCCTCTTCTCGGGATGGTTTGCCGTCCTCCGATTCATATGATGAGCTCGAACGGGTATTGACATATTCTTTCGAAGCAGAGAAACAAGGATCTGAACCATTTGAAAATGAATCCTGGGCACAACAAATGGATACACAATGGGAACTCCGGTTCGAACAAAAAGAATCACCCACTGAAGACAAAATTATCTAAGTCAATGTTGGGGATGAATTTTTACCAAAGCCGATATTTATCAGTAACAATCTTTCCGAAGAAGAAAGGGAAGAAATGATCCAGCTGATAAAAGAATATATCGATATCTTTGCATAGAATTATGAGGATATGCCAGGTCTTGATCCTAAAGTGGCTACCCATAAACTCAACATACTGCCCAATTCAAAGCCTGTAAAGCAATACCAACACCGGTTCCGTCCGGATATGATGGATGCCATTGAAGCTGAAATCAAGAAATTGGTAGCCTGCGGGTTCATCCGGGAAGAACAACATCCTGAGTGGGTCTCCAATGTTGTCCCGGTCATGAAGAAAAGCGGGAAAGTTCGTATTTGCATCGACTTCCGAGATCTAAATGCGGCCTGCCCTAAGGATGAGTTCCCTCTTCCCATCACAGACGTCATAATCGACAATACGTGCAGTTTTGAGCGCATGTCTTTCATGGACGAATTTTCAGGATATAATCAAATTAAGATGAATCCTGAAGATGAGAAGCATACAGTCTTTCGTACACCACTGGAGGTATATTGCTATACAGTCATGCCCTTTGGATTGAAGAATGTCGGGACTACATATCAGCGAGCTATGAGTAACATATTCCATGAGCATCTACGCAAAACGGTGGAATGTTACATAGACGATATCGATGTCAAAAGCTGCCTCAAGGATAATCACATCCAAGACTTGAAGACGGTGTTCGAGTTGATGTGCCAACATCAACTCAAAATGAACCCTATAAAATCCTTTCTTGGCGTACCCAGTGGCAAATTTTTGGGATTTGTCATTACCGCTAAAGGCATTCAAGTTGACCCTGATAAAGTAAAGGCTATCCTAGAAATGCGACCGCCCCGCAATATGAGAGAACTCAGGGGATTTCAAGGTAGTCTAGCTTATATCAGGAGATTCATATCCAACCTCTCTGGGAGATGTCAACCTTTTTCTCGCCTGATGAAAAAAGGTGTGTCATTTGTATGGGACGAAACCTGTCAGCTAGCGTTTAATGATATCAAACGCTATCTTACTAATCCTCCAGTTCTGGTGCCTCCCGTCATAGGAAGACCATTTTTGCTGTATGTTCGAGCAATGGATCATTCTTTAGGGGCTCTTCTCGCACAGAAGAACAATGAGGGTCATGAACAGGCTATCTACTATTTAAGCAGGATGATGGTCGGAGCTGAACATCGGTACAACCCAGTGGAAAAAGAATGCTTGGCCCTAATGTTTGCCATTCAGAAGACGCGACATTACGTGACAGGCCAAACTATTCATATCATCTCCAGAATCAATCATCTTCGGGTATTGATAAATAAGCCAAGTGTTCTTAATTCCTGACTCGCGACTTGGGCGATGTTATTAACACCGTATGATATGGTGTACGTCCCTCAGAAGTCCATGAAAGGTCAAGCCTTGGCTGATTTCTTAGCTGCTCATCTAATTCCGAAAACCTCCAAACTATACGAGGATATTCCCAACGATGTTGCAGAATATAATTCTGCAATGGAAGGTGATACATGGCAGTTATTCTTCGATGGTGCCTCCAGGACTGGTCCCAAGGGAAACGTGGTTTCAGCAGTAGGAATTGTTCTGGTAACTCCTGATAAACTCGTCATCTATCGAGCATATTCTCTTAGCGAACCCTGCTCTAATAATATGGCAGAGTATAATGCCCTACTAATCGGGCTTCAAGTCGCTAAAGAATTGGACGTTGAATACCTAGAAGCTTTTGGTGATTCCCAACTGATCGTCAATCAGGTCAGAAGAATATATAAAGTCCGCAATCCAGACCTCATTCCTTATCACCAAACAACGATCGAGATAACCATGTCTTTTAAAGGATTCTTTTTAGAACATGTACCTCGATCTCAAATTTTGGAAGCTGATGCTCTGGCCAGTCTAGCTACAGATCTAGCTATTCCTATAAGAAGGCAGAATTCGGTGATCCTTCTTAACAGAGATTTATTCTGTGTGAAAAATAATTTTCACATAGAATGCAGCTACGCTATGAACACAGTTCCTCCTAAAAGAGACTGGAGAAGTCCCTTTATAGACTTCGTGTCATACAAAATCTTACCAGAGGATCCTAAAGAAGCAGTATCTATCAAAAGATGATCACTACGTTTCTATTTTGATGCTTCTTCACAAAGTCTATATCGCCGAACTTATGATGGACTATTGTTACGATGTCTCTCTGATGATGATGCAAAGCGGGTTATCCGAGAAGCTCATGACGGTGTATGTGGAGCACATCAACCCGGTCCTAAGTTACAGGATCGTATCAGGAGGATGGGCTATTACTGGCCTACTATGATTGCAGATGCCGTGAAATATGCAAGACAATGCAAAGCCTGTCAGGTTTATGCAGATTTTATACATCAGCCTTCTGAGTATTTATATCATACTATGGCATCATGGCCCTTTGAAGCATGGGGTATGGATATCATTGGTCCGATTCATCCGTCGTCTTCTAGAGGACATCAGTTCATATTGGCTATTACCGATTATTTCTCCAAATGGGCGGAGGCGATCCCTCTTGCTGAGGTAAAGACATCCAACGTGATCAACTTTATCAAGCACCATGTAATTTATCGCTTTGGGATACCCCGAAGGATAATTCATGACAATGGGCATCAATTCATCATCCAAGGGTTTCACCGATTTGGCAATAAAAATCGGATACAAAATATGGCCTCAACGACATATAATCCTGCTACTAATGGTTTGGCGGAAGCCTTCAACAAAACCATCATCAAACTCTTGAAGAAGTTCGTCTCTTCGAACAAAAGAAATTGAAATGAGAAGCTGGAAGAATGTCTCTGGGCATACCGCACAACGGTACGAACACCAACGGGTTATATCCCATTTTCATTAGTTTACGGGTGTAAAGCAGTTTTCCCCATCGAAGTCCAAATTCCATCACTCAGAATAGCAGTGGCTAATGAGTTGACTCAAAAAAATAATGATCAATTAAGGCTTCAAAAGTAGAAGGATTAGACGAGAAACGCCTTCAAGCTCAACAGCGGATTACGTTCTACCAGGCACACATTTCCAGAGCTTTTAACCAAAAAGTGAAGGAAAGAGTGTTCAAAGTTGGTAAGCTAGTTTTAGCTGTGAAGAGGCCAATGATCATTACGTACAAAAGTAAGGACAAATTCCAACCCAAATGGGAGGGCCCTTATGTGATTGAAATGACGTTTTCAAATGGTGCTTACAGATTAGCCAAGCCTAATAGAGATTTGATAATGGCTCCTATCAACGGCAAATTCCTGAAGAAGTACTACACTTAATCTCCCTTGCTTAAACGGAGTATGATGAAGATCTCATTCTGACGATACTACATACAAAGACTGGTTGGATCATATTCTATCATGTCCATATAACCTCTGAATAGATATGTTTAACTAATTTGGAACTTCAAAACCTATCACGTCCATATTACCTCTGATAGTGTTTTGTATACAAATCTAGTTGGATCATATTCTATCATGTCCATATAACCTTTGAATAGATATATCCAACTGAAACTTACCAAAAGTGTATCACGTCCATATTACCTCTAATATCACTTTTATCCTAGCCTATCATTTATATTCAAAAATGATGAGTCCACAAAGTCAGAAGAAGTATCTATATTATCTCTGGGATAGCAAATTACAGAAGAAGTAAAAAGGTACATCATGGGAGAGGAGAAGTTAAATTCATGATCTGTCGCGCCAAAGTAGCCATCCTCTCATTCCTGGAGTTTAAAATGTTAGTACGAGCCTGTTCCAGCCTTGCCTTGTCATTGCTCAAGTGAGATAGTTCGGACCGAGCATCAACAAAACTTGCATGGATGACACCCGCATGTGCCAAGTTCTGCTGAGCTGTCTTCACTTGGCCCTCAAATACATCACGAACTACCGATGTCTTGAGAAGCCTCTCCCTTGTCTGAGCGAGTTCTGCTTCCAATTCTCGAACCCTCGCTTCATTTCCCTCACACTCGCCTTGGCACTTAGCTAGCTGGGGAATAACCTCCACCAAGACAGCCTGCTCTTTTATCTATCTCTTGTCGTTGTTCCTGGATGGATTTGTTTAGAGATTCTATCTGCTGAGCAAGTTCCGCAGTTAAGGAGTCATACTCAGCTTGAACCAGATCGTCGATGCTGCCTCGGGATAGTTGCAAATATTCGTTAATGGGTTGTTCTAAACCATTAACTATTTGCTCTAGCGCATCAGCTCTTTCAGCGTCATTGAAATTTCTAATCGGCGCTATAGTAAGCTGGGAGGACGTCTTCAGAGCATCAAAACCAAGGTTCTTCTCCAGCACCATAGATATCAGTTCTTTCAAAGTGCGGTAAAATATGCTAGTGTATTGTTCAACTAGCACAGCAAAGATCGGATGTACGCTGGGAGTGGCTGCAATACCGATAAATCTCCTTTTCGGGATGACCACAGAGGATGTTGCCACAACCGTTGCTTCAACGGATGGCGCGACAAGAGAAGGGACACCAGCAACAGTTGAAGTTGATGGCATACTCAACAAAGGAGGCACAGTCGAGATAATGGGCTCATCCTCCTCTGATGTTATTTGAACTGTTATTGGCGGGATGACACCCGAGAATGTTGCGAATGAAAGATCGGCAGCTTCAAAGCATATTTCTTCGACGTCGGGCACCGCCGTTTCATTAACTGGATCCGCAACAAAGTCAGAAGTTGTGTCAACTCCGCCCTCCCCAGAGATGTCTTCCCTGAAAAGAAGACAAGAGAAAGTTAATATCAATTTAATATTAATTTTCCTGAAAGAGGCGTAAAGACATTTATCCATGATCGATGGTATGTATGTTGCGTCTGCAGCCTGTACAGCTAAATCATTTCTTAATGATGCTAAACAAGCGGTCATACCTGGAGAAGAGGGTGCACCAACTGACGTTTGAGGGTAGTCATCCCAGTCGTCACCCAGATCCACTCGAGGTTCATCGGGTGAAATCTTGCTGGAAATACTTATAGACGAAGGAGGATTTATTCCCATTATTTGTCTGGATAAAGGTATATTAATTCTTAATATGCTCGGTCTCGAAGGCGATCTCGAAGCACTACCAGTAATGGTGGTAGCGGCAGCAACCGCGAGCAAAAAATCTCCAGCACTGTCAGCTGGAACTGTGGAGGTTCCCTCTCTAAAAGGCGAAGGACCTCTGATCAATGAATCATCCCCAACAGGGAAAACAACAGGCTCACTCCTAGAGGCCCCCTTGGTGGAAGTCCTTTCAGGACCTCCGACAGTCTTCTTCTTCTTGCGGGGGGAAGGCTCTTTCAGAGTGGAAGCCTTTTGCTTATTGGAGATAACGAGAGGTTCTGCTGGCGGAGCTATTACGCCTCTCGGTATTATCAACAAGAAATTGTCTGCACCTGTAGTGTCTTCACCTTCATAAGAGGAGACGGATGAGATCTCCTCTCTTCTAGTGGACTTATGGGAGGGCATCCTGAAACTTTTATACACATCAAAATCACGATGGAAGGTATTGATGGACACATAAAACTGCGCATACGAGTGAAGAATACGCAACTCCATGGAGAGGGAAGTCGCGGGCACAACAAAGATTGCACCAGTACAACCCGTGATAAAATATTGCCATCCTCGGGCTCCATCAATAAGTCCACCTTTGCACTTGAAGCTGGTGATAGGATTCCCCACGTGCAACTGGTGGTACCCAAATTGCCTGACGAACTGGCTTTGCAGATAAGGCTCCAAGTAGCAGTGGTTCTCACTTCTGTATAGCAAGTGGGAAGGTCTAATACAGACCAACCAGTAAAAGGCTTCAGGAGAAAGAATAGTCTTCCCATGGCCCGCATCCTGAAGTTTAGTCCCCTGTTGATTGATATGTACGGGGGGGACGATACAGAAGAGCTTCCAACCATGGGCAAAAT
The DNA here is from genome assembly GCA_036927795.1 of Iris macrosiphon. Classification (NCBI taxonomy): domain Eukaryota; kingdom Viridiplantae; phylum Streptophyta; class Magnoliopsida; order Asparagales; family Iridaceae; genus Iris; species Iris macrosiphon. The sequence continues at coordinate 129,426,756 of JAYESA010000008.1, read as the reverse complement.
TTAATGCTCACCGACAATCTATGACGCTAGTCACATTCCAAAGTGAATTCTTGTAATTCAACAAGAAGTTATTTCCCGAACCGCTGGCAGAGCCGGGAGACATCACTCTGGTGTTGTGAAGGATAACCATCCCATCTGATATAGGATTGGTAATTCCACTCTGGGATATCCTTCACGCTGTGTATCATCTGCAAGCAGCCCATCAGTAATGGCCCTCAGGCCAGCTTGTATTCTGCATACCATGGTAGGAAGCAGGCCCAATCTTGCTCCAAATACCAAACGCACTGCAGGCCATATGGTGTTGCGATGAATGCGATCCGCAGACGCGATGCCAGGCACTACCCATCGACATAGCAAGACAGAGAGGAAGCCAGCCAGTTGAGCTTCCCTTGACAGAGGCTTGCGACAATGCCTCATATAACTGAAGGCTTTAGTGCCTGCAGGATAACCTCCTATCTCCTCATCGAGAATATAATCTGAAGCCCTTGCGTCTTCAATGAGATCATTGACCGTATTGACACTAAGCATGCTCAGGAGGTTCAAAGGCTTATCTCGGCTATCTACAACCTTGTCCGGCTTAGCATTTCTGGCATGATGGAAGAAGAGGTAGGATACCCATTTGTTGATATGGGCCAAATCAGAGGGCTCTTTGTAGAAGGTGGTGCAGGCAAGATAGTGGCTCATCAGCTCCTGGTACACTGCCACTGCCCGAGGGTTTGTATCCCTCAGCTCCCTGTTTGTGGAAACGTACTCTTCATAAGGAGTGTCTCCCATTGGCAGCTTTGAAATCTCTGCCATCTTATGAAGGGCTAAGCCCAACTCACCTAATGGAGTGGCAAAAGTCCCAGTAAGCGAGTCGTATCGCTCCATCAAAGCTAAGAACAAGTTGGGCTTGACAGGCAGCCCAACACTAGTGGCACTCACAGCCGCAAACAAGCCAATATTCTCCAGCTCCGTCTGAAAGTGCTTCAGGGCCCAGACAGTTAAACTGGCCCATCGAAGATTCTCGGGGCTAACCCATCCACTGGTCCGAGGGTTAACCTTGGGGTACACTCCTCCCTGACCCAGAAAGTCAATATTTGAACCGGCTGGATCAGTGAAGTATTTTCACTCGGGACGCTGCCCGATAATAATCCTCTGAAAGGCATAACAGGGCCTGAAGGACTGCTCACAAAGACTCCTCGGTTCAATTCTTTCTTGTATGAGATCTTCCCTGGCCGCCCATGAAGATTGGGAGTCAGAGTCCATACCATCTACCGAGAATGTGTGGCATGGAAGAATGCCGATATAGGGTAATCTCTGGACATCCTGGGCAGATACATGACCGTGCCCTCAGCAGAAAATATCCAATTTTTCTTCTTGGGCTTAGTCTGAGTTTGTTTATCGATAACATCCCCGAATAAGAAACCTGATTTCTTATATTCAGTCTCATCTATGTATGTCAGGGGCACCCCACTGATCATACTCAGCAGCATTCGTTCTCCTTGGGACGAGATCAGAGTTCCCGTTTCTTGGGGATACTCAATTCCAAAGATAGGAAATGTCACATGGGACAAGTCCTCCAGATAATTGGAATTCAGCATCCCAGCAGCAGAGCGCATCACTTCAGCCAAAGGAGGGATCTGCAATTCTACTACAAAATGCAAGAAAATAAGTCAGTTTTTACGCTAGACGCTACACTCTTGCAGTATACGCCAAAGACTAACAGTCTGAGCTTTTACGCCAGACTATAAAAACTTGAGTCTTACGCTGGAATCTATTTTCAGTGCGTAAAACTCAAGGTTGGCAGTATACGCAAAAATCTAACAGTCTGAGTCTTTATGCCAGACTGGCAGAATTTGAGTTTTTATGCCGGAATTTACATCCAGCGCGTAAAACTCAAAGTTTGCAGTATACGTCAAATTTTGACAGTCTGAGTTTTTACGCCAGACTACAAAAATATGGAGTTTTTACGCTGACACATTAGAAATATAGGCTTATTGTTGTGCATACACGTACAACCTGTGCGGAAGGTTCTCTATTCCTCTCGAAGTCTTTACCTGTGATGCCCGGAGCGCAGCTCGACGGTGGAGCACTTCGTTCAGATCGGGGCTCGCTCAGCCTAATGGGGGTTGCTCGTGCTTGAGCAGAGGAGCGAGAAGAAGAGGCGACTTTCTTTTCCTTAGCAGTGGAAGCATGTTTTGGTGCCATGGCAAAACTCAAAGTTCTCAAAAAAGAGATGAAGATGAAGAGTTCTTGGAAAGAAAGGGTTTTGCAGAAACAGATGAAGGATTTTTCTCTCAAGACCTTAGGCTAATTATAGAGTTCAGATAACTCTTCGAATCCCTAACCAAATCCGATTTTTAATATTCGGTTGCCTATCATTTAAAAAAGAAGACGGACAGTCATGCTGCGTAATGGATCCAGATTTTACGCTCAGAGGCTACAAATCTACGGTTTTACGCTCGGAAGCTACATACCTATGGTTTTATGCTCAGAAACTTTTACGCTTAGAGGCTACAAATCTATGGTTTTACGCTCAGAAGCTTTTACGCTCAGAGGCTACAAATCTATGGTTTTACGCTCAGAAGCTACAAATCCATGGTTTTACGCTCAGAAGCTTTTACGCTCAGAAGCTACAAAAAGCCAATAACAAGGATTTACGCAGAAAATGCTCCTTTTTGGCTATAAAATATTCCAAGTGCCTGAAACACACAGATGTCAGCATTGAAGATGACTCTTCTTCTTGGGCCATTGGAAGTTCATTCGAAGTCTAGCCAGAATCTTTTACATCTAAGTTCAAGTATGGCCTGTTCGGCGGACATTTCTTGCCCTATGCCGAGGAATTTTCGGAAAGTCATTCTTGAAGATGATGTTCTGAACAGAAATTCTTTGTATCAGAGAAGTGACATTTCAGAATTCTTTGCGACTCCTCGTCCAAAAAATAGCATGACAGTTGGATCTTCAAGATAACTTAATGCTAAAGAGCTTTTTACGCATCTTCCGTTACGCGTAAAAGTCAGGACGTGACCAGATAAGCGTTTATCAGAGTCAGCGTAAAATTACTCAGACGTGTCAAAGCTGCGCATTATCAGACTTTCTTACAGCAAATATGGCAAATCAGCAATGCATAAAAGAAGACAAGTCTATTAATCATGATTACATATGATGAAAATCCGGTTTACAAAGGATTTTTCATTAATGCTCAAGATCACGCTGGAAATATGTTGTGCCAGGTTCTCATTTGATGGAGATCTTTTTCTTCTTCTACGGCACTTCATCGACTTCTGCGGCCGATGAACAAGAAAATGATTAATGGCGGGAGGATACAAAACTGGGCTTGTGTAAATTATTCAAGCCACCCTCCATACGCCATAGCAGCCACACCCTAGAATTGTGTTAGGGATTCAGACCCAACACAATACTGGAAGACAGGGCCAAAATGCCTACCTACGTCCAGCTTCATAATGGAAGAAAATACAGCTAGCAAGCTGTGTGGTCCGATGAGACTCTTCCTCTCTCCTGGACGAATCGCCATATAAAATTGCTGATTATCCCGAGCAAAGAAAGCTATGATATCCTTCCATGATCCATCGTTGCGGAGGACATTTGCTCGAAGATGCCTCCTTTTACGGCTCCTTACATGCTGGAAGAGCATAATCTTCTTCTTCCTCAGGTCAACCCGATGAATCCCGACAACCATCTTTTTTGGTGAAGGAAGTGTGAAAAATAGGTTCACTCGCTTGCCTTTATATAGGCAGAAGAGAACATACCAAATCCCAACAACTTCCTAAATATCTCCGAAAAATCAGCCTCGCAGAACGAGTCAAATTTGACCGTTTCATGTTTCATTCAAAGTATTTCAAATTACGAGGAATTTGAAAACTTTGAAGGGGGTCTTATAGAAGCATGAAAATACGTTGAAAAATTATACGCGTAAAACCCTCAAACATGCATGAAGCCCGCGTAAAACAAAGCTCCAGCGCTGTATGGCGTAAAAATATGACTTCAGAGATATACGCGTAAAACAGAGCTTCAGCGCTGTGTGGCGTAAAATATGGCTTCAGAACAGTCTGCGTAAAGCAGCACTCAAAGGCCGTTTTGGCGTAAAAAGGTTGCTACACCTCCCTCCGGCGTAAAATATGTTTGCTTTTAATGCAGTGTGAAGTTGTACGAGGAACTCTTCGTATTCCTCGAATGAACCTGTCAGACAAAACAGTGAACCTGACTCCTGACAAAGAGTACTGCATGACGATCAAGAGGACGGCTGTAATGATGATTCTACACAGAGGCCCAGACTGTCGTTTAGTGACATATCCTTGATGCAAGTCGTTTTTACGTATTCAAGGAATACGCTGCCTATTCTACACAGGCAGAGATGAATTTTTATGCTCAAGATGAGACAAAATCAGACGCCACATCAAAAGCTGTCTCTCGTACAGAACTCGAGGCATATCTCTGCAGTTAATGCGCGAGATGGGGGCAGATCTCAGCATTTAATGCACGAGACTTTGTCCTATTTTTAATGACTGGGAGAGCTAAAACTAGGACTAATACGCTCACATCACCATCCTAGCAGTTTACACCAACCAGGCTATTTTCAACTATAGGAGTACGCCGTATGCTATCTCCTCGAAATACGCCAACTTAGGCTATATTTGCAAAGGTACGTGATAAGGCTATTTGGCCCAGAATACGCTCAAGACTTCAGTCTACGCTGGTTACCTATTTATGCAGCATCAAGCTTTACGCAGCTACTTGACTTTTACACCAACAAGATAGCTACTTGACTTTTACGCCAACATGACAGCTATTTGGCTTTTACGCCAACAAGACAGCTATTTAATTTTTTACACCAACAAGACAGTTATTTGGCTTTTACGCCAACCATCTCTACGCAAGGGACAGTTACCTACGTGGCTTGCATGCCGTGATCTTCGATGAGCAGTTATACGCGTTACCTCATAATGGGACACACGTCACACGCGAATTCAGGAGATCATTCAGACGTGAGTAACAGTTATTATAACCGCCGCGTAAAGAGTGCAACTCTCTTCACAGTCTGGCTTCTACGCCGACTGGACAGTTACTGTGACTGATCTCTATAAATAGATACCTCTAGTCACAGAGTAAAAAGGTCGAAAAAAGAAAAAAAGAAAGAGCAGAGAGCACAGACAGAGAGTAGTGATTGACGACTTTGGCAACGAGAATCCAATCCCTCCTGCAATATTTGAAACTTCTTCTTCTTCTTCTTCTTCTTCTTCTACATCACTTCTTCGTCATCGTATTGTCCAAGGAACAAAGTGATCGACCGCAGATCAGACTTCTATAGCAATTTTTCCCCAAAATTATTTTTATTGTACTTAACATCCTCGTATAGGATTAATTGTACTTTTTTTTTTCTTGTTTGTAAACAAAAAAAGGGTTTCGTATAAACCTAGTTTCATTTATTTCGTTTATCATCAAACACCCCGTGCCTGTTGTTGCCTCCTACTACTATGCCCCCCCTCCGATTGTCGGTGCTGGAGAGGAAGGAGGGGGGTCCTCGGAGAGAGAGGGTGGAAGAGAGAGTAGAGAGGAACAATTTAATTTTTTTTTTAAGGATATTAAGTTAGCACATATCAAAATTAAGGGTATCAAGTTGAACATTTTGGATAGTTGAGAGTATCAAGTTATAATTTTAGCCTATAAAATATTATATATATATATATATATATATATTGATTTACTTTGAAAAAATTTGTTTTAGTTTTTTTATTATGTTATAAACTCAATTACATTAGTAAACCAAATATTTGAATGCAATTGTTATTACATTACATAATTAATTTAATTATATGTTCAAACCAAATATGATAATGTAATTGTAACTCCATTATATTCCAAATACAATTACAATTAACCGAACCTTGAGTTCCACACCTGTACCAGAATTCGAATCTATATCTTATCTAAACATAATCCAAATCCGACTTACGTGATTTATTAAGATCCACAATCCATGCAACCAAAATCTCATACAAACCGATCAGGCAGTTATATAGAGATGACCAAATCATTGTGTTTGACCATTATTTATGCAGAAGATCCCAAACTCAAATTGTGACAAAGATTATCCAGGCATCGTAAATGAGATGTTCAAACACTCTCATAAAGTCGCTAAATGTTTTTCGAGTACTTCTATAGGACAAAAGCTTACACAAAGAATGCTTTGAATATTTAGGGCTAATTAGTGGTTAGACTATGGATTTTATACCAGTTTAGAGTTTAAGCACTGTAATGTTCAACTAAAAAATTGGAAACTTAATTTTTATTTTTGGTTTTATTTTTTTATTATATTCTGAACATTATTACAAGAGCAATAACTAATACTTGCTGGAAAGAAAGAAAGATATAAGAAAAAAAATGAAACAAGAAATAAAAATCAATGGTCCAAAATTTTCAATTGGAATCTAGGGTCTAAATGCTAGTTAGTTTAATATTTATACCTTGATGATTGGGCTAGAGGTATAAGTAGATACTTTCAATGATTAAACCCAATTAGTGTTTGGTCCTTCGCCGGGAGGGGCCTCGCCGATTGGATTTGAGACATGAGTCATTGGACCTTTGCAACATATTCACCATGGATGAATGAGACTAGTTCTCTAACTGTTCAGTAAGGTGGTGGTTGGACCGCGGTAGCTCCTCGAAAGTGTGTAAGTGCCACTTGCAGTATCCTCACTTGTAGTCGCTGATACAATGTTCGAAAATTTGGCAACAGCAAAACGAAAAACTACTCGAAGAGCAGGTTGCATTCTTCCAGTTAAATATTTTCGGACAGCATTCAGTAGTCCAATGCATCAGACATTGACGGCATTCAAAACAATTTAAGTCCACTTTTGATACTTTATAAATATAATCCAAACTATATATCTGATATAAATATAATCCAAAATTCAACAAAAAAAACTAAGACAATCTTGAATAGTAATCCAAATGCAAGAATGGAACTTCTACCAAATTAATAGGCAATAAAGAACACTAAGGCCGTAGAAAGAACTAAACTCCAGTCTTATAGAACTAAACCCAGAACATAAAATGACAAAAACAAGCATAAATTAGATATCAAATGAACTAGCTGGCAACTGTAGCAATTGTTGATAGCAAATGTAGCATAAATTAGATATCAAATGAACTAGCTGCCAGCATAAATTAGATCATCTTTTTGATTGAATTTGGCACAACTAAAAATTGACAAAAAGAAGTAGCAATTTTAGCCAAGTGGCTCTAACAAGTACCAAGCACACACAGTAATCAATAAAAAAAAAATACAAAATTTCCACATAATCAAGAAGACCCAGATCTTAAAAGGAACTACAAAAAAATACAGTAGAGTGTATCAGCATTATATCAGTAGTGTCTCAGAAAATCCAATAACTAGCAGTGTATCAGAAAATCCAGTCATCCAGCAGCTAGCAGTCTATCAGCAAACAAGTACCAAGCGCACACAGTAATCCAAAAATAGTACCAACTTCCCACATAATCAAGAAGACCAAGATGACAAAAAGAATAACAAGAATTTTTCCACCTAATCAATAGCTAATTAAGCAATCCCATATCATAACTACAACTAACAAACCCAAAAAAAAAGGAACCAAATTTTGCAAAATTCTACAAAATTGCATATATCAAAGAAGCAAAATTGCAACTCCGTTGCTATAGAGCCAACAAAAACTTGGATCAAATATACAGTTACATTTGAGGGTCTATGTTTTAGACTCAAAGATAGCACATTTCTCATCACAGTCTAAAATTAAGCTAACAAAGGTAACACCTTCCTCATCATAGCCCTCTATGATAAATAATTTAGCACCCATTTTTTTAATCGGGATCTTCAATCCCGTACTAAGTGCATTTGCCATTGTAGAGACATGCTCCACCAGGTGAGATATTGCTTCACTAGCCACGTTAGGCTCTCTTCGACGTTTCCTCCCGAAGATTTTGTACATTGGGATGTCCCAACCTTTTGTTGTGAGACACTAGGAGGAGTATCAACATCGATATAGTCGTCTCTTGGTCCCATTTGGTACTATTATCCTTTGCAAAGTCTCCTCTAGCATAGTCATCCCCACATTAGGGGTACAACTCGGGCGGGTTGGGTCGGGTTAGACCTAAACCCGTGCCCAACCAGATGAATCATAAGCCTAGCTCGAGCCCAAGCCCCACCCGACCTCGGGTTCAACATATGTTGCCTAAGACCACGCTCGGAGGATCGGGTTGGGCTCGGGTTAGGTTGGGTCCATTTGGTTTATCGGACTCTAATATGGTATTTGAAATAATTTTAAACAAGTGTAATATTAAACACATAATCAAATAACAATCAAACCTCAATCATTACAAAATACAAACTGAAATGAGATTTATGATAAAGAGTTAGAAGAGTTTGAGTGAAGAAATTTAGGGTTTAAATCTTTTATTTAAGAAGTATGAAATAATATATATAAAAATATATGTAAATAATAGGTATGTCGGGTTTTGGGTTCTTTGGCTAACCCGACACATGAGCCCGAGCCCAACCCGATTTTTGATCGGGTTCAAATATTTTAACCCGAACTCGAGTATCTTCAACCATAATCCAACCCATTAACGGGTTTACCCGATCATAATCGGATTTAGCCCGCCCGAGTTGCACCCATATCCCACATACAATACGTAACATATCTTAGTTCCTAATATGGATGTTAATCCATTGGGCTACTCTTGATTTTGCCTAGGTATATCAAAATAGCAACACAATCGTTAGTTGTCGAAATATTAGAAAATTTAAATTATATAGCACGAAACATACTTAGTACTAAACATATTTACCTTCTTAAGGTCCTCGTGGATTTCTTTATCTAAAATCACCATCTTAAGGTCTTCATCCCACCCCGTACCCGACATATCTTTGGCCTTCATAATATCTAGCCACTTCGACTTCTAACCACGCATATGATTAATAACATTTTTAACGTTATATGAATTACCAAACTTTTCATTGACCTTGTTTGCAACAAGTATGTAGGAACTATTTCTAAAAGCTTAATCACACTTCTTTCCCTCCTTAGCTTTCCTAGCAAGAATCATAAGGAGTTAATCTGTATGTTCATCCTCCCAACGTTTATTCGGAGTCCCTACTCCTTCCTTTTGGACATTCTTACCTCTACCAGCCACATGCTTCTTTGGTTGTCCCTAGGGAGGAGATTCTACTTGTTCCTTAATATGTGGTAATTGTTGATAGTCTCTTATACCTTATGGAGTCGATCATTCACTAACAATGTACGGATATGAATCTAGGAAAGGATCTGCAATGTATCCCCAATTTGTGTCTGGCATTGGGTTTACAAGTGGACAGATTGGACTAGGTTGTGTCACCCTATCTTGCCCCCCTTCTTGTTCCATTTTTTGCCCTTGGCTTCCCATACTTGTTCCAAGCGATCTCCTCTTCCATTGAGGAGGTACAAAAGGGCTACCTGCATGTGTTTGGAAGTGTTGATAGTTTGAAAAGTTCTCCCATCACACCTGTTGACATTAAGATTGAAATTTATTGTGAAATGACTACAAACTAAATAATTCAACTTTAAGAAAAAAATTAATATAAATAGAGACTAGTGTCATACATCATTTTCCTAAGATATCATGCAACCTATTACAAAAATAACCACTACGAGCAATTAGCCTTACAAAAGCAAGTACAAAATATGGAATTTCTTATACTACTACCATACCCTATCGAGTAATCATGCCACATGTGTTATGCAATCTGATTACGCATGTCTTCCGAAGCTTTATTGGCATTTCATTGAACTTGTGTACTATTCTGGGAGAACTGTTCATATTGAGACAATTTGTCTTCGATTACTTCCCCCTAAAAGCTAGGCGTGTCATCCACAACTAACTCGTCTTTAGGGGTCAACTCCCAGTATGTAGTTGTGTAACACACAACAATCTAGTACAATATCAACCTATGTAGGGAAGTCATGGAATTTTTTCGTCCGTAGAATGTAGAACTGGTTCTTGAGGGAAGCAAAGGCGCATTCGATCTTACTACGCAACTTCGAATGCCTATAGTTGAACAGTTCATTCGCATTGGTATGGTGACGATCCATTTTAGGATTGAAGTAGTACCTCACTCCATGATAAGGGGCAATAAAACCAGACATTGTTGTGAAGCCAACATTGGCCAAATAATACTTTCCTACAAAATTGTAAGATTATTTCATTCTTATACATAAAAAGCGACATGTATAAAAGTGAAACTATAATGTTTGGATGGTTCAAACTATTTACCTGTTATGACCTTTAGGCCATGTGGAGATGGGCTAGAAAGGGCATCCTTTAAAATGGTCATGTCATTAGCACAACCTTTCCACCCTGCCAGAATATACGTGAATATCTTATTGGGGTTATAAGCCGCTGACACATTTTGTGTTATTTGTTTTCTACCCCTAAACCTCGCTACTATAGAGGATTGGTGGATAGCCTGGACGTAGGTGCCATCTATCATCCTTATACATTCCTACATTTTAATGGATTGCATTGTTAACGTGTTGTAATAGATGACATAATATAACTTGACTTTTTTAATTAAACCAACATCAAAATACGAAAATCATTCTGCTGAATTCCTTATCTCCATTGGATTTTCGGACCCGGGTTGCTTCACAAATTGTTCTTGAATAGTACATATTGCCCCAAGGACTTTATTAAAATATTTAGAAACTATTTCTCCGGAATAAATTCAATGCAGCATACTATATTTTTGGACTTATGTCCCAACATGTAAAAGAATAGTGCTAGTTGTTCCTCCACACAAATATATCGCGTATCATGGAGTGATCCATTAGTACGAAGAATATGTACTAGACCGTAGAAAGCATCACTACTCATACTAAGATAATGGACACAATTATTGGCCCTTGCCATCAAAATTTGATACATGTGTGCTTGCCTCCATTGTTCTCTTATTAGGGAGAGTTCCCTTGCAATGCCTTTTTGGTCATTGTCTTCGTATTCAATTAGAGTCATAATTATAGTTATGACAGTAATTATACTAGCGGTTGCGGCATTAAGTAAAGGATCGTTAGGATTCGACAAATCCATATACAAAACCCAAAAGGAAGGATCGTAAAAATAAGGTAGCAAGAATGCATACAATCTCAACATTATAAATATTTTTTTTAAATAAACATGCAAGAATGACATTACCACAGACAAAAAAAAAACACATGCTCAAAATCAACATGCAGAGAAAGATTTGTAGATCTAAAAATCGATGATAACTCTTTTGCGATGAATGACAATGTAACTCCATATAAATTAACAAATAATAGTGCATCAAATGACTTCCAGCCAGTAGTGTATCAAAAGAAAACTTCAAAAATTTGCTACAAAGGACTGTCATTTCTAACAGATCTTAAGATTTAAATATTTAAAAATTACATACATCAGTGTATCAAAAGAAAACTTCAAATAAAAATTTATCAGAGAAACATTTGTAGATCTAAAGACGTATGCTAATTTTCCACCAAGATCGGTCGTTCTATAGCAGATCTACGTTATTTCTAAAATATCTACAAGTTTTATGTCGATTTTCCCCCAAGATCTTGTTTATTTATAACAAATCTACTTATATAAAGACATAAAGATTAAACAAGAAAGAAATTCACAAAAAAACATAAATTATTACCCTAAAATTTGTCAGAAAACCCACAAAGAACTGTCGTTCTTGCCAAAAAGTCACCTTTGGAAATATAACAGAATAAGCTCACCTCGATATGACTGTAGGAGGAGAAGGTGACCAGAGACTTCCAACGGAAACGAATTGAAAGTATCAAGAAAGTGTGCAACAAAAAGAGCACTTTCTCCAGAGTTACGCCTCTTGAGCGGGGTAGGTGAGAAGTGAAGGAGAGAGGGGGACAAAACACTATTATGTGTCAGGGATAGGACACTCGCAACCCACTTGCATGTGTAAACCAAACACTGCAACCCACAATTTTATCCAGTAGTTTCAACCAAAACCCTCTATTTCACCCCACTTGCAGCACTAATATTGCCTACCAAATAGGCCCTAAGTAAACCAGGCATACATGGTATTTTCTATTCAAATTTAATACAGGTAACCATCTTCCTTGCAATCATCAAACAGAAGAAAATATAATAACTCAGAGAAAACTTTCAAAAAATTTCATACAAAACATTAAATTTTACCTAATGTGAAAAGAATACAAAATTTAGAAATTTTACAGAATAAGAATCAAAGTGGAGAACCATAAGACATTTTTCTTGAATTCTTAAATTTTTTTTATAAAAGACCGAACTCGAGTGACCCTTGTGGTTATCGGGAAGAATTATAAGACCATAGCTGGGTGGCTGAAGATCGGTTGGTCGAGCCACGGGGACCTATTATTCCTTCTATTTATTTGGTGGGAGTTGGGGGCATTGAGCCCAAAAGGCATGCAATACAGCATGCACAAAGTTTTGATCGTTACGTCGGGCAACTAAAAAAAAGCATAAAAAAAGACCAACCATTAATAATTTTTTGTACATAAAACAGCCGGATGTTTTGTACACATTAAACGTAGGAGCTTAAAAATGAATAATCTGATAATTAAAAAAAATCAGAGAAACGACCTATCGTTGGACGTTTTTGACACTAAAATGCCTAAATGTAGAGCATTTTTTGTGCATTTTTGGGCAAGAAAAAAGTAAATACAACAATAATTAAACTCTCAACCTCCTAAATTTTTATTACTTTACTAGATGACCATAAGTCCCACATATTTTGTTAGTCCCGAGGCGAATCAAAGATGGTAGAACATGGGCCAATAACAGAGCTACAAGCGAAACCCGAAAGTCCGCTCTCTACTAGAACCCAAGTTGTCGTCGAGACACAGAGCTTTCAGTAAACACGTTTTCCCTCTGAGGAACTCGATTCCAATGAACCACAAAACCAATAGGCTCTCTCCAAGTGTCGCACAACTCCTAAGAAGCATGTACCCAAGAACATGTTACAAACTGACTACAAAGAAAAGGAAACTACAATAAGAAATAAAATATTATTCTCTTTACGTTTGCAGACGCTACAATGAGATACAACAAAACAAAAAGAATAAGAAGAAAGATCAGAAAAGAACTCCTGCTGGGGTGATCAAAACTACCAGTGCTCAAAGCAAGATTCGTCCTATCCACGATCTGCTCCCAGGAACCAGCAAGTTCTCAAAGAACTTATGGAACACTCACGTCACCTCCTGTAAAACCCCCTTCCTAGAAAATCGTATATACCCTTTATTTATTAATTATTAATTAAATTATCGTAATTAGGTCTAAATAGGAGAAATAGATTTTTAATAATTTTTATTTTAGGTGTTCGGGCACTTAGAGGATTTATGGGACCATCAGGAATTTTTCGGAATTTATTCCATGTAGGAGACCCCTTAAGCTGTTGCTAGCCTAATGGTGTGCATTATTCTAATCCATAAATTTTCTTATGAGTATATATATAATATATATGTATACACAAATATATATATATATGTATATATATATTTAGAAAGAAAAAGAAAAGGAAGTAAAAGAATTATTAAATAAGAATTTAATAATAATTAATAATAATACTAATATAATACTATTCTTAGCAATTCCAACTTGCTAGCAATTGCTAGCAAATGCACAGCCAAGCGCCTAACGTGTTGTAATTGCTACTTGCTAGAGTGCAAGTTGCTAATGAACCACAAGTAACAAGCAGCGGCCTATTCCAGACACCCCCCCCCCACGGCGGACTTAACTCTCTCTCTCTCTCTCTCTCTCTCTCTCTCTCTTCCTATCTTAAATATATATATATATATATTTATCTCTCAAAAACTCTAACCTAAATCTCCAGACCTCCTCTTCCCATCTAGAGTCATTACCGCAGCCAGAGAGCCCCACCAAGCCATCCAACCATCCCGACGACGCCGACCTCGCGTGTAACGACCCACTCCGCTCAACCCGGAGGGCCGATTCAAACGGCACAAGTGTAGCTATTCAACTCGCCTTGCTGAGCGAGATGGCTCGTTCGATGCAAAGGCTTTCCTGCTGGGATCTTCAATGGAGTCAGACTTAGGCTATCAGAGGCGCGTCCGGAGTCTCGCTCGACCGATGCGATACATCGCTAAGGTGGGTGGCCCCGGTGAACCTGTCTCTACTTAGCTGCACACTAAGAAAATGAATGTTACATGCTAGTTTACAGGCGATAATCTTTGCATGCTAATAAAAGAGATGAACGCACATAGCCAAGGGGATAACCCCGCCTTAACATTGAGTAGAACTTGGAAATCTTACTTGCTATTTGCGTAGTCGGGATTGTTGAGTTGGAATGTAGTAATTTCCTTCATATATGCCATAAAGTAGTGTGAGTTCTTACTGAGGTGTTGTACCGCACGGAACATGACACGGGATAGAGTAAAATCAGGTTGCATGCATAGACGTGGAAGGCTATCAAATAGCCGTTCCAAGTCAGGAGATGAAAGGAAATAAATGTACTCGGGATATGCAGATCGCCGAGGCTGTCTCTAATCAGAGAGCTGCGAAAAGAAGAAAAGATCCGAGTGTAGTCCTCGGCAAGGATTGATCCGAGTGTAGTCCTCGGCAAAGATTGATCCGAGTGTTGTCCTCGGCTAGGATTGGAAGTTGGGGGAGTAGTTGCATGGTCACGGACAACTGGTTGCGCACCAGGTAGAGAAAGTCCTCGACACGATTGCTGAGGCATCCGAATCGTGTCGGCCCGGGAGGACGGAGTGCCAGTGTAGTCCTGGCGATACGCTAGCTGATGACTAGCGGGCGAGAGCGAGGCATCCAGCAAGGCTTGCTACCGACCTGGATGGGCGTCGACTCGTTAGACGGCTAGGAGGCCCAGCAAGGCTAGCAACCGAGCTGGGGAGGCAGCCGTCCATCGCAGATATTGTCCAATATGGCTAACAGAGCCAGTGACCTTCATATAGATAAGTCATGTTTGCATAGCGGCTATCCGCACTGAGAAAAGGAGAAACGGGGAGGAGTGTGTTTGCACGACATTATGCATAATTAGAATGGATGCATGGTATCACACATAGTTCTAGTAAAATGGGTCTTATGAGGCAGAGGCACGGCATAACACTTGGGTTTTATAGTTGCTTCTTGTTATTTCGCAGATAATTGTTTATATTGCTGCATATGACAGGGAAGGCCGAATGGTAAGAAATGGTAAGGTGAACTCAATTGTTCATGAATATGACACTCTTGAGCTGACACGGAGATTACTTTCTTTATATTGCCATGTAACTGATCCTAAGGCAAAAGAATAGAAAGACAACGGAACTAGTCGGTGCACATAACTAATGAACGTGCTTGTTTTGTGGCGTGGGCGAGAGGCCTCCCCACCAGTGCATTCAATGTACTGATACCCAACCAGTCTGCATGCAGGGTGCAGGGGGAACTCGTACGGATTCGGAGATCGCTATCGCAATGAGGCGCCGGACCGCACTTGGCGTCTTGGAGCGTGGCGCACGGACCTGGAGCTCGCATATATGAGACATAATGTATGGGAACATCATCATTCAGATCGTTTGTATTGGTTCCAAGCCTAAGGGCATATTCAATGTAAGAGAGAGAGAGAGAGCATGAGCGATTTGTAATCTCGGCTTAGCGCCGCTTGTAATCTTTACTTCATGTCAATAAAGAGCTTAATTTGGGTTCAATACTTGTGTTCATTTTATGTTTCCGCTATGACGACTCTGTGAACTAGTTATCAACGGCCATTTCGATATTTGCCTTGCGCGGGCGCAACCCTAGGCTCGCGCGGCATCGCGTCACGATGGAAACGTACGTCCCGCGGGAGCGCTGGCGCGGTGATTCGTGCCTAGCGGGGACGGCCGATTCCGGCGGGAGATCGGGGCGTGACATATTGGTATCAGAGCACGGCTTTACGTTCTTGGAATTCGTTTCGATTCTCTCAGTTTTGAACTTGTGTATTGAAAGAAGTGGTAGATGCTCTCTCTCGATGCTTCGATGGATGTTCCATACAATAAGTCTAAATATTTTCGAAAAGCGCGTGTAAATTATACGGTTGCTTGAACGGGATTATGATGCGAGGGCTTTTGTCCCAACCTGTGAAAGACGTTGTGAGAGTAGGCTCGTATTAATCGGCAAGTTATATGTCGATATGAAAACACCAAGCGAGTAGAGTGCGAGACGGTATATCGTTCAGACAGTGGTCTTTGCACATGGCCTTTTGGCCAAGCTGTGTTGAGTATCGTGCATCAAGACCCTTGGTGCTAGTGAGTTGCAGCGAGATTGGGTATTGTTGGGATGAGAATAAAGTTGACTTGGAGGGAAATCGATAGAGACGTTATCGGATTGCCGCTAAGGCGAGTAATGGGAACCGTGTAGGGAATTTTCAGAAATAGTTTGGACGGTTATTCATAGCGATAAGTTATGATTTGAAGCATAGTCTGTATAGAGGACTATGAATAGAGGTGTGTACGAGTCTAAGATCGCTAAGGCGATAAATAGGGACTGTGTTGGAGTTCTAAGAAACGAATTAGGAATACGAGTGAAGGATGCGAACGCGAATCAGGAGTTATTAGGATAACTCGATTCCTGAGTGGTGTATACGATAGTCCCCTGTTCGATTATGTGAATTGTGGATATAATGAGTTATAAAGATTCAGGGAGTATAACTCGAACCCTGAGTGGTGTATTGGTCGGCTTAGAAATGCTCGAACGAAGTCGTGGATTCGGAGAGTTAAGCGAGTCTAGCGAACGACGAGATTGGGTAAAGCCTTAGTATAAATAAACAATGCCTAGCAAGTAAGCGAACTCGGAGAAAGCATGCAATATTTGGTTCGAACGAGTTACAATGAGTTGAATAAGAGATAAGGCATACATCGAATAGGAATTCAGGACAATTGAAATTGATATCGTGGTCGGGAAAATTAAGAGGATTGTACGAGCGATTTGAGTTGAAACAAGTAAATTAGAAACTTGAGTTGAGATTGAATAATTTGAGATGCGGTTGGAGTAAGTGCAATTGGAAGTAATGGAATGAATGAATGAAAGCGTGCATGGAAAATTTGGATTTGAGTAGGATATCGCTCGATAGAATTCGGTTTGAGTATGAATGCGATGATTTCAAATTTTGGGAGATTTAGACCATAACAATGGTTGGAAGATAGTGTAGATTGATGCAGGTTAGT
Organism: Iris macrosiphon; assembly: GCA_036927795.1. NCBI lineage: Eukaryota > Viridiplantae > Streptophyta > Magnoliopsida > Asparagales > Iridaceae > Iris > Iris macrosiphon. Next base: position 129,409,546 of record JAYESA010000008.1, on the reverse strand, counting down.
AAAATTATGATTTTGGTGGATCGAGTTAAGCGGTAACAGATTTGGTTTGGAGTTGGAAGAATGATCTTGAAATCAAGTTCGGAAAGATAACATCCGAAATCTGTCCCAGCGAGAACGATTATTCTGCGGGAGCGCCGACGTGGTGATTTCACGTTCGGCAGGGATAATCGAACTCAAGGGAACATGTTCGGTGATTATTCCAAACGAACACGATGAATGGATACGTGTCAAATGGGATAGACTTTGAGTTTGGGATTTGAACTTAGTTGTTGAGGAATACTAAGAGTAGACTAAGAAATGTTCAAATGGTAATATTGAAGTTGGACGGTTTGGATAGACGAACTTGGATGGCGGTAAGAACGGTTGTTAGAAGAATATGGCTTGGTGGATCAATATACAACTTGGGATGAAATGAAAGGTAACAATGAGTTGTCTGTTCGTTCGAGGATAACCATAACGATTGACCTTCTTGTCTTGTGCGGATATAACTTCTTATTCGCACATGCGTCACGTCCGGATAGGACGATCATTCCGTGGGAGCGTTGGCGTGGTGATATCACGTCCGACAAGGATGATTGAACTAGCGGGAGACCGGAATATGACAATTGAGGGATCATTCTGACTTGTGGTTTAATACGATAAGACAAGTTTCAGGATAAGATGAGTCTAAGGATTTTTGGTGAGGAGTTAGTCTAGAAACATGAAGTAAGAGATGTTGGATGTTTTCATGAACGGATACGTAGATTGTGCTGGACGACTTAGAGTTCATGATATACATCGATGGTTTATAATGGAATTGTGGCTTAGTGATACAAGCGTAGAAAATGATGGATTGGTGAATTCTATCAAACATGATAAAAGAGATAGTGTATGTGAATCGATGGGTTGAACCTGCAACGTGGGCGTATCGTGGGTTCGGTTGAACGAGCGTGTTGGTGTGATAGGGTGATCTGTGCTCGATGTTTAGAAATCTGAGTGAAACGAGCTTGGGTAGAATACCCGTGTAAAGGAACAATGGTTTGACCTTAGGGTGATTGGGGCGAGCGTTGTGCAATACGGTTGCGCGATGAGTCGCAAACTTGAGTTGTACCTATGACTGTGTGTGCTGGCCTAGGGACTAGGCAGACGACCCTATGCCTTGAGTTAAACTGGAGTGGCTGACTTCAGAGTATCGTTCGGGAAGAATGATAGAACTAGGGCAACAAGACTTAGAGTTAGAATTTGGAATTGGGAATATACACTAGCAACGTTCGTGTTGAAACAAACGTAATGCAAGATAGGACTCGGGTGATAATTGGTTTGGTTGGATAGGTTACGCGACGGTAAAGGATAAGACGATAGCTGGATCGAACAAGAGTTCGGTCATTCATATAGCAGGACGATCCGCGTTTCGAAAGATTTTCACGAGTAGCTTGTCAGACTTAGCTGTCACTGAGCTTGGTTGAAATACACATATTTGGGGGACGCCTTGAATATGGGTACGATCCAGACTTAGCGATATGCATAACTCGGATGCAGCTGCAAAGGAAAATGTTCGAATTCGCATGGATGAGTGTGGCAACTGAAATGATTTAGCCTCAACCTAAATTCTCATAGAGAAAAGATTGTATCGTTCCTCGTGCTACCGGGATAGTTCTGCGCTAAGGCGCAGTACGAGACTGAGTTTGGGGATGCAATAGTTGAACGAATAGATCATTCGGATAAAATGATTTAGCACTCGGGCGAACAGAACGAGTAAAAATGAATAGAAAGTTAAGTTCGATTGAGCCAAAGGTGCGAAGGACTTGAGCGTACCCCAGGTGGGCAATTTAGCTCTGCGCTAAGGCGCAATATAGACTGAGTCAGAAAACGTAGGTGATTGGTTGCGATTTACTTAGCGAGATTGGACGGTGACTCAAAGAGAGTGATGCAAACGAGATTGGAAAATTAGCCCAAATTCAAACCTTTGGTTTAGGCGTAACGATGGGTTTCGATAGGCGACGTCAAGTAAACTGTCGAATGTGTTCGGATGCATTGGGTTCCTATGGTGATAACATAACTAGTTGGGCAAGTCCACCCAATTATGAGTTGTAAGTGCCCATTAAGTTATAGAATACCATGTGCTTGGGTATTATAGCCCTACACGTGCACGGCATCACGCCCCTGGGACGATTATCGATTAGCCAAAATCGGGGCGTGACATATTGGTAGGTGTAGTAGATTTTGAGTTGGGAGTGCAACGAGTGAGTTGAGTATAACTCGATAGCATTGAACGATAGAGTCGTTCGATAAGAATTGGCTAACGTTGGCGTAACGCATGGTGAGAAAATAAATGATTGTGGTATTAAGACAGTCCTTGGAAGTTAGGCAAGGTGTATAGAGTTGGGTTTAGAAGGTGTGCGATAGTACGAGTTGCGCTCAGGAAGTCTCGAGGACGAGACTTGTTCTGAGTGGTGTATGATGTAATGACCCACTCCGCTCAACCCGGAGGGCCGATTCAAACGGCACAAGTGTAGCTATTCAACCCGCCTTGCTGAGCGAGATGGCTCGTTCGATGCAAAGGCTTTCCTGCTGGGATCTTCAATGGAGTCAGACTTAGGCTATCAGAGGCGCGTCCGGAGTCTCGCTCGACCGATGCGATACATCGCTAAGGTGGGTGGCCCCGGTGAACCTGTCTCTACTTAGCTGCACACTAAGAAAATGAATGTTACATGCTAGTTTACAGGCGATAACCTTTGCATGCTAATAAAAGAGATGAACGCACATAGCCAAGGGGATAACCCCGCCTTAACATTGAGTAGAACTTGGAAATCTTACTTGCTATTTGCGTAGTCGGGATTGTTGAGTTGGAATGTAGTAATTTCCTTCATATATGCCATAAAGTAGTGTGAGTTCTTACTGAGGCGTTGTACCGCACGGAACATGACACGGGATAGAGTAAAATCAGGTTGCATGCATAGACGTGGAAGGCTATCAAATAGCCGTTCCAAGTCAGGAGATAAAAGGAAATAAATGTACTCGGGATATGCAGATCGCCGAGGCAGTCTCTAATCAGAGAGCTGCGAAAAGAAGAAAAGATCCGAGTGTAGTCCTCGGCAAGGATTGATCCGAGTGTAGTCCTCGGCAAAGATTGATCCGAGTGTTGTCCTCGGCTAGGATTGGAAGTTGGGGGAGTAGTTGCATGGTCACGGACAACTGGTTGCGCACCAAGTAGAGAAAGTCCTCGACACGATTGCTGAGGCATCCGAATCGTGTCGGCCCGGGAGGACGGAGTGCCAGTGTAGTCCTGGCGATACGCTAGCTGATGACTAGCGGGCGAGAGCGAGGCATCCAGCAAGGCTTGCTACCGACCTGGATGGGCGTCGACTCGTTAGACGGCTAGGAGGCCCAGCAAGGCTAGCAACCGAGCTGGGGAGGCAGTCGTCCATCGCAGATATTGTCCAATATGGCTAACAGAGCCAGTGACCTTCATATAGATAAGTCATGTTTGCATAGCGGCTATCCGCACTGAGAAAAGGAGAAACGGGGAGGAGTGTGTTTGCACGACATTATGCATAATTAGAATGGATGCATGGTATCACACATAGTTCTAGTAAAATGGGTCTTATGAGGCAGAGGCACGGCATAACACTTGGGTTTTATAGTTGCTTCTTGTTATTTCGCAGATAATTGTTTATATTGCTGCATATGACAGGGAAGGCCGAATGGTAAGAAATGGTAAGGTGAACTCAATTGTTCATGAATATGACACTCTTGAGCTGACACGGAGATTACTTTCTTTATATTGCCATGTAACTGATCCTAAGGCAAAAGAATAGAAAGACAACGGAACTAGTCGGTGCACATAACTAATGAACGTGCTTGTTTTGTGGCGTGGGCGAGAGGCCTCCCCACCAGTGCATTCAATGTACTGATACCCAACCAGTCTGCATGCAGGGTGCAGGGGGAACTCGTACGGATTCGGAGATCGCTATCGCAATGAGGTGCCGGACCGCACTTGGCGTCTTGGAGCGTGGCGCACGGACCTGGAGCTCGCATATATGAGACATAATGTATGGGAACATCATCATTCAGATCGTTTGTATTGGTTCCAAGCCTAAGGGCATATTCAATGTAAGAGAGAGAGAGAGAGCATGAGCGATTTGTAATCTCGGCTTAGCGCCGCTTGTAATCTTTACTTCATGTCAATAAAGAGCTTAATTTGGGTTCAATACTTGTGTTCATTTTATGTTTCCGCTATGACGACTCTGTGAACTAGTTATCAACGGCCGTTTCGGTATTTGCCTTGCGCGGGCGCAACCCTAGGCTCGCGCGGCATCGCGTCACGATGGAAACGTACGTCCCGCGGGAGCGCTGGCGCGGTGATTCGTGCCTAGCAGGGACGGCCGATTCCGGCGGGAGATCGGGGCGTGACATCGCGCACTACGGATTCCCACACGAAGCACCTTCGCTCCGGAGTAATTTTCCGTTGACTCGTTCGACCAAACGTTGTTCCGTCTTCACCGGTATGATCACCCCTTAACCCTCTTCCATATTTGTTTTATAGCCAACCTCGGAAAACGTGTGTTCCTAGGTGAAAAATAGCGTCCAAAGTGGGCGGAACAGACCCAATTCTGAAATCACAGAAAACTGCGGTGACCACCTATATTGCCGAGTTCGTATCTCCCACCACAGAGATTCGAATTCGGTGATTCTTTTTGATACCTGTAGAACACTTGACCTAGTTTATTTTCTGTTAAATAACCCTATGCTATTAGTTGCTGTGGACAGAATTATATTCGTCACAAAACTGCGCGCACCTACTTTTTCCAGATTTCCAAAAGTTGGAAAACGGAGCGCGCCCCGCCAAACGGGACCGCCCTGCTGTATACCAAGTGTACCGAATGGTGCACGCAGCATAACCGGACATGTGAAAATTCGTGGGGACTGATTCGGACGCGTGTGGCGCCGAAATCAGACCGTATCCGCGGACACACACTATGTCGCAACTTTTGTGGAACTCGTGCGTATTTTGTGCACGTTTGTCAGATTGCGACGAAACTTATGCCACTGACTCGTGGTAACGCGCTGATCCTGTGACCCAATTTTTACGCATTTCTGAGACGGTTGACCAGATCGCCAATTGGCGGGTCCCACAGTTGACTTTTTGGACAAAATTCTGTTCGGTCCATCGGAATCCACATTTGGATATACCGTTGGGTTCGTATTGATATTTATAGTTGTTTGACCCATAGTTTGTCCCATTTAGAGACTGTTACCCTCGGCACGCTTTTTGACGCAAAGTGGACCCCACTTTTGCCCGAAATTACTGTTTTGCCCCTGTGTCCAAATTGGACGAAAGGGATGTACTTTTTAGCTATTTTGCTCATTTCGAAAACATTGATGATGTTTATTTCAGCATCCGGAGACGTTTGTTCGGAGTCCTTAGTTCCAGGTTCCGTGTCATTGATATTTGGGCGCGTACACTTTACAGATTCCTTGCCAAGCAAGTATACCTTGCCATTGTACTGTTATTTTTATTCCATATGTTGCATGTATCTTTATTTTCTGTCTTTTCATATATTTTAACTGTTATATAAAAATGCGCGCGACGGTGTCGTCGCGGTATATTTTTATTGCATTGACCTTGTTTATGAGACTACCCCATCATCATGTAGCATCTTTAGGTTCATTGGCCGTGACATAGTTGTTACACGAGTTGTGAGTCTCATGTAGATCACGGACTTGCGTGCAGGTTGGCCTCCTGTACGTGTGGGCCGTGCGTTAGGAATAACTGCTGTTAGAAACTTTGCATGCTAGAAGACTTAGCAGTTATTAGAGGTCTATGGACGTAGCCTATTGTAGTACGGTGGTCCCATCCTTGTCCTTGTTTGGTTGCAGGATTGGGCTAGGGTACTAAGGATAGGCTATGGACCAAATCGTGTCATGGATGTGACATGCTTAGAGCATAGGATGGGGAGAACAACAAGTATCACATTTGGGCTCCTTTGCACTTTCCTTGTGTAATTCGTACGCTCCGCTGGAGATGCGCGGTCATGATGACACCTATACTACTTGGCGGGCCTCCGCCGTTCAAAAGACGACATGCCTTTGTAGGCCCCTGGATCTCCAAGAGAACCATGCCAATCCTATTTATGGCCAGATAGCCCACTTATTAGAAAGTTGTTCTCAAACTGCATTCACATAGATGGTTAGGCGACCCCAATGGATGTTTATTTTCAATACTTTAATGGCATGTATTTCTGTATCTTGTTACGTCCCTCTGAGGACCTGGTCTGCTGCCAGGTGTATCTGTTCTTGAGTATTTGTAGGAGCGCAGATTTGGATGGTTGTATATGCTTAGTAGATGTCTTCTCTTCGAGCCGTGATCGATAGCTGGTATACTTATATTGGGTTTGATTGTGTTGTACTTATATTGTATTTACCTTTCCTATTCGAGTTGGTAGTGGATTTATTTCCATCAAACTATCATCCTAGATACTTCTTATTGAGATCTAATTTCATCGATACTGTTTATTTATTTCTATATGATTTTGGTGGATGAGATTTAGATTTTATCCTGTGACTTGTATTACAGTTATACCACTTGTGGATTTGATATTCATATTACAGCGTACGTGTGGATTTGGTTTCCATATATTGGAGTTGCCATATCCATGCGGCTGGCATGCTTACGTGTCATAGTCCTATGTATTTTGGGACTGGGGTGTGACACCTCCCTTCTGGACTCGCACGAACTCCTGGACTCCTCTTGGCGACACAACAGCCTCTCTTCAACTCTCTCTCTCTCGAATTCTGTCTCTCGAAATTAATCTCCTTTTAATGAGGGACGAGAAGAGAGTATTTATAGAGGAGCCTTGCCACCTAGTCGGTTGCAAAGAGATAAGAACAAAATTAATTCAAATCCAACAAAATTGGATATGAATTAAAGATGCAATCTGTCTGTCACCACCCCATTTCCAGAGCCGGGTATTTTTTTTATTTTTCATTTGGTTAATTGTGCATTATTTTTAATTAATTGTATTTATAATTAATTAATGATTGTATTATATTTTTATTGATTGTTTTAGGATTTTGGCTAGCCTGGACCCATGTCAGACCCTAGTGGACCCATGTCCGACCCAGCCCACACCCTTGTAAGAATTATTTTGGGGCTTAGAAATATTTATTTTATTTTTAGAAGGTTAGTGGGAGAGATTTGGAGTTAGTTTGAGTGTTTTTGGACCCCGAAACCCAAAACCGAGTTACGGGAGGGCATTTTGGACATTTGCCAACTTGTGGAACCTATATTTTCACATGGCTGGCCCTATTCCCAGCCCCCTCACCCGATCACAGCAGCCCCCATCCCATTTCTTCTTCTTCTTCACTTCTCCTTCTTCTCCACTTCTTCTTTCTTCTTTCTTCCTTCTTCCAAAGTAAGTTTTCTTATTTTTCTTCCTTCCTCTTTCCATTTCTTCTTCTTACTTGAACCCTAACCTTACATTCTTCCCCAACCTAGGTGGGTAGAACTTAGAATTGGAGTTGGAGCTAGATTTGGGAGCTTGGAAGCTTGATTTGGAGGATTTGGTGCATTCTTGAGATTTTGGCTTGGGATTCCAACTCCCAAGAGGTAAACCCTAAATTTCCCCTTGTAATTACTCTTTTATAGTGTAATTAATATTTTAGAACCTTCCTAGACCCTTAGGCTACCCGTGGGAGAAAGTTGGAACTAGTTGGGTAGTGTTTAGAGACTTTAACACTAGGTTTTGTGTCAATTTTGGATGAAATCCGAATTTGGCCCAATTTTGGGTGATGCCCTAGGTTAGACGGACCTAGGTAGACGTTGTCGGGTGTCTTGAGGGTGAGTGTGTGTCTCCGTTCGGACACGGAAAGCCGTGTCGCGGAGAAACGGGCATTTCGGGCGAATTTGGGGCTTTTCGTCGTTGTCGATTCTAAGTGCATGTGCGTTTCCGCCACGGGACTAGAATCGACGCGGGAGCACATTTTCTAGGATCTAGACATCGTGTAGAGCGCGTGGGTAAATTTTGGGCCGATTCCGAGTTCGTTTGGTGTGCGTTTCAGGAGGTTTTCCGAGCCGCGCACCACGTGTTCGTCGAAATGACCGAACGGCCATTTCGACTTGGTTTCCTTGTTTCGAGCTTGTGCGCGCGTTGGGTTAGTATCGGGGAGTGTGTGCTAGAGTTTTCAAGTTATATTATATATATTTTAGGGTGTTGGTGAGTGTCGGGGTCGTTGGGCGTGTGTGGGGCGTGTTGGTTGTGTGTTGTTGTGTGTTGTATTGTGTTAGTGTATATGTGTCTCTATATATAAATATATGTATATATCTATATGTATGTGTGTTTGTGTATATATATATATATATATATATATATATATATATATATATATATATATATGAGTGTATTTATATCTATGTGCTTGTGTGTGTATATGTCTATGTGTATATATATATATGTATATGTGTAAGTGTGCTTGTGTGTGTATGTGTATATATATATATATTTGTGTTTGAGTTTGACTTTGTGTGTATATGTATATATATTTATATATATATATGTATGAGTGTTTATGTGTGTGGTTGTGCGCTTGTGAGAGTGTGTGCTAGTGTGTGTGAGTATGTGTGTGTATATATATATATATATTAGTGTATGTATATATAGATATGTGTTTGTATATAATTATGTGTGTGTGTGTTGATTTGTATTTGAGTGTGTTAGTGTGTGTTAGTATATAGATATATAGGTGTGTATATATGTGTATCTAGTTATATATATATAGTTATATATGTGTATGTATATATATATATATATATAGGGGGTGATATATATATGTGTATATGGGAGTGTGTGTGTGTGTTGAGAGGGGGGGTGCCCAGCTGAAACTGGGACAGCAGCAGTAGCATGCTGCTGCCAGTGCAGCAGCTAGCAGCAGCAGTACATAGCAGCAGCAGGCAGCAGCAATTCAGCAGCAGTAGCAGCATGCTTAGCAGCAGCAGCAGTATGCGAGGGAGAGAGAGAGAGGTATATATATAGATGGATAAGTAGATAGATATAGATACATATATCTAGATAGTTAGGTAGATAGATGATAGTTAGATAGAATGATAGATAGATGGATAATAGGTATTAGATAGATAGTTAGATAGGTAGAGATCTAGTAGGTAGGTATCTAGATATCTCGATAGAAAGATAGATTAGTTAGATAGATTGTTAGAGAGATTAATAGATAGTTAGATATTTAGATAGATAGTTGGATAGATAGATTAAATAGATAGATTAGATATAGGTAAATGGATACCTAGATAGTTAGAGATAAATAGATAGATACTATATAGATACTAGATAGTTAGATAGATAGTTAGATACCTAGATAGATGCATAAGATAGATAGATTATTAGATAGATAATAGTTAGCTAGGGAGATACATATATAGATACTAGATGGATATATAGATATAGATAGGTAGTTAGATTACTAGATAAATAGGTAATAAGATAGATAAGTAGGTAATGGATAGGTAGATAGTTATATATATATCTAAGGTATAGATATTTATACCTATAGCTATATATATCTATAGATATCTAGAGAGATAGATAGATAGATTTATAAATAGATATATACATAGCTAGATAGATAGTTAGATATCTAGATATAGATATATATATATATATTTGAGGGTAAGGTAAGGTAAGGTAAGGTAAGGTAAGGTAAGGTAAGGTATTGGGTGTAGATACCTAGGTATATGCCTATATGTATTAGATATCTATATTTTAGCCTAGATTATAGCTAGATATATATATATGTTTATGCATAGTTAGCTAGCTAGAGGGGTAGTCGGGTTGAGTTTAGAGCGGTATCTCAATACCTTGAGATACCGAGATATCTCAATACCTTAAGATAACCAAGGTATTGGATTTCGAGCGGGGTTTTTGAGCAATAGCCTAGGAATAGTATTGGAGTGATTTTTATATGTATATGTGTATATATTTACGCGTGCTAGCATAGGTTTTAGAGGGTATAGGCGGGGTATATAGCCTAGGTTGAGGTATCGGATACCGAGGGTATCCCGGTATCTCAAGGAGGCGAGTTTGTGAGTTTTCTAGCTTAATGAGCTCGGTTTGACCTAGAATTTCAGGAGCACCCTAGTTTGATCCAGACTTGACCGTAGTTGACTCGGTTGACCGCCAAAGTCAACTTTTGACCTAGTTTTGACCTAGAGTTGACTTTTTGGACCCAGAGTTGACTTGTTGACCCAGATTTTACCGGTTTGACCCGTTTGACCTAGAACGACCCTAGAAGCCTATTTTTAGTTATTTTATATCTGTTTAACTCTTTAGAACCCTGTTTAACCTTGCTTTTCGCATTAGGTCCTTGCGACACTAGTTCGGATCGCCAGTTGCTCAGGACGTCAGGCGAGTACATTCTCTGATAGTTTTCATTATTTGATGATTATTATGATTCAGCTTCTAGTATAGTATCATCTGATTATTCTGGCACAACACGGGACACTGACTGGTATTTCTGGATTCATTTACTTGCGACACGTATATTTTATGTTTCTGGCCTCTATTCTGGAATCACTACTGGCATCACCTACAGGCATCACTACAGGCATCACTCATGTTTCAGGCTGGACTCATCTTGATTTACGTGTCGGGTCTTGGATTCACTTGTATTAGTCGGGGCGGGAAAATACTCGAGTAGACATGTAAACATTCCTATCTGGAATCATCAGGAATCACTTCCTCTGGTCTAATCTGGAATGATAGCAGCCGCGCACCCAGTGCGCGGTGAGCCGTACTTACCCCTAGCCGTTTACATGTCGAAACAAGTATTTCAAAGATACCGAGTTTATTCTTTATAGTCTGGACTCTCATGCATTTCTTGACTTGTCTCACTTATATGTTTCTGGACTTGACTCACTACATATTTTTCATGCTGGACTCACTACACGTTCATGTGTACGGACTTGATCTTAGCTTAGATTTCTTGTATCTTGCAGTTATTACTATCTTGCTCTGATATCCATGCATCTTTACCTTTATGCACCAGTTATACATATTTTCTTGTTTCATACTTGCTTCATTCTTCTTGCTACTTGCTATAACTGTTTTATAGTTTTTATCATTTAAATGGAACTGCTGTTAGAGATGTACTTGCTCCAGTCCTGACTGGACATATTTTTCAGAGTATCCGGAGGATTGGTGTCCCACGTTTTATGGACCTGAGCCTGTCGATGGTGCAGACAGGGACCCTCTAGTTTAGGGGTAATTTCCGGGTTGGTAGCCGGGATCACTGGGACCTTGTTGTTGTTCTTATTAGCTTTTAGCACCGGATTTGTCTCCGGTTTTGGATTGAGACCTTGTATTGTATATTATTTTGGATGATTTGGATGATATATTATTATTATGGATGTTGTGGTTGTTGTAGTAGTTGTTGTTGGTTAGACTTTATAGCTGTTAGTCTTCTTTGTTATCTTATCGTGCTTAGATTCGTGATTGAGTATATTGTGATTATCATTTGATATTGCTCCTCCGTTTGGAGTTGAGATCTTGACAGGTTTATATTTTGATTGTGTGGTTGCCCTCCTTTTGGAGAGGTCATGCCCGATTTTTGTGTGAGATTATTATCTAGATAGTTGACCTAAACAGCGTTCTACCGCCGATGCTGCGGCGTAGGCTGGACGTACCCACGACTCATGCCCGATTTTCCGGGTGCGGGTCGTGACACGTTTTTGGTGGCGGGCCCATGCAGGTCTCGATTCGCAATTAGTGCGATATCGTGGTGGTGCAACAACTTAGTTGTACTGCTGCGAGCCTGCTATAGGATCTAGGATCTAGGATGAGAGTGTACTCAATCACGACTAGGAATAATTCCTATCTAATTATTCTAAAATTGTTTCTTTTGAAATATTACTGTCCTTTCTTGATGATATCGTATCTTGCGCCGTATTGACTTCTTTTGATCTGTGTTCAGGATGCCTCCGAAGACACGATCCCATCGTACCGTTCCAGCAGTTGCTACTGAGAGGTCTGCTACCTCTCGTCCAGCCCGTATTCAGGCAGCTGCTACCGCTCCACTCACCACTCCTGCGGTTGAGAGAGCATCTGCTTCTCTCGGGGATTCTCCTTCACCTGTCGATCCGAGGACTACCCCAGTCGTTCCGGTGGTTCCTCCACCACTTCCTGCTCTAGTAGATGCCGCGCAGTTGTTTGCATTCTTCAGGGAGATGATGGACACGCAGCACCGTCAGGTGGATGTGATGAGGCTGGGCATTGAGAACGCCCACCAGGTGGCCATGACGGCAGTGGATAGGGCAGCACAGATTCAGCTAAGCGTCCCTATGTGCAGAAGGCAGCGCAGCAGGATCAGGATCAGAGAGCGCCCACTTGTGCCTACTGCAGGAAGGCAGGACACACTTGGGATATTTGTAGGAGGAGGCTGAAGGTGTGTTTGTTCTGTGGATCCGCTGCTCACTAGATGCGAGATTGCCCTACTGCACCTCCATTGGGTGGAGCACAGGATCAGAGAGTTGGAGCTAGGCCATCTGTGGCACAGCATCATGCCCCGCACCAGCAGAGGGATACACCCCAGCAGGGCAGGGCTTATGCGTTGACGGTCGAGGAGGCCGATGCTACGGATGTCGGGTTAGTAGGTCTGTCTCTTGTTTCTTCTTTCTGTCCTTTTTCATTCTTGTGGTGTGCTTCATTAGTACCTGTTAGATTTTTTTTGTGCTGTGGTAGATAGTGTAGTGACCCCGATTGAGACTGTAATAATACGACCAGTAGGACCCTGATCTTGTATGTTGTCTAGGTAGAATTTTTTGACTGTGATTGTTGGGGGTTTGACCTAGAGAGAGTGTGATTGACTTTAAATTTCGAGGACGAAATTTTCTAAGGAGGATAGGCTTGTCACCACCCCATTTCCAGAGCCGGGTATTTTTTTATTATTTTTAATTTGGTTAATTGTGCATTATTTTTAATTAATTGTATTTATAATTAATTAATGATTGTATTATATTTTTATTGATTGTTTTAGGATTTTGGCTAGCCTGGACCCATGTCAGACCCTAGTGGACCCATGTCCGACCCAGCCCACACCCTTGTGAGAATTATTTTGGGGCTTAGAAATATTTATTTTATTTTTAGAAGGTTAGTGGGAGAGATTTGGAGTTAGTTTGAGTATTTTTGGACCCCGAAACCCAAAACCGAGTTACGGGAGGGCATTTTGGACATTTGTCAACTTGTGGAACCTATATTTTCACATGGTCGGCCCTATTCCCAGCCCCCTCACCTGATCACAGCAGCCCCCATCCCATTTCTTCTTCTTCTTCACTTCTCCTTCTTCTCCACTTCTTCTTTCTTCTTTCTTCCTTCTTCCAAAGTAAGTTTTCTTATTTTTCTTCCTTCCTCTTTCCATTTCTTCTTCTTACTTGAATCCTAATCTTACATTCTTCTCCAACCTAGGTGGGTAGAGCTTAGAATTGGAGTTGGAGCTAGATTTGGGAGCTTGGAAGCTTGATTTGGAGGATTTGGAGCATTCTTGAGATTTTGGCTTGGGATTCCAACTCCCAAGAGGTAAACCCTAAATTTCCCCTTATAATTACTGTTTTATAGTATAATTAATATTTTAGAACCTTCCTAGACCCTTAGGCTACCCGTGGGAGAAAGTTGGAACTAGTTGGGTAGTGTTTAGAGACTTTAACACTAGGTTTTGTGTCAATTTCGGGTGAAATCCGAATTTGGCCCAATTTTGGGTGATGTTCTAGGTTAGACGGACCTAGGTAGACATTGTCGGGTGTCTTGAGGGTGAGTGCGTGTCTCCGTTCGGACACGGAAAGTCGCATCGCAGAGAAACGGGCGTTTCGGGCGAATTTGGGGCTTTTCGTCGTCGCCGATTCTAAGTGCGTGTGCGTTTCCGCCATGGGCCTAGAATCGACGCGGGAGCACATTTTCTAGGATCTAAACATCGTGTAGAGCGCGTGGGTAAATTTTGGGCCGATTCCGAGTTCGTTTGGTGTGCGTTTCAGGAGGTTTTCCGAGCCGCGCACCACGTGTTCGTCGAAATAACCGAACGGCCATTTCGACTTGGTTTTCTCGTTTCGGGCTTGTGCGTGAGTTGGGTTAGTATCGGAGAGTGTGTGCTAGAGTTTTCAAGTTATATTATATATATTTTAGGGTGTTGGTGAGTGTCGGGGTCGTTGGGCGTGTGTGGGGCGTGTTGGTTGTGTGTTATTGTGTGTTGTGTTGTGTTAGTGTATATGTGTCTCTATATATAAATATATGTATATATCTATATGTATGTGTGTTTGTGTATATATATTTATATATATATATATGAGTGTATTTATATCTATGTGCTTGTGTGTGTATATGTCTATGTGTGTATATATATATGTATATGTGTAAGTGTGCTTGTGTGTGTATGTGTATATATATATATATATATATATATATATATATATATATATATATATATATATATATATATATATATATATATATATATATATATATATATATATTTGTGTTTGAGTTTGAGTTTGTGTGTATATGTATATATATTTATATATATATATGTATGAGTGTTTATGTGTGTGGTTGTGCGCTTGTGAGAGTGTGTGCTAGTGTGTGTGAGTATGTGTGTGTATATATATATATATATATATTAGTGTATGTATATATAGATATGTGTTTGTATATAATTATGTGTGTGTGTGTTGATTTGTGTTTGAGTGTGTGTTAGTATATAGATATATAGGTGTGTATATATGTGTATCTAGTTATATATATATATAGTTATATATGTGTATGTATATATATATATATAGGGGGTGATATATATATGTGTATATGGGAGTGTGTGTGTGTGTTGAGAGGGGGGGGGGGTGCCCAGCTGAAACTGGGACAGCAGCAGTAGCATGCTGCTGCCAGTGTAGCAGCTAGCAGCAGCAGTACATAGCAGCAGCAGGCAGCAGCAATTCAGCAGCAGTAGCAGCATGCTTAGCAGCAGCAGCAGCAGCAAGCAAGAGCTAGTAGCAGCAGTATGCGAGGGAGAGAGAGAGAGGTATATATATATAGATGGATAAGTAGATAGATATAGATACATATATCTAGATAGTTAGGTAGATAGATAATAGTTAGATAGAATGATAGATAGATGGATAATAGGTATTAGATAGATAGTTAGATAGGTAGAGATCTAGTAGGTAGGTATCTAGATATCTCGATAGAAAGATAGATTAGTTAGATAGATTGTTAGAGAGATTAATAGATAGTTAGATATTTAGATAGATAGTTGGATAGATAGATTAAATAGATAGATTAGATATAGGTAAATGGATACCTAGATAGTTAGAGATAAATAGATAGATACTATATAGATACTAGATAGTTAGATAGATAGTTAGATACCTAGATAGATGCATAAGATAGATAGATTATTAGATAGATAATAGTTAGCTAGGGAGATACATATATAGATACTAGATGGATATATAGATATAGATAGGTAGTTAGATTACTAGATAAATAGGTAATAAGATAGATAAGTAGGTAATGGATAGGTAGATAGTTATATATATATCTAAGGTATAGATATTTATACCTATAGCTATATATATCTATAGATATCTAGAGAGATAGATAGATAGATTTATAAATAGATATATACATAGCTAGATAGATAGTTAGATATCTAGATATAGATATATATATATATTTGAGGGTAAGGTAAGGTATTGGGTGTAGATACCTAGGTATATGCCTATATGTATTAGATATCTATATTTTAGCCTAGATTATAGCTAGATATATATGTTTATGCATAGTTAGCTAGCTAGAGGGGTAGTCGGGTTGAGTTTAGAGCGGTATCTCAATACCTTGAGATACCGAGGTATCTCAATACCTTAAGATAACCAAGGTATTGGGTTTCGAGCGGGGTTTTTGAGCAATAGCCTAGGAATAGTATTGGAGTAATTTTTATATGTATATGTGTATATATTTACGCGTGCTAGCATAGGTTTTAGAGGGTATAGGCGGGGTATATAGCCTAGGTTGAGGTATCGGATACCGAGGGTATCCCGGTATCTCAAGGAGGCGAGTTTGTGAGTTTTCTAGCTTAATGAGCTCGGTTTGACCTAGAATTTCAGGAGTACCCTAGTTTGACCCAGACTTGACCGTAGTTGACTCGGTTGACCGCCAAAGTCAACTTTTGACCTAGTTTTGACCTAGAGTTGACTTTTTGGACCCAGAGTTGACTTGTTGACCCAGATTTCACCCGTTTGACCCGTTTGACCTAGAACGACCCTAGAAGCCTATTTTTAGTTATTTTATATCTGTTTAACTCTTTAGAACCCTGTTTAATCTTGCTTTTTGCATTAGGTCCTTGCGACACCAGTTCGGATCGCTAGTTGCTCAGGACGTCAGGCGAGTACATTCTCTGATAGTTTTCATTATTTGATGATTATTATGATTCAGCTTCTAGTATAGTATCATCTGATTATTCTGGCACAACACGGGACACTGACTGGTATTTCTGGATTCATTTACTTGCGATATGTACATTTCATGTTTCTGGCCTATATTCTAGAATCACTACTGGCATCACCTACAGGCATCACTACAAGCATCACTCATGTTTTAGGCTGGACTCATCTTGATTTACGTGTCGAGTCTTGGATTCACTTGTATTAGTCGGGGCGGGAAAATACTCGAGTAGACATGTAAATATTTCCATCTGGAATCATCAGGAATCACTCCCTCTGGTCTAATCTGGAATGATAGCAGCCGCGCACCCAGTGCGCGGTGAGCCGTACTTACCCCTAGCCGTTTACATGTCGAAACAAGTATTTCAAAGACATCGAGTTCATTCTTTATAGTCTGGACTCTCATGCATTTCTTGACTTGTCTCACTTACATGTTTCTGGACTTGACTCACTACATGTTTTTCATGCTGGACTCACTACACGTTCATGTGTACGGACTTGATCTTAGCTTAGATTTTTTGTATCTTGCAGTTATTACTATCTTGCTCTGATATCCATGCATCTTTACCTTTATGCACCAGTTATACATATTTCCTTGTTTCATACTTGCTTCATTCTTCTTGCTACTTGCTATAACTGTTTTATAGTTTTTATCATTTAAATGAAACTGCTGTTAGAGATGTACTTGCTCCAGTCCTGACTGGACATATTTTTCAGAGTATCCGAAGGATTGGTGTCCGACGTTTTATGGACCTGAGCCTGTCGATGGTGCAGACAGGGACCCTCTAGTTTAGAGGTAATTTCCGGGTTGGTAGCCGGGATCACTGGGACCTTATTGTTGTTCTTATTAGCTTTTAGCACCGGATTTGTCTCCGATTTTGGATTGAGACCTTGTATTGTATATTATTTTGGATGATTTGGATGATGTATTATTATTATGGATGTTGTGGTTGTTGTAGTAGTTATTGTTGGTTAGACTTTATAGCTGTTAGTCTTCTTGTTATCTTATCGTGCTTAGATTCGTGATTGAGTATATTGTGATTATCATTTGATATTGCTCCTCCGTTTGGAGTTGAGATCTTGACAGGTTTATATTTTGATTGTGTGGTTGCCCTCCTTTTGGAGAGGTCATGCCCGATTTTTGTGTGAGATTATTATCTAGATAGTTGACCTAAACAGCGTTCTACCGCCGATACTGCGGCGTAGGCTGGACGTACCCACGACTCATGTCCGATTTTCCGGGTGCGGGTCGTGACTCTGTCCATAACCGAATCTGAACCGACTTGCTTTTGCCTTAAGCACAATAGCACATCACCACAACAGCGCAGCAGCGTACCGAGTCTGAGTCTGAGTCGCTAATCTTCTTTGGGGCTTAGCTTCTATGGAATAAATTCCATGAGCATAAAAAAGCTTAAGAGCTTACATGAAGGAGTTAATCCTTTTTCATCCTAATAAAGTACCCCATATGGCACCCATGTGCCTCACCACACCCCATGTGCACACCTCAATACAAGCAAAGTATTATATTGAGATACCCACTTGGTGGTGTAGCCAATGTAGGACTATCTTTCATAGTCCAAAGGCAAAAATACCAACAATCTCCCACATATCTTAATATATGGGTTAAGCGTTCCCCACAGTGACTGTCTATCATGCATTAGGATAGATGTCGCTTCGACTTGAATCTTCCCGCATGGATCAAATAGCGGTATGATACAAGAATGGACTAAACCTTGAATTCTGCACCATAGTTTTAATTCTTCCCACTCATATAATGATATCAGCTGTGCTTCTGGTTGCACATTAAAGGCCCTGTGCACGCCTGGTTTGGTATATGTATATTGAGCATCTACAAGTTTTTCCTCAAGAGACGGACTGTATCTCTTTCCATACACTCTAGGTGAGTTCTTTTAAAGAGTCCTTGGCATGAAGCCTTGCGCTTCCTTGCGGTGCTACGCCGCTATGACATGGTGTCACGCCCAGTCCCAAAATACGTAGGATTAGGAATATGTAGCATGCCAGCCGTATGTATATGACAACTCTAATATGTTAAAAAATTATAACACATACGTACGCTGTAATATGAATATTAATTCACAAGTGATTCATATATTGTCAACACAAGTCACATGCATCTATATCTCATCCACAAGCACAAGTAAAGGAATATCAAAATAAATAGCTAAATGTCTCAAGTACGAAGTATCAAAAGAATAATAGTTGGGTGGAGACAAATCCACTACCCATCGACTATATCAAAAACTAAAATGATAAATGAGATCAAAACCCCAATATAAAATAAATGTCAATAAAAAAATAGCAGCCAAGGATCCATCGGCAATAAAGTAATCACTAATACTCAAAAGGTAAGACCTCCTCAACAGAGAATGATGCGTCAGGCCCGGGTCCATGCTCCTGCGGATAATCCTGCTCGTATATACCTGAAAGTGGATCAGGTTCTCAGAGGGATGTAACAAGATACAAAAATTGAATGCCATAATATACTGAAAATAATATCCAAAGGGTCGCCTAACCGTCTATGTGAAATACACTTTTGAGAATAACTTTCCAACGTATGGGCTATCTGGCTAAAAATGGGATTGGCGTGACTATCTCGGAGAACCATTGGCCTAAAAAGTGTAACGTCTTTCGATCGTCAGAGGCCCGCCTGTAAATAATATAATATAAGGGTCATCTGACTACGCATCTCCTGCGGAGCGTACGGGTTACAAAAGAAAAAGTGTAAAGGAGCCCATATGCCTACTTATTGTTATCCCTACCCTATGCTCTATCCATGCCATGGTGATACATCTAATAACTGTCAAGTCTTCTAGCATGCATTTCTATCAGCAATTATTTTTATCCGTCCCACGTCTCATACATACATGTGTCCAGCCTATCACGCAAGTCCGTGTCCTACATAAGACTCACACTCGTATAACAAATGTGTCACGGCCAATAAAAATAAATCTCTATATTCAGCTCGTTCTGCATAAAGACTTACTTAAGGCTCTTGTGGTCAGTATAAATCTCCACTCGTTCCCCATATAAGTAATGTCTCCATAGCTTCAAGGAAAAAATAACTGCAAGCTCCATGTCATGAGTTAGATAATTCTTCTCATGCACTCTCAATTGTCTAGATGCATACGTAATCACCTTGCCATGCTGCATCAATATGCATCCCAAGCCTTTTCTTGATGCGTCGCTGTAGATCACGTAGCCTCCTAATCCTGATAGAATAGTCAATACTGGTGCTATGGTCAGTCGCTTCTTTAACTTCTCAAAAGCGGCTTGACACTCATCCGTCCATATGAACTCTCAGTCCTTGTACGTCAACCGAGTCATAGGATCTACTATCCTCAAGAAGTTTTCCATGAACCGACGGTAATATCCCGTAAGTCCAAGGAAACTTCTCACCTCCGATGCCGACTTAGGAATGGGCCATGTCTCAACTGCCGAGATTTTCTTCGGATCTACTAAAATACCATCTCTAGTGACGATATACCCAAGAAAAGAGACCTTATCCAAGAAGAACTCGCATTTGCTGAGCTTCGCGTACAATCGCTCTCTCCTCAATGTCTCTACGATAATCCGTAGATTCTTCTCATTCACCTCGTGGCTCTTCGAATAGACAAGGATGTCATCTATGAAGACAACCATGAACTAGTCCAAATATTGATGGAAGACTCGATTCATCAACTCCATAAAGACAGTTGGGCATTGGTCAATCTAAATTGCATCACCAAAAACTTGTAGTCTCCATATCTTGTCCTGAATGCGGTCTTCGGAATGTCCTTCTTCCGTACCTTCACCTGGTGATATCCTGATCTCAAGTCTATCTTCGAGAACACCTTGGATCCACTAAGATGATCAAATAAGTCATTAATGCATGGCAGATGGTACTTATTCTTTATAGTCACAACATTTAAGGCCCTGTAGTTAATGCACATACGCACTGACCCATCCTTCTTGGATACAAGTAACACTGGGGCTCCCCAGGGTGATGCACTCGGTCGAATGAAGCCTTTCCCTTCTAACTCCTTCAACTGCACCTTCAGCTCATCCATCTCCTTCTTCGCCAATCTGTAAACATGCGATGCTATGGGTGCTGCTCCTAGGGTCAACTCAATCGAGAATTCCATATCTATGTCCAGAGGTAGTCCTGGCAAATCCTCTGGAAAGATGTTCTCAAACTCTGAAATAATAGGGTGATAAATAACGTCATCCAATGCCATATGAACACCATCAAGAACCTCTATGGATCCTCGTACAAACTCAAGCTCTAGCTGGCCTAGTACCTTAAGAGAATGCTTCCTCTGTAGCAGTCGAAGAAAGCGTGGTACTTGCTTAGCCAGTACATCCCATGGAAAATATTAAAGTTTGGCATGGGAAAGACTAAGAGTTGAGCCTTCATCTCTTTGCGATGAATTACTATAGGGCAAAATCTACAGACGCAGCTAACAGGTACAACTCCTCCTGAGTTACCGATTCGTCTGCAGTGATGGCGAGGGTAACAACACGTCTCATGAGAGGAGGAGAGAATTGGAACAGATTCAAGGTAGATGCAAATCAAGCAGTCAAGGTGAGTACGAAATTATAATTCAAAGGAGGTGATTAAATAAGTAGATGGGATCCTATACTCTAATCCTATTTGCAGGCTTGCTCGGTACAGTAACGTAATCGAGACAATATAGACTTAACCTGCGTGGGCTACCACAAAAATATCTCACACCTCAGTCCCAAAATACTTGGGACTAGGAATACGCAACATGCCAGCCGTATGTATATGACAACTCTAATATGTTAAAAAATTATAACATATACGTACGCTGTAATATGAATATTAATTCACAAGTGTATCATATATTGTCAACACAAGTCACAGGTATCTATATCTCATCCACAAGCATAAGTAAAGGAATATCAAAATAAATAGCTAAATGTCTCAAGTACGAAGTATCAAAAGAATAATAGTTGGGTGGAGACAAATCCACTACCCATCGACTATATCAAAAACTAAAATGATAGAGGAGATCAAAACCCCAATATAAAACAAATGTCAATAAAGAAACGCAGCTAAGGATCTATCAGGATATACCATACGCTCCTTTCATTGCAACTGGTACTTGATATGGTGGTCCGGTTTGTCGGAACGTACTCCGTATCGCAAGTTTCTAAGTTCTTGAAAAACTTTTTTTCGTAATTTTAAATCTAAATTTAGTACATAATTGATGATCTAAATGTATAAATATTAGGTCATTGCGATTCTAGTTATATAGACTAGCTATCAGAAAAAGATCATAATTAAGTGAGTTCGATTGGAAAAAAATTGCTTTCAAAAACCAAATGTTGGTTTCAAAAACTGTCAATTCACATATATCTAAAACAGTAGTTTTTTGAAAAATTTTGGATAAATTTACATCAGAAATAGGGTGGTTCGAATAAAATTACTTGAATACATTAGAAGGTGTTCATGTTATGGTTGAATCTAAACAACTGGATCAAAATTCGGTCGCGTATGTAGGAAAAAATCTAGCGGGGAAGATGGTACTTGGGTTCGTTTCTGTCGCGGTTTTGACGCGCGTATATACCGGTCAGCGGCGGTAGTGCTCCGGCGTTCGACGATCGAGCAATGGCGACAGTGGTGAGGGGGAAGGTCTTGGGTGACTACTCGTTTGTTAGGGTCTTTGTTTGTTTGTTTATATATATATATATATATATATATATATATATATATATATATATATATATATATATATATATATATATATAGTTGAGAGTTACCTAGGTTCGGTCGAATATAAAGGAAGGTCGGGTAGTTGGTGAACCGTGTGGGAAAAAGTTGGCTGTTGTTGTTGTGGTTTATTGTAGTATACGTGGTATTGTTATATTTTGCTTGATTGATTGTTATATATATATATATATATATATATATATATATATATATATATTGTTTCCTTTTATTTTATAAAAATATCCTTATTAATTATAATTACTATTATTTCTATAAAATAATTGTTAGTTTATTTTTATTTTATTATCATTTATTGGTATGCTGTCGTTATACACATTATTATTCCTATTATTATATAAAAAATCCTAGAAAATTAGGGGAGGTTACACATGGCCTAAAGCTGAGGCTTTACCTCATCGTGGTGTCTTCCATTATAGCATGAGATTTCATCCTCTTTGTAGTGCCAAACTGCCCAACATGAAGCCTTACACTTCCTTGCGGTGTTATGCCATTATGACATGGCTTAAAGCCGAGGCTTTACATCTTTTACCTCTTAATGGTGTCACGCCACTATAACATGAGATTACTGGCCTCTTTGTAGTGTTGTCTACCACTCTTTATTATAGAGCATTAGGCTACCTGCCTATGTGCGGTGCTACGTCACTGTGACATTGATCGCGAAGCCGAGGCATTACCCTATCGAGGAACCTCATGGTGGTGTCACCCACTGTAGCATGGAGACCTTACACTCCTTTGTAGTACTGCGCACCCGTGCTTCCTGTAAAGCACACCAGACATTCAAAATGCCTGAGAACTCATTAAGACGTCTAAGCCATCCTCCCACATGACTTGTTCTATATAAAAAACAAATAGTAGACAACAGTGGTTCTGGGTCTGTAATCCCTAAATGTCTCAAAGGACTACCCATTATTCCTGATATTCTCCCAATCAATGATCCTTCTTTGAACCAAAATCTAGATACCTAGTAGATTTTTCTTTGAACTAATAGCATAAAACTTTATGGTAGAATTACAAAGTCATAATATCAGAATATCTTCAAGCTCATTTTGATTGTTGTGTCCTCGACCAGATGGCGTCTGAGACCTTTAGTGAACGGATCAGCCAGGTTCTCCTGGCTTTGAATATCAATCACGAAAATGACTCCAGTCTTTATCAGATCATTCACTACCCTATTCCTCAACCGTACAGTTCTCTTCTTACCATTGAAGAGGTTATTTGATGCCACTGCTATAGTTGTCTGCTTGTCGCAATATATTGGTACCGCCAAAATCTGTGCACTAACCAATGGAAGATCATACATGAGCTTCCGAAGCCACTCTGCTTTATCCGCTGCGGCTGCCAGTGCATACAACTCAGATTCTATCGAGGAATGAGAGAGCATAGTCTGCTTCTTCGAATTTCAAGATATAGCGGCTCCACCCATGGAGAAGATGTATCCTTCTGTGGACCTTTTTCTCTACTTTTGAACAACATCTTGCATCACTGAAGCCTTCCACTACTGTCGGATACCCGTTATAGTGTAGTGCACACTTCTAAGTCCTCCTGACATATCTTATAACTCTCTTCACAGCCTTCCAGTGCTCTACACCTGGGTTGCTTGTGAATCAAATCAGCATCCCCACAGTGAAAGTTATGTCAAGCCTTGTGGCAGTTGTCGCATACATCAAACTTCCGATGGAGCTTGAGTAATCCAACTGTATGACGCTTTCACTAGGATTCTACTTCAGTTTCTTGTCATACCTGTATGAAGTATCGATCCCTGAAAGATCCTGATATCCATACGTGTGAGAATTTTCTCAATATAATGATATTGTGACAACGCCACTCCAGTGTCCGTCCGGATGATCTTTCATCCGAGGATAACATCAGCTTCCCCCAAGTCCTTCAGACTAAACTTGGATGAGAGGAATTTTTTTGTCTCATTAAATCGTGCTAGATTCGTACCTAGGATCAGCATGTCATCCACGTATAGACAAATGATGACTTCTCTTTCGTCAACAAATTTTGTGTAAACACACTTGTCCGTCTCACTGACCCTGTAGCCATTTGATCTAATAACTTTATCAAATTTCTTGTGCCACATCTTGGGAGCTTGCTTCAAACCTTATAATAATTTCACCAACTTGCAGACTTTGTCTTCAAGGCCGTTGACGACAAATCCTTCTGGCTGTTGTATATAAATTTCTTCGGTTAACTCTCCATTCAGGAATGCTATTTTAACATCCATCTGATGAATAATTATCTTATGAATTATACTCAGAGCAATCAACATCCTAATGGTTGTCATCCACGCTACTGGAGCATATGTGTCAAAGTAGTCGATCCCCTATTTTTGAGAAAATCCCTTCGCAACCAACCTTGCCTTGAACTTGTCAACAGTTCCATCGGCCTTCATATTCTTCTTGAAGATTCACTTGCATCTGATTGGTTTAGCTCCTTCAGGTAGATCGACCAACACCCAAGTGTTGTTAGAGGTTATTAGAGTCATACTCATCATTGATAACCTCCCTCTAGAATACAGCGTCTCTGGTCTTCGTTGCCTTATCATAGGTAAGTGGATCTGCTTCCACGTGATAGGTGACGAAATCTTCTCTGAAGTCCTTCGGTTTTCTCACTCACTTAGACACCGGTTCTGCGAGTTCTGGTTCAAACGTTGTCTCTAGAATGACAACTTCTTCTTAGACTACATCTTCATTGGAAGCGTTAGCCTCCTATGCACCCCAACATTCTCCAAAATATTTGCGATAACAATATTCTTGTACCTTACAAATTTATCTTCAAAGAATTCTGTATCGCGAGATTTAATGATATAATTTGATTCTATATCAAGAAATCTCCGAGCATCACTCTTCTTAGCATAACCCAGGAAGATGGTCTTCGTAGTCCTCGTTCCCAGCTTCCGTATCTTCAAGTCCTGGAGCTTCACATATACCAGACACCCCTACACTCGAATAAAATGTAAGTTGGGTCTGACTTTGAACCAGAGTTCATGTGGAGTGACATCGAAAGTTGCGTACGATACTTTGTTCAGGATTAACGTTGTTGTCAACGCAGCTTCTCCCTAGAAGAAATTTGGAAGACCCGCAGTTAACAACATTGAGTTCATCAATTCTGTCAACGTCATGTTCTTCCTTTCTGCTACTCCATTTGATTAAGGAGAATATAGAGTAGTTATCTCATTAAAATTTTTATATTCTCTACAGAACGATACAAATTTAATGGACCTATACTCTCCGCCTCGATCACTTCTGAGTCTCTTGAGTTATTTCCCTATTTGACATTCAGCCTCAGCCCTGAACTCCTTGAACTTCTAGAACTTTGACTTGAGAAGATAGACGAACGCATACTTTAAGTAGTCGTTGATGAAGTTAATGAAATATTTTATCTTGGCCTTTGTGGAGAACTGTTTGAAGTCACAGATATCTGAGTATACAAACTCCAAAAGATCTGTGCTTCGGTTAACCCGCTTGAACGATTTTCTTATGATCTTTATCTGTGCACACCTTACACTTCTCCACCTCCTTACCCCCGAATTTGTAGATGTAAAACCCCTATTTTTAAAAAAAATTATATTTATTATTTTTATTAATTAATAATTTAATTATGGTAATTATGTGCTAAATAGGAGAAATAGATTTTTAATAATTTTTATGTTAGGTGTTCGGACACTTAGAGGACTTGTGGGACCATCAAGAATTTTTCGGAATTTATTCCATGTAAGAGACCCCTTGAGCAGTTGCTAGCCTAACGATGTGCAATACCCTATTCTATAAATTTTCTTATGAGTATATATATATATGTATATACAAATATATATATATGTATATATATTTTATAAAGAAAGAAAGGAAAGGAAAAGAAAGAATTTAATACTAAATAATAATATAATAATAATAGTAATAATAATAACATTAACAACTATTATACTACTAAAGTTACTACTACAGCCAACACATGACTCCTTAGCTAAGTAACCCTTAGCAACCCTTCAGCGCCTAATTCCCCGCCCACTTCAGCACCAGAGAGCCCGACCACTTTTTTTTTTTTTTCATTTACCCCCACGGACTCAACCCGCCTCCAACTTCCCCTCTCTCTTAATATAATATATATATATATATATATATATATATATATATATATATATAGTTAGCTCTAAAACCCTAACCTAGAAACTCCAGACTTCCTCTTCCCATCTAGAGCCGTCACCGCAGCCAGAGAAGCCCCATCAAGCCATCCAACCATCCCGTCGACGCCGACATCGCGAACTGCAGTCTCCCACTCGAAGCACCTTCGCTCCGGCGTATTTTCCCGTTGACTCGCTCATCCAAACGCTGTTCCATTTTCATAGGTATGATCTTTGCTCAACCCTCTCCAGTATTTGTTTTATAGTCAACCTCGAAAAACGTGCGCCCCTAGGTGTAAATCAGCGTCCAAAATGGACGGACAGACAGAATTCTGCAATCGCAGAATTTCAGATTGACCACCCGTATTGTCGAGTTCGTATCTCCCACCACAGAGATCCGAATTCGGTGATTCTTTTTGATACCTGTAGATTACATGATCTAGTTTATTTTCTGTATAATAACCCTAGGCTAATAGTTGCTGTGGGCATAGTTATGTTCGTCACAAAACTGTGCGCACCCACTTTTTTCGGTTTTCCAAAGGTTGGAGAACGGAGCGTGCCCCGCCAAACGGGACCGCCCCGCCGTGTGCCAAGTGTACCGAATGGTGCACGCAGCATAACGGGACACGTGAAAATTTGTGGGGACTGATTCGGACGCGTGTGCGCGCCGGAATCAGACCGTATCCGCGGACACATTTCGTGTCGCCACTTTTGTGGAACTCGCGAGTATTTTGTGCACGCTTGTCAGATTGTGACGAAACTTGTGCCACTGGACTCGTGGTAATGCGCTGGTCCTGTGACCCAATTTTCACGCATTTCTGAGACGGTTGACCAGATCGCCAATTGGCGGGCCCCACAGTTGACTTTTTGGACCAAATTGTGTTCGGCCCATCGGAATCCACATTTGGACATACCGTTGGGTTTGTAATGACACTTAGAGTTGTTTGACCCATAGTTTGTCCCATTTAGAGACTGTTACCTTTGGCACGCTTTTCGGTGCAAAGTGGGCCACACGTGGACCCCACTTTTGCCCGAAATTACCGTTTTGCCCCTGTATCCAAATTGGACGAAAGGGATATATTTTTTTAGCTATTTTGCTCATTCTGGGAACGTTGGTGATGTTTATTTCAGCATCCAAAGACGTTCATTCTGAGGCCGTAGCTTCTGACTCTTGGTGTTGACATTGGGACACTACATTTTGCAGCTTCTTGCCAGGCAAGATACCTTGCCAAATTGTTTACAGTACTTTGCATGCTATTTATATTTCTGTTCATTTATTTCATTTCTGTATAGTTCTTGCATGTGTAGTTTTTCTCCAGTCATTACTATGTATTAGATATATTGACACACACATGGCACCTAGTATCATAGAGGACAATCATTAGGCGTATGGGCTTTTAACCACTCTGGTAAACCGTAGTATATAGCTCGCACTACGGGCGTGTGTCGCGCTGGTCGCTACCCCAGAGGTATGTCGATTTCTGTAGAGTCGCGCTGGTCGCTACCCCAGAGGTATGTCGATTTCTGATGTTCATGGACGAGTGCATGAGTTGTGAGGCTTAGATCGAGTAGACTACCCTTGCCCATACGTCGAAAAGTTGTCCTCATTTGCATTCATATAGATGGTCGTGTATAGCGTACTTATTTATTTTCAAATTATATGCATGTTCACTGTATTCAAATTGTCATGTGTTTTGTGTATCTTGTTACGTCCCTCTGAGGACCTGGTCCCCTGCCAGGTGTATCTGCTCTTGAGTATTTGCAGGAGTACGGGCCTGGACCTGACGCATTCTTTTCTGTCGAGGAGGTCTTACCTTCTGAGCATCGTTGATTATCTGGCGATGAATTCTTTTAGCTGATACACTTCTGTCTTCATATTATTTTATATTGGAGATTTTACACTCCTCTCTCATTTTAGTTTTGGATATAGTCATTGGTAGTGGATTTGTCTCCACCCGACTATCATTTTAGATATTTCAGACTCCTTATTCTAGTTTAGTATTTCTTTTCTATGACTTGTTGTGTGGATGAGATTAGCATATCTGTGACTTGTGACATTATATATACCACATGTGAGTTTATATTCATATTACAGCGTACGTATGGGTTATGGTTTCCATATATTGGAGTTGCCATATCCATGCGGCTGGCATGCTTACGTGTTCCTAGTCCTACGTATTTGGGACTGGGGCGTGACATGTTTTTGTGGTGGCCCATGCAGGTCGAGTTAGCCGTTTCGGTTACATAATTGTACCGAGCGGGCCCGCACCTAGGATTAGAATTTTAGATCTCATCCACACTTGACTATAACTTACCTTCCTTCCAACATGTCCTACTTAAGTTCTTGCATCCTGCTTGATTCATGTACTCTTCTTAATCCTTCGTCCATCTCTTGCAGAGAGATGAATTTGAATAACGGGCATGCCGCCATCGGGGACAACACGCCTCCAGGGGACGACGACCAATCACCCGGAGTGACCTCAACGACACCTCTTCTTCCCGGACCGGATGGAATGACTAACAATCAAATTCCACCAACCCCTTCCACGATACCTAATGGGACTTTTCCAGCTCCACTAGCACCGCAAGATGGCCAAGCGCAGCTGTTCAAATTCTTCCAGATGATAATACAGGAACAGAGGCAGCAAGCAGCAGAGCAGATGCTAGAATTTCTGGCAGCACTTGAGAGATTGGCTGCACTAGCCCCTATACCAACCCAGGCACTAGTTTCAA
The DNA here is from genome assembly GCA_036927795.1 of Iris macrosiphon. NCBI lineage: Eukaryota > Viridiplantae > Streptophyta > Magnoliopsida > Asparagales > Iridaceae > Iris > Iris macrosiphon. The sequence goes on along the minus strand of JAYESA010000008.1, from coordinate 129,380,467 downwards.
TACCACAAGCTCGGGTCGGTTCAGTCAAGGACTTTGTGCAGATGGGCCCTAAGCCATATAAGGGCAATGAGAGTCCAGAGGAGACCACGAACTGGATTGCCAATACCAAGAAGTTGTTAGAGGCATCACAACTATCCACTGACCTATGGATGATAGGCGTGAGGACTCAGTTAGAAGGCAACGCGCATCACTGGTGGGAATCAATGGAGCGCTAGTTGGGTACGCGTCAGACTTAGGAACAATTCTTGGAATGCTTTGAGAGAAAGTACTTCCCGGATACTGTAAGGGACGCATTGTACGATCAGTTCCTCTATCTAGAGCAAAGGGACAAGACGGTTGATGAGTATGACGCAGAGTTTAGCCGTCTCAGTAAGTATGGCACAGTCCTAATACCTAATGACTTGGAGAAGGCTAAGAGGTTTCACCGCGGGCTGACTCAGGAGCTCCAGCACTACACTAGCTCCCAGTCCCGGATCTCTTATGCCGAGCTATTGACAGAGGCCAGGATCCAGGAGGCCATCAGCAAGGGAAACGGAATTCAACAGAGAAGTCACCAAGGACCAGTAAGGATACAGCAAGGAGGACCCATTCGACACCCTTTGACACGCCAGCAATCAGATAGTGCTGCACCATATCCAACCAAGGGGCATCGTACTTGTAACTTTTGTGGTATACCAGGTCATATTCATAGAGATTGTCGTCGTCGATTGGGATTGTGCATGGTATGTGGATCAAGTCACCATCAAGCTCGAGAATGTCCACAGCAGAACCCGGGGTCTATGGCATTAAAATCAGGAACACCGCATACACCCTCAAGTATAGAAGACCAAAGGGACCCACCACTGCTTCTACAGTCTGCACAAATGGAGGGGACTAGGCCCCAGTTGAACAACCAAGGACAAGGCCAAGCACTCATTATGACAAGTATGGGAGAGCAGACACATGAAGCCGTAGATACAGGTACGACCTTTTAGTTATAATTGCCTTTGCATACTCATAACCCCATTGTGACACAAGATCTTAGATGTATAAATAGATGTAGAACTATATATGGTAGTTTAGCAGCTATGAGGATGTAGGTATATTTTACCCAGGTGGCATACACGCGATGCCAATGGATGACGTGAGTGGCAGTAGTAGTATTCTTCCCCTATCCTTATCTCGTCCGCTTGGGTGACTTATCTCCTCCTTTTATATTCATTCCTTATCTCGTGCGTAACTCTTTCTATCATAGTCATATCTTTCGTGCCATTATGAATTATTGATTTACGTCAACCTCATCCCTATTTTGTTAGTTAGACATAAATGTGTTAGTAATGCTTGATAACTAAGGATGAGTTCTTAATATATATATGCACTATAGCAATACCTGTATTCTTTAGTAGTTTAACCCTTAAGTAGCACCATGTAGCCTAGTAGAAATTGTTAGATCATTTGAGCTAGATCATACCCCTAATAGTTAGTCAAGACCTTAAGTGTTCCCTAAAACTTAGACTATGCCTAGGAAAGAGTTGAAGGCACTTGTTACGAACTGATGACTATGACAAATCGCTGGCAAGGTAGCGACAGTTGCCGCCAGACGATTATGGTAGAGTAGTCGAATTACTTGCAGCCATACTGGCCAGGTGGCGAGGCAGTATTAGACTATGATACTTGACGGTTATGGAAAAAGTCATAGTTATGAGATTCTAGACAGGTATCCCAAGATTCTCGATCCAATAAATATATTTGCCTCACAATCTAGACAATAGCTTCAAATAAGGTGACCACTAGTAGAATTCTTGTAAGTTGGGTAGTGTAGACAAGTTAGAGGATGATAGAATAGTGTATGGACAATAGATGAGGAAGTGTTAGAATGGAAGACCATGAGTTTTAAGAGTCCTGCTAGACACCAATGTAGTGTAATAGTTATAGTTATCATTATGAATATGGGTTAGTGTCAATTTCGAGGACGAAATTTTTGTAAGTTGGGTAGAATGTAAAACCCCTATTTTTAAAAAAATTATATTTATTATTTTTATTAATTAATAATTTAATTATGGTAATTATGTGCTAAATAGGAGAAATAGATTTTTAATAATTTTTATGTTAGGTGTTCGGGCACTTAGAGGACTTGTGGGACCATCAAGAATTTTTCGGAATTTATTCCATGTAAGAGACCCCTTGAGCAGTTGCTAGCCTAACGATGTGCAATACCCTATTCTATAAATTTTCTTATGAGTATATATATATATGTATATACAAATATATATATATGTATATATATTTTATAAAGAAAGAAAGGAAAGGAAAAGAAAGAATTTAATACTAAATAATAATATAATAATAATAGTAATAATAATAACATTAACAACTATTATACTACTAAAGTTACTACTACAGCCAACACATGACTCCTTAGCTAAGTAACCCTTAGCAACCCTTCAGCGCCTAATTCCCCGCCCACTTCAGCACCAGAGAGCCCGACCACTTTTTTTTTTTTTTCATTTACCCCCACGGACTCAACCCGCCTCCAACTTCCCCTCTCTCTTAATATAATATATATATATATATATATATATATATATATATATAGTTAGCTCTAAAACCCTAACCTAGAAACTCCAGACTTCCTCTTCCCATCTAGAGCCGTCACCGCAGCCAGAGAAGCCCCATCAAGCCATCCAACCATCCCGTCGACGCCGACATCGTGAACTGCAGTCTCCCACTCGAAGCACCTTCGCTCCGGCGTATTTTCCCGTTGACTCGCTCATCCAAACGCTGTTCCGTTTTCATAGGTATGATCTTCCCTCAACCCTCTCCAGTATTTGTTTTATAGTTAACCTCGAAAAACGTGCGCCCCTAGGTGTAAATCAGCGTCCAAAATGGACGGACAGACAGAATTCTGCAATCGCAGAATTCCAGATTGACCACCCGTATTGTCGAGTTCGTATCTCCCACCACAGAGATCCGAATTCGGTGATTCTTTTTGATACCTGTAGATTACATGATCTAGTTTATTTTCTGTATAATAACCCTAGGCTAATAGTTGCTGTGGGCATAGTTATGTTCGTCACAAAACTGTGCGCACCCACTTTTTCCGGTTTTCCAAAGGTTGGAGAACGGAGCGCGCCCCGCCAAACGGGACCGCCCCGCCGTGTGCCAAGTGTACCGAATGGTGCACGCAGCATAACGGGACACGTGAAAATTCGTGGGGACTGATTCGGACGCGTGTGCGCGCCGGAATCAGACCGTATCCGCGGACACATTTCGTGTCGCCACTTTTGTAGAACTCGCGAGTATTTTGTGCACGCTTGTCAGATTGCGACGAAACTTACGTCACTGGACTCGTGGTAACGCGCTGGTCCTGTGACCCAATTTTCACGTATTTCTGAGACGGTTGACCAGATCGCCAATTGGCGGGCCCCACAGTTGACTTTTTGGACCAAATTGTGTTTGGCCTATCGAAATCCATATTTGGACATACCGTTGGGTTCGTAATGACACTTAGAGTTGTTTGACCCATAGTTTGTCCCATTTAGAGACTGTTACCCTTGGCACGCTTTTCGGTGCAAAGTGGGCCACACGTGGACCCCACTTTTGCCCGAAATTACCGTTTTGCCCCTGTATCCAAATTGGACGAAAGGGATGTATTTTTTTAGCTATTTTGCTCATTCTGGGAACGTTGGTGATGTTTATTTCAGCATCCGAAGACGTTCATTCTGAGGCCGTAGCTTCTGACTCTTGGTGTTGACATTGGGACACTACATTTTGCAGCTTCTTGCCAGGCAAGATACCTTGCCAAATTGTTTACAGTACTTTGCATGCTATTTATATTTCTGTTCATTTATTTCATTTCTGTATAGTTCTTGCATGTGTAGTTTTTCTCCAGTCATTACTATGTATTAGATATGTTGACACACACATGGCACCTAGTATCATAGAGGACAATCATTAGGCGTATGGGCTTTTAACCACTCTGGTAAACCGTAGTATATAGCTCGCACTACGGGCGTGTGTCGCGCTGGTCGCTACCCCAGAGGTATGTCGATTTCTGTAGAGTCGCGCTGGTCGCTACCCCAGAGGTATGTCGATTTCTGATGTTCATGGACGAGTGCATGAGTTGTGAGGCTTAGATCGAGTAGACTACCCTTGCCCATACGTCGAAAAGTTGTCCTCATTTGCATTCATATAGATGGTCGTGTACAGCGTACTTATTTATTTTCAAATTATATGCATGTTCACTGTATTCAAATTGTCATGTGTTTTATGTATCTTGTTACGTCCCTCTGAGGACCTGGTCCCCTGCCAGGTGTATCTGCTCTTGAGTATTTGCAAGAGTATGGGCCTGGACCTGACGCATTCTTTTCTGTCGAGGAGGTCTTACCTTCTGAGCATCGTTGATTATCTGGCGATGAATTCTTTTAGCTGATACACTTCTGTCTTCATATTATTTTATATTGGAGATTTTACACTCCTCTCTCATTTTAGTTTTGGATATAGTCATTGGTAGTGGATTTGTCTCCATCCGACTATCATTTTAGATATTTCAGACTCCTTATTCTAGTTTAGTATTTCTTTTCTATGACTTGTTGTGTGGATGAGATTAGCATATCTGTGACTTGTGACATTATATATACCACATGTGAGTTTATATTCATATTACAGCGTACGTATGGGTTATGGTTTCCATATATTGGAGTTGCCATATCCATGCGGCTGGCATGCTTACGTGTTCCTAGTCCTACGTATTTGGGACTGGGGCGTGACAGTAGATAAGCCCTAGACTAGACATTTTTTTATTCTTTTACAATGAACATGCCCTAGTCTATTATGCCATAACTCAAAAGAATAACCAGAAGAAGAGACTGCATTTATGATTTTATGCGAAGTTACAAGTTAAAGTTTAAACATCCCTTCGGTATAAAATGCTTTTCCGAAGTATGTTCCTTTTTAGGACATCACCATCTGTCTAGTATTGATTTCCATCTTCAATCCTGCGTTGCAGAGAAGACTTTTTGAGACCAGGTTCTTGGCAATCATCGGTACATGCTTCACATCCTGAAGCGTTAGCGACTTCTCCGAAGTTAGGTTAAGTACCACCGTTCCGATCCTAAGTACTTTAGCTTGCGCCTGGTTCTCCACCATAACCTTCTCAGTTGTAGGCTCGTATGTGGTGAACAACTCCCTCTTTGAGCAAATATGGCAAGATGTGCCAGTGTCCACCCACTAGTTAGTGTCCACACCAGCCCTCATAACCTATGCAATTATAGCAACCTTGTTAGGTTCACCTTGTGTCACGACCTGCGCCCGGTGTAGGGGCACGAGTACGTGGGTACGTCCAGCCTACGCCGTATCATCGGTGGTAGAACACTTTCTAGGTCAATAATACTATCTAATATCTCACACAATATATATATATATATATATATATATATATATATATATATATATATATATATATATATATATATATATATATATATATATATATATATATATATATATATATATATGTACCTGTCAAGATATCTTAACTTCAAATGAAGGAAAATATAATAATATGATAATCATTACTCAATCAGATTAAAACTAGAGGCAGATATGGCACGATATGAATAAAAAAAATATAATACAGAGTCACAATACAATCCCAGTCCAAGGCCAATAGTCTAATCACAACACAATAGTCTTAAATATAATACATGTCAAAATGTTTAACTGTGACATATGCAAAATCATAATGGAAGTAACTAAGTCTCCACGATAGTTGGCACTAGCTCAACATGCACTTTGGGTGCTATCTCAACGGGCTCGTCATCCTGTGGCCTGTAGTGTGTAGGAAATTATTTCTTAAATGAATCATCTGAAAAATATATCCAGTCAGGATTGGAGCAAAGTACAACCTAATAGCATTTCTAATAATTGACAAAAACTATGAAACAACGATAGTAATAAAAATAAATGATGGAAGTAACTAAACTAGTAAATATCATAAGAAGGAGTATCATGGTAAATAATAGAAATAAACTGAGAACAATATGGTGAGGAATATCAATGTAATGAGTTGGAATAAAGGAAATATAATAATAAAATATGAATATTAGTAAGATATGTAATTTTCTTGGGCCTAACATGGGCTATAAATAAAAGGGGAGCTAGCTTGACCACACGTGAGTTGCATGATCTACTAGCTACCATGGGTTGCACTAAATCATGGGCTATAAGGTATGATCACATATCCACTAATACTTGTCACTACCACATTTTCTAGAAAAAGGTATTTTAGTTTTTTGGTAATTAATTAAATATTGTGCATGTTAAATATTTATTTATTGTATTATTTATTTATTGTTAGCATGTTAGATTTATTTTTGGACTTATGTTAGTGGACCTAACTAGTTTAGTTTAGACTCGTGGACCAACATTTAATTCTAGTTAGAATTAAGCCTAATAATTAGAAGCCAAATCATTAGGAGGATGATTAATTATGTTAAACCCATTAGACTAGAAGCTTCCCTCCTTAATTAATTCCTTTATGAGAGGCCCCAAGGGGGTATTTTAGACTTTATATAGTAGCTTGAGGGAGGGGGCAAGTGAGGCCTATATAAAGGAGATGAAAACTTTCTCTCTTTATTTTTTATTCTAAATCTAGATCTAGAATTTTTCTCAACCAAATTTTATCAAATCTCTACCAAATTTTCACCCAATTCTTTCTCAAATCACCATTAGAGGCT
>JAYESA010000008.1:127830066-128056151 GCA_036927795.1 Iris macrosiphon | reverse complement strand
GTTTTCTAGGGTTAAGGTGGAAGGGAGGGTGGAGAAAGGGGTAAATGAGTCAGCTCAGCCCATCTTGTTGCCAAATTTGAGATGGGGGGCGGCAGCTGCGGCGGGCATCTACACAGTAGAAGAAGCAATGGATAGCCCATCTTCTAGTCCCTCTCCACTCCGTGTTCTTTCCCGACCATCACCAGCACCAGCACCACCCACCGACTCGTCTTCTTCTTCTTCTTCGGATGGAGTGGTGGTAGTGGGTTTCGTCGGCAGCAGGCCGGCCACGCAAGTGACCCATCTCATCAACAAGATTCTCGATGCCAACATCTTCGGCTCCTCCTCCAACCGATCAACAGGATCCCTCCGTCCGAACCCTTCCTCCTCCTCCCGCCATGTTAGTATCAACTACTACAATCACCGCGCCGGCGACTGCGAGAAGGAGAGAGGGATGCTCTTCCTCCACCTCTCCTCCTCTTGTTCGCTCCATGTGGACCACGGCGCCGACGGGGAGGACCGCGAGTACGAGCATCTTCTCGCCATGCTCTTCATGTTCTCTGTGAGTTGCTCTTCTTCTTCTTCCCTATAAACATGTTCCATGAAAAAGGAGATTACTCTGATGACATACAACAACAGGTAAGAACAAGCAAGCGTTCATCCCGATCTTTTTGGGGTCGGCCCCTTTCTTCCATTCAGCTCTGTTAACGCCATCTTCTCAATAACACCGACAAGAAGCAACTCCTTCTTTGAACCTCAATCCATGCTTGTTTAGAGCATCTCCAACCCTATTGTATTGTAATGTGTTGTGATTCCTATGTGACATTAGGCACGAGACAATGTCTTTCCTAGGTGGCAAGACTATATTCACATAGGACAACGAAGTAAGAAAACCTTCTCCAATCCAATACAGTAGTATTGAGATATTGTATAGAACTAGACAACCAATTTCACAATGTTTTTTTTACACTTTTGCCACATAAGCTTCACAATTTTTTTGACAACTGCACTAGAGAAGGATTTTTGGATAAAATTATCATTCCTATGTGGCAAAAACTTTTTTTCTTTCCAAAGTCACTATAGGGTTGGAGATGCTCTTAGGCATATCTTTAATCCTAGCATCTCCTTTAACTACTATCTATTTGTCATTACTGCACATGTCCAAATCACCTCCTCAATTGGCACGTCCTCTAACATCTCTCGATTACGCTCGTCTCTTTTTTCCGTTTTTCAATACATTGCCACTCATTCATCTTAGCATTTTTGTTCCTTCTACACTAATTTTCTGATCATGTTTCTTAATTATCCAACACTCTGATCCATAACGCATAGATGATCTTATGATCACCTTATATAACTTTCCTTTCAATTTAAAAGACATCTTCCAATCACAAAGTATTCTAGAAGCACTCCATCGTTTCAATCATTATGTTTAGTTTCTATGCATGCATCGTTCTAAATTTCTCGGTCATTATGAATGATTGATCCTAAATACCAAAAAATAAAACTCTGATAACATGAGAAACATAAAAACATGCATACAAACTCCAAGAAGAGTGATCTAGATGGCTATGCTAGCGTGTCACAAGCTTACTTCAACTAGAAATTATGAGCTTAAATTGCATAACATAAAACATGTCTATATGTAGGATAGGGACCCTACACTGTAGCATAGGCATGGGAATGGGGGTTCTTGATGAAGAAGTTATCGAAATAGCATCGGTGAGGATAAATGACGTCGCTGAAACGAATGTCGTAGGTGCCCGAATCCACCACAAACGGAACCAGGGTCCACGGGGGTGCTTGAATCCACAAGCCTTTTGGAATCAAGCAAAATAAAGAGAAAACTCCTTGAGGACAATTTTAATATTGAAGGTCAAAAATAAAGTGGGTACAATAGGGGCTATTAAGTCCAAGGCAAAGGGGGAAATCCTACACCTGAAAAGCAAGTAAAAATTCCTAACTATACTCTTAACAAGGTGCCAAACATGGCTGCTTCCATACTGGCTTTAGTTGATACATAAAGGCCAAAAAATGAAAGAAAACCAGCCGAAACAAGGGCCTAGCCCACAAAATGCCATGGGTTATATTGGCAGGATCAACTAGCTGATTGCCTTGCATTAGCGTACCTAACAGCCAATTGGCTTCTATGGTTTATGGCAAGACACTCTTGTGCTGATAACTATCTTTTTACCTAAGAATTTCTCATCACCATAGAGGGTTGACATCAGGTTGATAGTTGGTCATAAAAACCCAAACCTTCTCAACTGATGGGACAGGCTCGGATGATGACAGGATCAAACTCGTTGTCATCATCACCGGAGACTCCTCTCATCAGATGCGCACAACTTTGAAGCACAAAAAAACTCCACAAAGGAATGGGTAGTTTCTTATGATCAACCGACTGGCAATCTGATGTTTGTCAACCCTCTATATTTAGCCATGCTCCTAAATATGAGGAATACGGATTCTCTCATAGAACCTAAAAGGCCATTAGATACATCTATCCTTTAAAAGACGCCCTCTATGTTGTCCTTGACTACTACAATAATATAGTGTAGACAAAGAGGCAAAATGTTATGATTTTCTGTAGGGAATTTCATTCCTCTCTATGACGCAATAAGTTGGAGAGCAAAAAGAAACGACACTCCCATGCTTTAGTGTAAGATAATAAGAAATATAAAATTATGACGGCAGGAACAGAAAGCCAACCTTATATTTCAGTTTATTTCTCCAATTTTGTAATAAATGTAGTTTGGTTTATTAAGATGATGGAGTGGTAACCTACCTGTCATTGTCAACATCAGGTTTGCCATGTGATAGTTTTCATTCACGAGGGTGTGCGGTTTGATACCCAAATCTTGCAGAAGCTACGTGTGCTTCAAGCTGCTAAACATGCACTTGCACCATTTGTGAGATCCCAAGTCACACTGACGCCGGAAGCCTCTTCAGTTTCTCCACAGCGGAGACGTAACGGGGTCTCCAATCGCCACTCCTCGTCGTCCATTTCTCTCATGTCAGGATCTGGCTCCCATCCGTCCGTGCTCCCTGGCCATTGCGTTCCTGTTATTCTCTTTGTTTTCTGTGACCATCTTTCTGAAGGGCTCAATCCTGGACCCGGCGGGGAAGATTTGACTGATGCCCTGACACAGAATCAGTCCTCTAATGGCGTAAAAGGATCGGGTTCTGTGGTAATGCTGGCCCGTCCCACCCCTAGAAGTGAGGGCAATGTGAAGAAGAAGCTGCACTCCTTTCTTGACTCACAGATCCGCTTCTTGATCAAGAAATGTCGCATACTTGCTGGTGCGGAATCCAGCTCAAGAGGAGTTGGTAATTTGAATTCCCTTCCATTGCTCTCCCTGGATGCGTCAAGAGTTGTAGCCCTGATCGACAAGCGTATGAATCAAGGAGGTGAAGCCCTAGATTTTGTTACTGCTCTCATTGAGGAGGCCTTTGATTCAAAGGCAATGACTGATATATCTACGTTTGAGAATCAATGCCAGGCTCTAAATGATGAGGAAATTCAAGTAATAAAGGATTTTATTTATAGGCAGTCTGATGCTCTGAGAGGGAGAGGTGCACTACCAAGCAATGCAAACAGCGGTTCGGTTGCTGGTGTTGGTATGGTTGCTGTTGCAGCTGCAGCTGCAGCAGCCTCAGTGGCCGCTGGGAAGCATGTTAGTGCTCCTGAGCTGCCCTGTCTAGAGAAGTGGTTGACTTCAAGTAATGTAATTCTCAGTGCATTGTTCTCTGTTGAACATGGAGTGATAGATAAAAATGGGAATATCAAAACACCATCTCTTGAGAGGAGCGCCAGTACGACACAGGATGGGCGTAGTGCTGCTGAAGCTGCTGTGGCTTGTTTGGAAAGCAGCATGGCTATTAACATGAAGTTTTCTTTAGCTTGGTGCCAAAAAGCTCTTCCAGTGGCCAAGGAGGTCTACTTGAAAGGTCTTCCTTCTTGTTATCCAACGGCTTTACATAAGGCACAACTGGGGAGGGCTTTGCATGCTTTTAAGTCAATGGTGAAAGGACCAGCTGTTCAGATGTTTGCAAAGAGACTTGAAGATGAATGTACATCTATATGGGTATCAGGGAGGCAACTTTGTGATGCAGTCAGTCTAACTGGAAAACCATGCATGCACAAGAGGCACAATACTACTACTTGCGATAGCGTCTCAGGAAATGTTTCGGACCAGCACTCGAGTGGATATCTTTTTCTTCATGCCTGCCCTTGTGGCCGTTCAAGGCACCTTCAAGATGACCCCTTTGATTTTGGTAGTGCTAATGGCATGTTCAGCTGCTTTGCCTGCTGCAAAGATGTCCTTCCAAGTCTCATTCTTCCGAAAGGAAGCAGTACAGAACGACTTCCTCTCTCCTCGTGGACTCTATTGCGTCTTGGAGGAGCAAGATACTATGAACCAGAGAAAGGTCTACTTCAAATTGGTTTTGTCTCCAGGGAGAAGTTTTTGCTTAAGTGGATAATTTCACATAATAAACAGAAGAGCACAAGTTTCTTGCCTACTACTGTGACAGGTAACTGTTCTCTAATAAGCTCCAGACCAGATGTTAATGCTTCACCTATTGTGAAGGAAGAAGCAAATAAACCTGACACTGCTGGGTTTCCAAGGGAAGTTCATTCTGAATGCTTAGAGGATCGGAAGCAGCCAGCAATGGCTGTTTCCTCTGGTGACACAAGTATCAGTTTTGGTAAAGGTCTTCCGTCTTTCACTATGAAAAAACCTTTTTCTGAGGTTGTTGCAGGTACTGCTGTTGTGGAATCATCATTCCCTCTTCTTCAGCAGAGTAAACAGCCAAAAGCTTCTCCAGCAAAAGGTTCTGTGCGCATGCTTAATAGTGATCAACATAATGACCGAGTGCATGTAGCTAATGGCTATCCAAAATCTCAAAGAACTGAACCTGTCAATGTTCAAGAAAGCTTAAAAAGGCCTGAAACTAATCGTCAAACTGAAGGTCATCCCTTCCTACAGATAGGAAACAATGTAGAGCCTGTTAACATGGTTGATGATGGAAACAGGAAGCCAAATTGTTCTTCGAATCAGGTGATTGTGTATGTTGGATTTGAACACGAGTGTTCTTATGGACATCGGTTTTTATTGTCTCCAGAACATCTTATGGAGCTTCACTCATACTCTGAAGATTCACAAAGAAAACATGATGAAACGAGTAATATTTTGCATGGACAAGTGCTTCCAGACTCATCTAAATCAGCAAGTGCTGCTGTAACAAAGAGAAACAACAAGCTGACTAAAGTTGAAGCAAATTCTAGTCGAGAACGAGATAGGTCCATGGTTTTTCCTAGATCCGGCCTCGATAAGTTTGGGCTTAATGCACCTTTGCCAGTGGATGAACTTGAAGTAAATCAATCTCATGTGACACTTGACGATGCTAGCTCTGCATTTTCTCTTTTAAACAGGAATTTACCACTGTACATGAATTGCCCACACTGCAAGAACTCTAAGAAGCAAGACCATCAAAATATCAAGTTCGCGAGTACTATATCACAGCTTCGTAGAATCTTTCTGGTATTAGTATTCTAAACTTAAGTTTATTAACTTTTTGCATGATGTTACTATAAATGGATGCCAGTTATATTTCAAGTCTCCCAGGAATTGTATGGATTTTGAATGTTTGAAGTCTCACTCATGCGTTTTCACCTGCTCTGCCGTCATATTGTTCAGATTAGTCACATGAAATGATACTATTTTCATAGGTGTTATAAGATGCACTTTTTCACAGAATAAGCGCATTATACTGACAATCCCCATCCCTATTGTGTGAAACACTATGCACCCTGATGGGACCACCTCTTTAGTTTTTTTGTTTCTAATTCGTTTTCGTTTTGGGCTATTTTAGGTTTTGTAATAAGGAATTTGAATTTGAGTTTAGATTCAGATTTAAATTTGAATTAGAACTAGAATTTATATGTTCTTATCTCTTATTTTTATGAGGCTCATCTCTCGTTTGGATTTGTCTGATCTATTATTTGATAGAGTTTATCTAACAGAGGTTGAAAAGATTAGAGGTCATATCTTTTGTTATTACTTATCTAAAGACCAATCTCTTGCAATTAAGAACTTTTTTGGGAGCAATACAAATCTAATTTTTCTCTTCTTTATTATCTGATACAATTGATGGTGGATGTGTCTTGGATGAGGCTTCTACAACTTGTTATCTTCTTTCTTTTCTTTCCATGAACTGTCAAACAAGACAGCACCAATCTCCTCTAAATTGTCACTGAATCCAAATACCACAAAATCCCTAACCTAACCGTAATCCCCTGTAGCACCATGAACCCCTTATTCTACCTTTCATTTCCATTGAAACCTCAACCCAGGTTGCATAGAGATGGACACAGGTTCGATACAGGCACGATAAGGATTCAGAATGCGGTATTTCTAGAAAATTTGGATACAGTTATGGTTTTGATATGGTTATATATACACATGAGAACGTAGCTATATACATATTCTATTCATTAGATCTTACCAATATCTATATTTCTGCATGTTTTGTTGGTAAAAATGTTTTAGAAAGCTCCAGAAAGGATTTGATACAAAATGTTTCTAGCTCATATTTGTGTGGCATGGCCACGACCAAGCAAAAGCCATTTTCTACTATGTTTTGGGTTTCTTTGGAACCTAGACATGGGCGATCATTATCCAACATGACCGTCGGGAAAGCATCGTGTTAGATATGTGTCAAATACGGATGACATGGATAATGTCCTCTGGAGGAGTATCTTAACAACCTGAAGTTCCCACTTTTCTTTTCTAAAACCCTGCCAAATACCAACACCTTTGAGCATTTTAATTTACACCGTTGAGTCCTTTACGGCCTCATAAAACCCCATTTCTTTACTTGCTGTGGAGAAATTCCAACACATAAAAATCCTACCAAAACTCTTTTAAAACCCCAAAATTGACATTTCTTATTTTTTTATTATATATAACTATAATTTGAAATTTCCACAATACCCATAACTTCCTAGAATTTCCATTCTTTTCCTTCCAAATCTTAACTCAGGATGGCATGTATGGTTGTCCTATATCAGACAACTTGAGCTTGCTCTTTCACCCTTTTTTGCTCTTACTGTACATCAAAAGGATATTATTTCTCTTTTTTATCGTACGTCCACATGCAAATTTTTTGAGTCTGTACGATTTTAAAGAATCTAAGCTAGATCATAATAGCCAGAATCTGTATGCTACCTTTTTAATGCCATAGGAAAGAAGCAACAAGCATTTGAGCCTATGCTGTCAACACGATGCTGTAAATCAAGACCATAGTTACCTTTATCATCGATAAGTAGAACGGGTACGGAGTACACTGGTATACAATACAATGAGGGTAGGCTTAACCAGTTCCCTTCAGTACTCTTAAGAGCTGTTTGCTTGTGTTTGTAAATATATCTGTGTCCAGTAAGGAATTCGTACCAAATCCTACAACCACCTATTCTTGCATGGTTCATTTGAAACTGATTGATTTTATTTTCTTTTATATTACCGTGTGAATGATATCTTTGTTTAACTTCATCTTGTAAGATCTGGATTTCCTAGGTTGTACTTTTGGATATCTAGATCTGGAACCTGCCAAGTTTGGTGTCGTGAGATCCTCCGGAACACGGTTCCTAGGGTGGTATGATATCCAGTAACTATGATCAAGATATAATAAAATCTCCAACTATATTGGATATAGTGGTGGTAGGATATCCCAGTAACTATGATCAAGGTATAATAAAATCTCCATTTTTGCTGATCCTTTGAGTTTTACAGTTGGAGATTTTGTCCTTGATGTTGACCCTATATTGGATATAGTGGTGGTAGGATATCCCAGTAACTATGATCAAGATATAAAAAAATCCCCAGTTTTGCTGACCCTTTGAGCTTTACAGTTGGAGATTTTGCCCTTGATGTTGACCCTATATTGGATATAGTTTATCAATTGAGCAAATGGTCAAAGATGCCAATTTATACGGGGCCTTATCTGCTTCATTCTTCTTCCGGAGAATACAATGTGTCATGTGTTATTTCCATGCTTTCTTTTACTGATACTGCAAAACTGAATATAGTGAAGAAGAAAAATGTTAATGTTTCTGATTTGATATCCTTTTTTGTGAGTTTAAATATCTGGGGTCTGATTTCTACATATTCAGTGTTAACCTGAAATGTTCTTGAATGCTTTATGTTATTTAGCCATATATGTTACACTTTCTTTTCCACGTAAATACATTAGTGTATTAAATTCCTTCTGCATGAGTGCATTCTCTTGTCAGATAACAGATTTGTTTATACTGATAAGCAGGTGACATCTCCATTTTTTTTTTCTCATTTGCTTTATCACATAATTCTAATGTCATCTATTTCCATGATATCTGTTTACTTCATTCTCTTGTCAGATAACGGATTTATTATATTGCTTTGCAGGTGACACCTCCATTTCCTACTGTTCTAGCAACCTGCCCAGTTATACAATTTGAGGCAAGCTTGATAATGATACTGTTGCCATGTTCATATTGTTCCCTCTCCTTCAGCTATGAATGGTGCTATCTTAATTTGCCTATAAAGTAGCGCTTACAATAGACAAATCACCTTAACTAAAAGACCATATGAACTGCTAATTATTTCAACGTACTTGCTTCAATTATCGTTACTTTAAGGTTATAGAGTACTTATGGATGAAAGCTTTTATAGTTTGTTGTCTTAAAAGATTCTTTAGATAAATTACCTGTGACAACTTATTCTATTTGTTCCTAAAAGTTTTTTTTCTCGTGGATGTAATTTTAGGATAAATGCTTGCCTCCTTCAACTTCGGCTCGTGAGCAGCAATCACAGTTCACCCTTGCATGTCAAGTAATCTTACCTCCAGAGAGCTTCCTTACTATAAGGCTCCCATTCGTATATGGTGTTCAAAAGGACGATGGAAGTTTGCAACCACTCAACCAAATAGAGCATCAGCCAGAGCTTACTGCATGGCTTGTGAAAGGAACAGCTTTGCAGGTTGTCTCAATGGGACATGTCGTTGATGAGGAATATGGCATGCAGTGAGAATCTAAGGCTGGTTTAAGTTGCAATCTCTTGGAAGTATAGCTACTGACAGTGTGCTCTGTGCTCCGTCGCTCCAGCAGATTGTAAGATTTGATGATCATTGTGTTCTGTTATACCTTCATCTTCTACATAGAAAATATTCAGAACCCCAATTGAAATGTATTCTATGTTTCAGATGGTATCGACCTAAAAATGTCCACTGGGGATACGTCTATCCAGGATCCACAATATAAAAAGTGAACAAGTAGCTGGTTGAAATCAGTCCTAGTTCCACTTCAGATTGTGGGAATTCCAGAGGTGACTACAACTTTAGCTATGATTATTTCATGCATCTTTATGAATTGGCATTGTTGAGGCAATGAATGATATGACTAGTTTAAGTTTCTGGTTGGGTTTCTTCAGCTCCATGTTCTCCTGCTGTTAATGTTTTGACTCTTTTGAGAGTATTAGTTATGGAAGTTTTTGAAGAACATTGTATGTGCATCTATTTGCAACGAGGTTAGTTTAGATGCTATCTACTTCTATATGTTGCGAGTCTTGCGACCATGTTTTTTTTATACATTTAGTTCTTTTTTTGTGTGGGGGTGGTGGTGGTAGTTAGTGTGATGAGCTGCGCTTATCTCCCCTCAAGTAAGGAGTGAAGAGACATATGACCTTAGGTAAATTAAAAAAATAGTTTCATACTCCCCTGTGCTATAGCCAGTGATCCTCTTACACATCTTTCTCCTTCCTCCTATTACTCTGTCCTCCTTCCCCCTTCCTCTATCCATTTTTCTCTTAAATTCTTCACTATCCTCCACCAACCTTCTCAACCTAATTATCATCCAGTCCTTTGGTGATGGAGAAAAATCAGGCATTTGAGGAGGGAGGATATGGAGAAATGGGAAAGAAGAGGATGACTATGGAGGTGGAAGGAGGACAGGATGTCATTGAAAAAGCTTAGGTCTGATTTTGCGTCATAGGGTGTCAACTTAGATGGCTAACTTACAATCCCCTAACAATAGCACAAGGTAAATCTTTTTATATGGATGCTAAGTGCTCCCTGCCCCATAACAATCACCCATATAAAAGTGAAGAACATTGTAAGTGTTTTCTGTATGCAGAAAGGGCAAAAATTTCGTAGCAAAAGTTTGTTAATTCTTATATGTATAAACTTTTTATGTATGTCTATAAAGCATAAGCTTGCATGATTCATTTATCACACAGAATGAAAAATACGTTATTTTTCACATCACAACGCAATGCCGGTAGGTCACCAGCTTAGACGTCTATATAAAATGTTGAAGAATTTATTACCCTTATTGAGCTTTCCTGTCTTCAACTCTCTCTCTCTCTCTCTCTCTACACACCCACACCACAGGCACGCACACATACACACCATGATACAGAAGAAGCATGTTCTTTTCAGTTTTCCATTTGAAAGCATGTAGAATGTCAACTGATAATTAGGGTAAGTTTGGTATATCACTGTCACCATGCAAATTTTGTAAGTGCAATTCATGAAGATCATGAGGCTAATCTGTGTTATTACAGCGGATAACACGTCAGAAGTACTGCTGTTCTAGGTATATCAGTTTACTAGTTAATACATTATCTGTTGAAGATTGATAGTGCATAACTTCTGACAAGTACTTAAAGATCATATTTTTGAATGAAGATTCTAGTTGTTTTCTTTGAATGCTTTGCAAATGGTGGAAATTACTGGTTTATTTAATTATTACACGGTTAGATGTTGGGCACATCTAATCCATGTGTTACTCAAACCTTTTAGAAAGAATATGGCATATATTGTTCCATGCAATTTTCGATGATAGTGCTGAGATTTGCACACGAACGAACTTTTAGAAAGAGTTTGGCATATATTGGAGGAGTTATTGTTACTATGATATTACAAATTGTTACTATGTTTGAGTGTGTAGGAAACTCGAGCACTTGGAACTTTAAGATACTCCAATGACTGCAAATCAGCAATTAATTTTAACTTCACTGGTGTTAAATTACATAACCTATCGGTTTAATATTAGAAATACACAAACACTTTAGTTGTTATACACCCTAGGTAGGATTACATGGAAATATCAAAAGGGAATTTGGGTAGATATGAATAATTTGATTCTAGGATTGTCCATAGGATAAATGTTATATACTAGAGGATATTTAAATATGTTGGAAAAGAGGCTGATGACTATGATAGTGCATAGAGGTTAAGATACTTGATAAGATGCTTGATTTTCCATTATTATATGATCTTATAACCAAGGTTCATAGCATTGGTGGCGGAATCGGTTTGGGACACTTCATATGAGTATCAATATTGGTGGTTATGGATCGGAGTTCCATAGTTGTTGGTTTCGAATCGGATTTCCAGAGTTATTGGTTTCGGAAAGCCAAAAAATAGTAACAAAATTTTGAGGATACTAGAAACATATTTGATACATTTAGTCATGATCTTATCCGTTGTTTGTTGGTTACCATTAGTTTTAATGGATTAATATTCAACATTCCTAAGTTAATCACCAGGCATTAGATTATGTTGTTTCTTTTACTTTTAGATGAAGTATCCCTACAATAGATAGTTTTGATGGAATAATATTAAAATACATGAACGTTGTGAATTTATAGTATACAACTTTGACAAATAGTTATGGTTTTATTGTGTTGATAATTTTTTTTATTGATGCAGGGTAGCATCTTGGCAAAGATTGAATAATTGTGTCAATATTGTTTTTCTGACGATCTTATCTTCTAAATTTTATTCTTTGCTGATTTGACTGGGAAAGATGGCCAAGATTTTTGTACCAAACGTTATCGGTGGGGGTGAGTATCGGATCGAACGTGCATGTCCAAAAAGTTAAATGTAGTCAAAATGAGAATGCTAAGATGGATGAGTCACAATACATTAAATGATAGAACATAGTGTATCCTTTGGAAGTTAGAGCCAGAGGTGTTGCCAGTCGAGAACAAGATGAGAGAAAATAATCTTAGGTGGTTTGGACATACACAATTTAGTAGTTAATGAGCCGCTAGAACTAGAGGTAAGCATAGACGAACATGGTTTGAAGCGTTAAAGGAATGATATGATTTTTATTAGCGTTATAGAGGACGTTGCTCTAACAAAGCCAAATGAAAGAAGAGTTCAAACAACCAACCCCAACAGTTTGTGATAAAGGCTTTGTTGTTGTTATTGTACTTGTACAACTTATCATGCATAAGTTACCATCCACATCTCAAATTCCTACACTAGCTATAGATAAACCTACTACCTATGCAGTTAATAACGGTTTTTTTATGATAACGGTCCAGTAGAGTTATAGATATATCACCGATATATCGGTTTTATAACGGTAAATAACGGTTTGCATTTTTAACACAATTTTTATATATGAACAATACACTTAATAGTTTTCTATTATAAAATATGCAGAAAGTATACATATCGTCGAGATATCCAAGAGATCCAAAATAAAGGAGATCACTTGAGGAACTACATCTCTGAATAAGTTTGATGCATGAAGATTTTGATGGCAGAAGATGTAATCTCCATTCTCCATTGATGTGAATGTCATATAATTCATTATCGGTTTTTCTGTAGCAAAACCAGAATGTCATATCATTCAATATCGGTTTTTCTGTAGCAAAACCAAAACCGTGAGAAATCGGTTTTTTTGTAAACCGATATTTCGAACAATATCGGCCATATCGGCCGATAATATCGGTTCCGATATTTTACTGATATTTCTGCAAAAAAATATCGGTCCAAGACCGATACCATTATATATCGGTTATATAACCGATATATAACCGTTTTTGACTACTTAGCCTACTACGCATGCAACCCTTCGTTTCCCAAGATTGAATTCAGTTAATTCCATTGGTTACTCTAATAAAGACTTCATGGAATGCTTCATCAAGAAGGTTCTCCTTGTCCGACTTGTAGAGAAGGAAGTGAATCCTACCTACCTAAGGAGTACTAGATCATGCCATTGCCAAACAAGAAAGTTAGGATTTTGAGCAACGTGTTCATATTCTGTAATGATGTGATGACTTGGAGACGATCTATCAGTGAATTCTTCCAGATTTTGTGATACTAGAATTGGTAGCCAGGAAGAGAGGTTTCCTTCAAATATAATAATGGAGTGAGTTGGATGGAAGGGGCATGAATGGACATATATGGAAGGGAATTTGTGTTGAGTGGAAATGGGGGAACTCGACAAAGCAATTGGATCAAAGGGTAGATGCAGTCACGAGCCGTGGGGGTTGCTTGAGTTCCCTCTGTACTTTAAAAAATGAATATTTATAGCCCCTGAAAGAAGAATTTTTTTCCCCATAGCCTTCCCTTTTCCCATGCCACTTAGCCTAACTTCTTCATTTGAACCAACCCTCTGACCAGTATTCTGCGTTGGCCCCGAATATATCATGCTATAGGAGTCTACTAGGTAAAGAATAAGATTTGTTCTTTACTTCTCATTGTGAGAGAATGTTGTTTACATAACAATGTCAGTTTCATTGGCTCATGCATCATGGTTACACAGTCGAGAGATTGTTATATGAAGTGGTTATGTGGTGCACAAACAAATTCAGTTATGGTAATACATATCCTTAAACAGTTGGGAACATGAGCTGTTACCACAACTGCCTACCTGAGAGCACTACTGTGGCACCACCATTCATAGAGTTTTTAATGTGTTATAGAGTTTTTAATGTGTTTTCTTTTCTGTTGGAAAATAATGTGAGTTTTTGGGCATGTGCAGCTAGCTCAATGACTCGGGCGAGGAAAGACACTGTTCTGAAATAAAGAGGGGGGAAGAAGCCACGGAGTTGAACCTAGTAGCAACGGTGGCGAGGCAAACAGTGGTCAGAGACAAGAGTAATGCAGGGGCTTGCGTCCCCGACATGTTTCTCCTTGGCTGAGTGGGTGCTATGGCTCCCATTTGTATTTTATATTTTGGGATGTTCGAGTTGTCTCGGAAGTGTAGTTTGGAGGGTCTGTTAGGTGGCCAGATACTTGTGTTTATGATCCTGATCAAAGCATTAGATTATTGAGGCTGAACTGTAGCTTCCATTTATAAATATACAGATGCATTGTTATGTTAAAGCTCTTGTCCGTGGCTTATGAACATGGAGTTCATTGGAATCATGATGGAGTTTGAGTCTCTGTTGGTTCATTTTGAATCCCTTCCATAATGGTAGGTTTGTGCTGGCAAGGTGTATGCATGAAAGGAGCTGGAAGCAAGAAGAATACATATTTGGATCTGTTGCATCCATGGCCTTGTTTAGAAAAAAAAATGGCATTCTTGATGTTTTATGTTTGGCATCTTTTCTTGTAAATCCCACTGTATTATCTTTTTGCAGTAGTTTATTGTTCATGTCAATGGTGATGGTAACTTGGAACTCATTTTGGAAAATGCCTCTCTTTTAACAACTATACATTGTTTCATCTGAGAGACTTTATGTTGCAGAAATGGGAGAATTATAGAAGTTATTTTAACCCACTAGGGGGTTGAATCTAAATCAAAACTCAACTGGTGCAGGTAAATGTAAGAAACCATCTTCTTGAGACCATACAAACTTCTTATATCAAATACTATTGTGTTACCGAACTCAATTGGCTCTTGTGGTCAGTGAGAAGATGTATAATTTTTCTGGTTAGACGGACGGTATCGAGATCAAACTGCGGAGGTGTGGAACAGTGGACTCAAATGATATACAATACACCGTGCACAAAGTCCCGTGCTTATCGTAGGACATCTCAAAAAAAAAATCTATTGTGTCTAAAGACTTTGTTACGTTTGGTTTATTGTAATGTAATTGTAATCGTAATAAAATTTGAACTTGTAATGTAATAGAATTATAATTACATTAGCATAGTTGGTTAGAACATGTAAGCAATCATGTCATGTAATATAATATTAATTATATTAATTGAGTTGTAATGTAATAACAAATTAGAAATTAAATAATTTTTTTTTAAAATTTAATTTAATTTTATAATTTTTAAAAAATGTAAAAAATATTTTTTTTATAAAAATAAATGTTTAAAAAAAATCGAAAATAAATAATTATTGATAACAATAACAAACAAAGATAATGTAATTGTGATCACATTAGTTTTATGATCTTATTGGTTTTAAACGAAAGATGAATTTTATGATGTAATTGGTTTTAAAAAAATGATGTAATGTAGTCAAGTTTGTAATGACCATTATATTACATCTAATTTTTTTTTTGTCCAATTAAACATCCGAAATTCGATTTACAATATAATATGTCCAATCCTATAAATCAAACACATCCTTTGTACTTTAAAGGAACTTAGTGACGACTAATTTGTACCATCCATAATACATAAAATTTTCGTATCTCTTCATCAATTATAAGACAAAAATGTCATCCTACAGTATACTAAGTAAAATGTTGGTGTAGCCAAAAAATGTCACCCTAAAATATTAATATGTTTCACGGTTCTAAGTCAAAAGCAAAATAATAATAATATACTTACTTCATTCTTTAAAACTACTTATTCTGATGTCTCTAGAACTTTTTGATAATTCAACTTTTAAATTATTATTTATTTATATCTCTGCTCTTACAATGAGGCTTCAAAAAAGTTCAAATGTGAGTCATCTAAACCGTTTGTAAATACTTAATCATTTATTTAAAATATTAATATTATGTAAAAAAATTGTTGAAAAAAAATTTAAATTTGTTATAAATAATTTTATGGAAATTCAAACTTGACCAACCAAGAAAATGTGTCACATCTTAACTACATGAGCTAAAAGAGATGTTTGATTATATAATATTATATAGTTAAACAATATTTAGTTAAAATTTATTTATTTTTTAATTTTTAATTACGTGAGGATATACTTACAGCTTAGACGACTAGCTTTTTCAAAACTTTTATAAAAAGTAAAAATATATACGTAATAAATTATAATTAAAATATATTTAAATGTTAAACTATTTTATAATAATATTAGAAAATTTTATTTTAAATGCAACGCACATACATTTACTAGTTATTTAATAATATATTTAATAATAATTTAATTAATTTTAATTTTTTTATTGGTAAATACACGTGATGTATTCATAGTCATCTGTTTTTTAATTGATATACTTTCTATCTTTCTTTTCTTTGTCTTTTATGTTTTGTTTATTATATAGAGATACCTTCCTAACTCCTAAAAGATGTTAATGCATGGTAGAATAAAAGAAAAAGTCATAAAAAAGGGAAAAAAAAAACCCTCTTTATTTTATTATGTGAAGTACATAAAAGTTAAAACTAATTTGAAGCCAACTTTGATGCATACTTTCACAGCTTCAATAAAGCTGCGATTAAGTTCCCCATAAAACAGTAAAACAATGTACAAGATTTGAAGAATGATACTAGATATTGGGACATTGTAGTTGGCTTGCTTCAAAAATCAGGATAACTTTTGGAAGATTCATAAGCCAACCCATTTTAAACCTGGCTCAGTATCGACTTTACTTTTCTGTGTGAATGAATTAATTAATTGCTTGGATACATGACTCTTTTATAAATGATGAAGAGACACAAATGAATGGACACAATGTTTCATTTCAAAGAGACAACCATTAAAATATTTATTCAATAATTAAATAATTAAATTATTTCCAACAATCCCCACATGAATGAATATTTCACGGTACATAATGCAAACAAAATGCAGACTCAATACAGACGCAGTGCAGACAAAGAGAGAGATCATTTGAAAAGTTATTGTATCAGGATAAGTAGCTTTTGGCCTTGAACCTTCCCTTGTGAAGATTTATCGAGTTTACTAGCCATCCAGTGAACATGATGTCTTGAACTGTTCAGCTATTGTTGTAAACTTGAATCAATAAATATCACACAACTTCTTTTCCCAAAATTGCTTCTATTTATTTGTTCATTTTGGCCCTGAACATATGCCTGATTTCATAAGTGTTCTTAGAGAATTCAGCCTTATAATTCTCATAGAAGCGGCCCCACTTCCACACTCACATAGGTGACTTCCTAACAAGAGTATCATGCTATACTCCACTTGAATTTCAAGTCACAGGAATCATTAAAAGCAAAGCTTACCCTAGTATTCTTTCCAGGTGACACTGTTATCTGTCATCCTAGAGAATGGTAGGAGTATTTAAATACTCGTTAGTGTCATTTTCAGAATTTCACATAATTAGGTTGTCCCTTTGAACCTAGATCTTGGGATCTCCAGTCAACTAGGTTGGGTTTTCCTTTATGGAATTTCTTTTATCATAGGCTTCAAGCCAATTCCCCTCGATGACTTATAAACTTGCTCTCTTGTCAAACCTTTAGTTAGTGGATCCGCAAGATTTTTCTTTGATTTTACATAATCAATCGTGATTATGCCATTAGAGAGAAGTTTCTTAACGGTATTGTGACGTCTCCTGATGTGTCTTGATTTACCGTTATAAATATGACTCTGTGCCTACCGATAGCAGATTGACTATCACAATGTATACAAATTGCTGATACAAATTTTGGCCATATTGGAATATCCTCCAAGAAATTTTGAAGCCACTCTGCTTCTTCACTTGCTTTATCCAGAGCTATGAACTCAGATTCCATAGTTGATCTGGCTATGCACGTTTGTTTTGAGGACTTCTACGATATTGCTGCACCTCCAAGTGTAAAGACATATCAACTTGTGAATTTTGAGTCTTTAGTATCAGATATCCAATTTACATTATTGTATCCTTCGAGTACAGCTGGGTATTTAGTATAGTGCAAT
This sequence comes from Iris macrosiphon, assembly GCA_036927795.1. NCBI lineage: Eukaryota > Viridiplantae > Streptophyta > Magnoliopsida > Asparagales > Iridaceae > Iris > Iris macrosiphon. Next base: position 128,038,339 of record JAYESA010000008.1, on the reverse strand, counting down.
CCATAATCTTTGGTATATCTTAGATATCCGAGTACTCTCATGATTGCCTTCCAATAATTTCTTCTGGATTACTCGTATATCTACTCAGTTTGTTAACTGATTGAGCTATGTCTGGTCGCGTACAATTCATGACATACATTAGGCTCCCAATTATACGAGAATACTCCACTTGTGATACACTTTCACCGATATTCTTCACTAAATGAATATTTAAATCTACTGGAGTTTTTGCAATGTTATTATCGTTTTGATTATATTTCTCTAAGATCTTCTCAATGTAATAAGATTGAGATAATATCAGCCCATCTGGCGTTTTGGAAATCTTAATTCCTAATATAACATCTGCAACTCTCAGATCTTTCATATCAAAGTTTTTGATTAAGATCTTCTTTGTATCCTGAATCATGTTATGGTTACTGCATATTATCAGCAAATCATCCACATATAGGCATATAATGAAATATCCAGTTTGTGTGTTTTTAGAATATACACATTTGTCACACTCATTAATTTTGAATCCATTTGACATCATTATATTGTCAAACTTTTGGTGCCACTGTTTAGGTGCTTGTTTAAGTCCATATAGAGACTTAACTAGTTTTAACACCTTTCTTTCGTTACCTGCTACTATGAATCATTCTGGTTGATTCATGTTGATTTCTTCTTCTAAGTCACCATTTAGAAAGATATTGTTTACATCCATTTGATATATTTCAAGATTATGCAATGCTGCAATTGTAATTAATATCCGAATTGATGTTATTCTAGTTACTGGTGAATATGTGTCAAAATAATCAATTTCTTGTTTTTGATTATATCCTTTGACAACCAATCTTGTTTTATATTTATCAATAGTTCCATCAGCTTTTATCTTCCTCTTGAATATCCACTTGCATCCTGTCACGTCCCGCACCCAAAATTTGGGCATGAGCCGTGGGTACGTCCAGCCTACGCCGCAGCATCGGCGGTAGAACGCTGTCTAGGTCTCAATACTATTAACACAACTCACAAAATAACCTGTCAATGATCTCAACTCCATAAGGAGGACAATGAATATCCATATGATCATCAAATCATAAGGTACTCAATCACAATAACTATAAGAAGGTAAATGGCACGATAAGATATGAAAGATATAAAGAAGTTCTGACATAAGTCTAGAACACAACTCAAATAATAAAAGTCTAGAGTCTAGTTATCTCAACATAAATAGGTCTCAACATAATACAACCCAAGTCTCAAAGTTAGAACAATTCAATACATAAATAAACTAGGCTAAGTGCTGTCTAAACAACTGCGAGTGGTGTCTCCTCTAAGGAGAGTGGCTCCTCTGAAATCTTCGGGATGTAATCTCCATCATCTCCTGGACCATAATGGGTAGGATAGAAATCTTCAAGATCCTCTGAAATATGTTATCCAATCAGGATTGGAGCGAAGCACAAACACTAACAATAATTTTAATTATATTGATAAGAACTATAAAACAGTGCAAGAAAATACATGATGAAAGAAATACTGGAAATTAAGGAATATTGGAGAGACATGTAATCAGCATATAGAACTAACTACCAATGAACAGATACATGTGAATGCTAGAAATGAATGTACTGAAATAAAAGAATAGGAATTTTAGCTAAGTGTTGTGAAATATCAGTTTGCTATGTGATCGGCTTGGGACTAGATCAAGCTTGTTATATATGGTTGGCTATGATACATGTAAGGTTAGACTAACCATCTGGTTAGTTATGATGCGAGCAATAGTTAGGCTAATCATATATAATAGGCTATGAGGCATGTAAATGGTCAGGCTACACCCTACGTGATATGTGGGGTGAGCTATGATGCATGTAAAGTGGGGTATGATCACATAATCTTACTAATATTTCTCCGTTCTCAGCTAGTACGATAGATTCCAATCACGACTCCTTATGACAGGTATCTATGATACTAGCCCGTGTATCTGCTGTGTCGGAATCAAGTATACACTATAACTAGAATCATAGTAATGATCAAAATAATAAAAACTGTCAGAAAATGTACTCGCCTGTGGTCCTGAGCAACGTGTGAGGATCGATGTCCAAAATGGAGTCACAAGACCTAAAAATAAAATATCAATGTCAAATAATGTCCTTGAATGATAATTAAGTCAACTTGGTAATTATGTGATTTTTAGGTCCAACTAGGTTCATACTAGGCTAATACCTTATTATCCTACTCCAATAACTAGTATCTTAACCCGTATCTTGGTACTTATCCATTACCTTGACAAGTCCCTATTGGTACACTAATACCACACTAGCAACAGGCACAACACCTCTCAATACCCTTGACATCCTCTCAGACCTCACAACACACATCTGAATGTTAAATCAACTCTAACCTTCTCTACATTAGTATCATAATACTATACTTCCTGGATACCAAAGTATCTCAAGTTACCAACTCTAATTCATGCTGACATCTCTACCATGAATCAATGTATCTTACCTTATATACAATTACCTAATACCCTTACACTCTAGGATACATTAGTTCCCCCATTGTTTCCCTCACTTGCTACACTACCCGAGTACTCCCTATGACCGCAATTGCAATGTCGTTTCTTCAATGTATCAGAGTGTAGTCCCTCCATCTAATCCTATACTTCCACCTACTTCTCAGTACCCAATTATACTGCAACTGTGCAGTAGTCATCTGATATACCACTACAGTCTCAGGAATGACTTCCCCAACTGTCTGCTACACTCAAACTGAACCAAGACAGAGTTCAGGTGCCTGCAGTCACATACTTGCACCCAAGATACCCTTCTCACAATTGGACACCCTACTGCATTATCCCCTCCACCTGAAGCCAAAAAATGAACCCACTGATACACTACTCATATTCCTTACTTGCACTGCTTCCAATCTCACCTTGTTTGCAACCATACTGCTCATAACAACACAAGGTTGCTGCTCCACCGCACCCAGTAACTGAACTCGAGCACAACAGTGCACTCCTCTTTGCAAGGTTGCACAGTCCTACCCTCACACAGACCCGAGCCTACCTATTACCTGTACTTCATCATACAAACCTCCCCCTTGCAACATTATACCAATGCCCCTTTCATTAGACTTTAACCCCTGGTCAACCTCCATGTAGTGCAACACTCCTTTACCCACACTATTCTGCAGTACCCATATTAGACTCCCCCTTTGCCTCTTCCTTGGTGTAGTGCACAACTATGGATCTGCACTCTGTTGTAGTCCATACTGCAATGACATAGGCACAAGCTTGTATTGCAGTAACACATACAGTCCAACTACATATATGCATGCACATTGGCCCAAAGTAATGTTGCCTACTTCTACACCTCTAAAAAAATACCACACTATAACACATACACACAGACCTGAACCCAACCCCTCACAAGTGCACCTCACAAGCTCAACTGGACCCAATCACTAGCTCACATAACCCCACACTCACACAGACATCCCACATAACCTTTAAGCCTTGCTGTTGCTTGCTCCCCTTCACCTGGCAGTTGTTGCTGCGGCTATTGTTGACCCGATACTCCACAAGGCTTCACTTTACTTCTCATTGAACTCACATTCACAAAACACACACAACCTATACTTCTAATCACACTAATATTGCCATTTCTTGAAACACTTTATGTGCAAGTCATGATACACTATATCAACTGACATGCAATTTCTCCAATATCAACCAATAGAAAATACAGATATTAAATACAAATATATATATCTAATATTATTTGTTATAATGAAGAATGGAGGGAAAATACTGCAATAAGTATAAAATCCCTAATGTGGACACAACACCATGAAGAAAATATCATAAAAATCAATAGAGACTCATTCTCTCCCCTTATGACTATTCCTAAACCATGGGTGGGTTCCTAATGGTAAAAAAAAACCAATAAAACAGAATTTAAAAGAGAGATTTCAGAATTTTACCTCTTGGGAGATGAATTTCCAATGCAAAGTCAAGGGTTCTCTAGCCAAGCCTCTTCTTCTCCAATGCTCCTTGTGACCTAAGCTTATAGGTTTCTTAGATGAGGCAAATAAGAGGGATTGGGGTTTAAATTTATGAAATTTTGTGGAGGAAAGAAGGGGTTTGAAAAAGAACTACTTCTAGGGTTTTTTTCATGAGCTAATGAATGAACTAGAGGGAGGCTCCCCCTCTCCTATATAGGGCCGGCCACTAAACCTAGGGCTAGCTAATACACAAAGTCCATAATGCCCCCATATGGTTGTCATGAAGAGTTATTTAATTAGTGGAATTTTTATTCCTAAAGAGGGGTTTAACTAGATTCTAATTAATGAAAGAAAATGACTAGTTGGGTCCAAAAGTGACTAGTTTAATGTAAAGTCCATGGTCACATTAAGTCTAGTACACTAATCCATATCATTAATAATAATAATATAATATATTATACATATTATGTAACTATAATACAATATATATAAATATTACAAAAGACAACAATGCCCCTACTCTAGAAATGTGGTAGTGACACAACCTAATGGCTTACACCATGGGGGAAGATCAACCAATTCTCATGTATAATTTTGCATGATGAACTCTATTTCACTATTGATAGCTTATTTCTAAAGTGGTTCCTCTGGTGTAGACATTGCTTCTTTGAATGTTTGAGGCTCATTTTCTAACATAAATGTTAGAAATTCAGGTCCAAAGGACTTCTCTGTTCTAGACCTCTTACTACGTCTAGGCTCATCTTCCTTATCTGTATATTCATTTTGACCATTATGTCTAATATCATCATGATTTCTTTTTAATGTTTCTCTTTCATGTATCTTCTTACATGGAAATATATTATCAAAGAATGAAGCATTCCTAGATTCAATAATTGTATTATTATGTATTTTCGGAATATTTGACTTATGTACGAAAAATCGATAAGCAGAACTGTTTTCAGCATATCCTATAAATATGCCGTCGAAGGTCTTAGGATATATCTTGACCTTTTTAGGCAATGGAATTGCCACTTTTGCAAGGCATCCCCACACTTTGAGGTATTTATAGGAAGGCTCCCTTCCTTTCCATAATTCATATGGAATCATATCATTTTTCTTGTAGGGTACCTTATTTAATAGGTAGTTGGCTGTAAGTACAACTTCTTCCCATAAGTTATCTGGTAAACCTGAACTCAATAATAAAGAATACATTATTTCTTTAATAGTTCGATTTTTTCGTTCAACAATTCTATTAGATTGTGGTGAATATGGTGCAATGATTTGGTGTATAATTTTATGTTCTGCACAGAACTCTACAAAGGGTGCTTTATATTCACCACCTCTATCAGTTTAAGAACTTTAATCTTTCGATTAAGTTGATTTTCTACCTCAGATTTGTATTGCTTAAACATATCTATTGTCTTATCTTTTGATTTCATTAGATATACATAGCAATATCGAGTACTGTCATCAATGAATGTGATGAAGTACTTCCATTTCTAGTTTGTATGTCTTTTAGATCGCATACATCTGTATGGATTAAATCCAACGGTTATGTATCTCTTTCAACCAGATTTTGAAAGGAAGTACGGGTTAATTTTGCTTTTTTACATATTTCATACTTATGATTTGAATTTATTGCAGATTTGAAAATTAAGTCCATGTTCATTAGTTTCCTGATTGAATTATAATTAACATGACCTAATCTACCATGCCACATATGAGAGGACTCAACAATATAAGAAAAATTAATCATCTTATTAGGCATAACAGTCATTACATTCATTTTGAAGAGGTCCTCCTTGAGGTATCCCCTCTCCACATAAATCTCACTCTTGATGAGTACAAATTTGTCAGATTTAAATATCAACTTAAACCCATGATTGCTTAACATAGATCCGGAAATCAGATTCTTCCGAATATCAGGAACATGCAGAACATTGTTAAGCTTTAATTCCTTTTCCGACGTCATTTTCAGAATGACCGTCCCCTGTCCTTCAATATTTGACGATGAAGAATTTCCCATCAAAATTTTCTTGTCTTGGTCGACGCTTTGGTAGGTGCTGAACATGGCCTTTTCAGCACCGATGTGACGGGTAGCCCCAGTGTCAACCCACCACTCCCTTGGGTTGCTTCCTACCATGTTCACTTCAAAGATAACAGCCGCCAGAACCAGATCTTCAACACCCTTGGTCAATCGCTCATCTTCGGTCATATAAGCTTGGTGAGGACGTCCCTTGTTCTTGTTGCTGATGTTGTTATTGTAGTTGCGGCTACGACAATCAACAGCTTTATGCCCCATCTTTTTGCATATGTAGCATTTTCCTTTGAACTTTTTGTAGTTTTCTTGACCGGAGTAGTTTTCTTGAATGGGGCTTCCAATATGCTTGCGCTTTTTTCCCTTTTATTCTGTTTTCAAGACATTTGCCCTGGCTTCTATAGAAGAGGTTTTATCAGTACTTCTATTATTCTCTTTTATTTTAAGCCTGACAATCAGATCTGCCAGTGGCACATCCTTACGTTTATGTTTTAGGTAGTTCTTATAATCATTCCAGAGGGGTGAAATTTTTTCAATTACAGAGACTACCTGAAACGGTTCACATAAGGCCATTCCTTCGACAACCACTTCATGGAAGATACATTGCAAATCTTCAACCTGACTTGCCACAATTCTGGAATCAACCATGAGTTAGTCTAAAATTTGCCTACGACAAATTTCTTAGACCCTATATCCTTTGTTTTGTATTCCTTGTCCAGGGCATCCCAGACCTCTTTTGCAATCTTTAGTGAACTGTACACATTCCATAAATGGTTGTCCAGTCTACTTAATATGTGAGTTCTGCATAGAAAATCTGCATGTTTGCATTTTTCAACATTTGCAATTATACTATTGTCAGTTTCACCTTTTTGCAAAATATGGATTATTTTATTTAGAATCTTTGTCAGATTCAATATTGTCAAATAAAACATCTTTTGCTGCCAGCGCTTGAAGTCGGTTCCATTGAACTTTTTTGACTTTTCTCCTTGTCCGATATGGACAGGAGCATAAGTGATCATCACAGTGTTCACAACAACAGTCATTTTGTCTGTTATAATATAGTAGTACAAGCCAGTAAGTGAAAATAAGAAGTAAAAGTTTAGAATTGAGAAATGTGCTATTATGTTCTAGCTTAGGAGAACAACTGAGAACCAATTTCAATTGTCTAAAGAAAACAAAATAAAAAATCAGAAGCAAAATTCTTGTTTAATATTTAAATCTGAATTAAAAAACTATTGAAAGACCAAGACAGTAGCAATATTTTACACTAGTAACCGTAATGGCTTTCTTCACGCAAAAATTAGAGTAATGACAAAGATGAGATAGAAAAAAACCAATTATACTACTGTCCATTTTGAAACCAATACAAAGTAATAGGATATTGGCTTAACAAGTTTCAAAACATAATATAGTATGAAACAACAGTAAGAAGTAAATTATGAATTAAATATCAAACACCAGAGAACTATGAACCAATAAGACTTCAAACCAATTATATAGTTTGAAAGTTCAAGTTGAATTGATTTCTGAATCATGTATAGTGCTGTTATGAAATCCCTGGTTGACTCACAGAACCAAAGATAGTAGAAAAATACAAAACAGACAACTTTGAACAACTAAACAATCTGCATAGTTAAGCTTCAATTCTACTCATGAAGCCGACGAATATTAATCAACAGAGACATTTAATTACCTCTGTTAGAAAATTATGAATTGACAATGCTACGAAAATTATGTAAAATATAACAATACAGAGTATAGAAAATACTAAAGAAAATTGTCTTAAGATTGTTAAAAAATTATATTCTGTATTACATATACAAACAGAAATACAAACAAATGTAAATAAACAAACTGTAAATAAACGATCTAACCGAGACAAAGGCTTGAACTTGGTTCAATGTCCTTAAGACAATATTCGTCCCGTATAGATGCTTACGGTTTAACAGCGTTAGTCTTCCAGGATACAACGGTACTCCTCCTCCGGTAGCAGCACTTCAAACCGCAGGAACTCGTCGAAGCAATGGAGGTAGTCTCTCTCATGAACTTGATGTTTGAATGTATGAATGTGTGAATGAATGAATGAATTGCTTGGATACATGACTCTTTTATAAATGATGAAGAGACACAAATGAAAGGACATAATATTTTATCTCAAAGAGACACAATTATTAAAATATTTATTCAATAATTGGTTATCTACATTTAGAAGAAATACAAAAATTTGCTAATGGCATATCAATGGCCATGCAGTTACAAGGGCAAGGGGATCAAGAATGTAAGGTGGGAACTTCTGCTAATATACATGACTTGTGGTACAATTCATGTAAGAGAGGCACGAATTTTACAATAATCATTGTGAAATCTCATGACTGACTTATTGAGTGGGTTGTGAACTCGTCTTAAAAATATATATATATATATATATATATATATATATATATATATATATATATATAATAATAATAATAATAATAATAATAATAATAATAATAATAATAATAATAATAAAAAGATGTTAGGGTTTGCTCCGGCGACGGGCGAACCAGGAGATGGAGGTTCGGTAGCACACCGGGGATCGATGGAGGGAGAAGGGAACGCATACCTACAGAATGAATCATGACCAAAACGGATGGAACCAAAAAGGGAAGGAGCGGATGCATGAAGCCCCTACAAGTCCAATGAAGCGGCCATCCCCAGAAATGGGTAGACGCCATAAGGAGGCAGGATGGAAAGCTGCGAGCGGGGAAAGGAGTTCAGAACAGCCCATCCGGACGAGATCTCCGCGATCGCATGAGAACAATTGGGGTTCGACATCAAAACCTGTGGCATGGGTTGATCTTTGCAAACTGAAGGAGGTGGAGGAAGAAGTAGAATTATAATATGTCAAACCTAGCATCATTAATGGAAGGAAAGTGGTAAAAATTACTCATGATGATATACATGAATATATAGAATATTGGAAGAACACTATTATTCTATATGTGCAATAAATCGTTCTATGGTCAACTTCAGGCATACGCACTCCGCGTATGGAGACCAAAAGGCGCTATGGAAATCTTCTCTCGAGATAACGCACTACTAAAAATTATGGGGTTAGCGACGCTACAAAACGTCGCTAAATTATAAAATTACGTCGCTGAAATAAAATAGCGACGTTATTAGCGATGTTTATAATTGTCGCGTCTAGCTACTCATCGACTAAAAATACGTCATTATACGTCGCAACTAGCAACGTATCTTAGTGACGTATGAACGTCGTAAATTTTTTACCAATTAGCAAAGTTCTGTGGCGTAACGTTGGTATATGAGCGACAGAAATTTAGTCACAAAATATCGCTGATATTTCTATACTTAGTAACGTTTACTGTGTCACTAAACGTCGCTGACATTCTTCCGTTAGCGACGTTTAGAAACGCATGTATGTCGTTAATATTTTTTTAATGTAGCAATATTTTGCAACGTATTTTAGTTACGTCTTGATGACATGGCAGAGATTGCCAAATCAATAAATTAGCAAATTTTAGCGACATATTTGCGACGTCTTGGTACAAGAATAACGACGTTCTGATACCTTTCTGCGACGTATTTGTACGTTGCTAAACGTCGCTAGACGTTGGTAAAAGTCGCTAAATTGCTGATTTTAAAAAAAATACAGATTGTTACATAATAATTTATATAACAATATTCAACCTACAATTTATACAAATATATTCATAGATTGTCACATATAAGCAAATTATTAAACACCGATAAATTCAAATCTACTGTTACTGTTGGCTAATGTCATACAAATTCAAATATACATAAAAGTCTAAAATAAATATCCTTATGGGCAAATGTCACACAAATTCTCAAAAATGGGCCACACACACTCATAACTATCTGTCCAACATAGGACTAATGCTGATCAGGAGGAGGAGGAGGAACATCGCCGCGCAATTGGGATACGATATAGTCCAACTGGCCATGTGAAAATGCCACCGATGTCGAACTAGGAGGCAGTATCGTCGGTGGAGTCGGTGTCGATGCCGACGAACTAGGAGGACGTATTTGCTCCAATGCTGATAGGCGATCATTGTATGAACCCATGACACCTATAATCCGAGTGACGGAACGCTGTATCGATGATGCATGATCCGTAATATTCCGTTGTGTCGCCTTGGTCATAATTTTCATGCCCCGACCCCGAAAGTCCCAACAACGACCCCGCCGGGCGCGAATTACCGCGCCTCGGCGCTCCCGCGGGGCGTATTGTCGTTTGTCATCAGGACGTAATGCCGTACGAGCCTGGGGTTGTGCCCGCACAAGAAAACATCGTTAAAGTTGTGGCTATCATCGAATAGATCGAGTACGCAGCGGAGAAACAGTGTTGCAAACAATAATCCATCTAAGTATACGGGACAAGGTTCTCTGAATACAATGGCATCATTCCATACATTATGTCCCTCTATACAAAAGCAGCACAAAGCAATCAATACGGCTCAAGGCATCAAAACCAGATTTTTGGGTCCTGGGGATGAGGCACGGCTATCGCTTCCTCGGACGATCAAGGACCTGCGAACAAGTAAACTGTTGGTGGGTCAGCACTTTGGAGAAAGTACTGGTGAGTCTAAAATCAACGAACAAAAGCAACATTCACTAAAACCAACATTAAGTAATCATGTGATAAAATATTACATTACTAGTGATCTTTCTAGTTTTACCTAGTTTCGTTACATGCAGCACAGGAATGAGTCATATTACTTCTTTTTGGAAACATCTTTGAAAATAAAAGGCAGCCAAGCATACAAGGCAAACAGTTCAAGCACGATGTACTAATTAGGATGTGCGCAGCGTGTCTCGTGAGCTATACTCAAGAACTTTAGGGTCAATGCAGCATTCAGGAACTATCATTCAATCAAGCACACAAGTTGAACTATCAATAAGATATCGGTCCCCGAGAAACTCAGGATCAGTAGCGGTAATCTAGCTAACCAATGACTCCTTTATCTGATACTATTAGCAGTTGTGCCTCATGGTTCAGCTCTGCACTAATAGACATTGTCCGACCGATGCAAATGCATGAAACACTATCAGATAAACTCTAAGATGCACATGTTTATGAACAAACAGGCTATATATATATATATAATCTTTATGTTTCTTACCCCTTGCCGATCGGTTATCCCTGCAGCAAACATACAAGTTAGCAACATATGCATATATAAACATGCATATATAAACATATGGTTCTCTTTCCCTGTCCGTCTCTGCATCAAACAGTTAGGTATGCAAGAAGGCTAGCCTAGCATGCTCCCTAACTACCTGAATGCAGCTATCTCCATGAACAAGCTAACTTCTCTAACACAAACTCAACTCTTCTCAATAGAAGTACCACCTCCCATCTAATAGCCACGTCCCCTAGATCTCGTAGGACCAGAATATCAGGATGCACTATTAGTCTCACCCCATCAATCTCCATCCACCATTCTAATAGCCACGCCCCGAGCTCAGGGTGCATTATTAGTCTCCCAACTTGTCGTTTAGCCTCCATCCCCCACAAGCTCCTCGATAACAAGCATATCACATCTTATAACACACACAATATGACAATACAATCTTTCAATCCATATAACTCTTATCTAATAGCCGTACCCCCCTAGATCCCGTAGGATCGGAACATCAGGGCGGGCTACTAGTCTCTGCACAAACAAGACAAGCATTTACTCTTATAACAAAATAAGCATACATTCCATCAAGCTTTAGCATCCAAGACAAGCAATTATATATACGATGACAAGCAAATATATGAACGATCTATGATTTAAGCAGACATGGCACAGGTCTATTTATCTCTTCAAGTAGCATACAGTTATACTCTTTCTTTTTCTAGCATGGCAAGGTTCGTTCGATAGCTGTGTCCGTGTAACTAGTATGCAATATTTCTTATACTTAGCAGGGCAATGGTTCTATCTCTTTTAGGCAGGCAGGTTCTCGTTCTATCATTCATGCAAACTTATCAAGCAAACAATCAATTCAAAAACTCAGTTCATTATTAAGGCGTGCAAGAATCAAAGAATAAAGTTTCTGTCCACTCACCTAGATCAGTCATCTCCTGGTTCAGCAAGGAGCTCTTCAAGAATATTTCCTTTTTGAGTCAGCAAACCGATATCTTTTGTACATAGTGCCTACGCGGAGCAGGGCACTACATACTTACCCACAAACAAAAAGTTTTGTCCTCGAAACTCAAGGAGAAACTTTTGATATCCCGAGCAGCGATAGCCCTCATCCCTCACCATCCTCAATTAAAAACTCTAGCAAACCACAAGCACGAAAGCACAACTCTCAAGCAACAAATCAAATCCAGAAAACTTTTTGCTAGCATCTTTGAGAATATCTATGGACTTATGGAACGTTCAACTCAGTAATGATATCAATGCACAAGGAATCGTCATCTAAGAACAGTAGCAAATTGGGCGTAAGGACAGAAGATTGAGTTGCACTAATACCATTATGTCATGCCCCGATCCCGAAGGTCCCGACAATGCCCCCGCCGGGTGCGAATCACCGTGCCTCGGCGCTCCTACAGGGCGTATTATCGTTTGCTATCGGGAGCCCATCTCTTCAAGTTGTTCACAGCATCCATGTATTTCTTCATCGTCGAATGGTCAAAGGAGTAAAGTGATCGTCCGTAGATCAGATCTTTACAAATATACTTCCCCAGAATCAATTATACTTAGATTCCTGTTTAGGATCCCTTGTACTTTTTTTTAATAGTTTGTAATACAAAAGTTTCGTATAAACCTTTGTCCATCGCAAACAACACTCACATATCAATACTATACTTGAACCCAGCATCCAATCAAAGGAAGGAGAAAAACACCAAAGCATGGGCTCTATTATGCTTGCTTATATACATGAGTGGAAATACTAAAGACCATGCATCTAACTCTTCTAGCTCCAATGGGAGCATGCATCTAGCTAGGATAGTATACATGGACAAAAGCGAATATGGTGGCGGCAATGACAACATAAGCTTGCTTATATAATTCTCTACAACAGGAACACAACGCAACGTATTTAGAGAGCAGATTCATACCCGAGAGAAGGGAAAAGAAACTCTCTATTGAAGTGGACGTCGTCGTGTGGAAATGCAGAGGCGCGCTGGGTCTCTACGCACAGATCGTAGGCCGGTACTGTTGGGGGAGGTTTCGCTGGCATCGGCGGTCCCCGGGTGGCAAGGCATCCTGGAAGTAGAACTAGACTGCTGCTATGGGCGGTGAGCAGCCCTGGCTCACTGGTATTCGATCGACGCGAGGGAGAGGGGTACACCATGGGAGTGTGTGTAAATGAAGGTTGTGTTATCCTTGCCGAGTAGCACTAGATGAAGGTGGCGGCTGCTAGGGTTTCAATGGGAATTAGACATTATATAGAAGTAAGGGGAATGATGGGATTGGTTTAGGGGGTTGCTGCCGTATGAAGACAATAGCATGCAGCTGGATAGTTGCTTTCCATTTGAATTTAAACGGGTTTTGGGTTCTCTTGGGCTTAGTTGCAAATTATAAAAAAAAAGGAAGTGAAATGAGGGAATGGAGCACTAGCCGGCCATATGTGGCCTAAAGAATTGGTAGCAGGGAGCAAAATATATATGGAAGGTTAAGGATTTTAAAACAATCTATCCCTACTTACTAATAATACTCTAGTTAGCTATACTAAAAGACACTTTAATTATTAGCACATAACATATTACTTATTTAATTATTTTAAGCATAAATTTAGATATAGATATAAAATTAAGATTATCTATACTACTAATAATATTTATTTAAATGGAGAGGGGGTTTACACTTTATGTGTGGAGATTCAGGTTACACATGTTGGGATGAAGTTGGTCAATGACAAATATTTAGTCCAGAACTAGTAGAACAGACTGTCCAAAAGATTTGTTTGATTCGAGAAATACTTAGAGTTGCACAAAATCAACAGAAGAGATATGCAGATACTCATCGGTAACCGTTAGAGTTCATGGCGGATGGCCATTTGCTTTTTAAAAGTAACACCCATACGGAGAGTTATGAGATTTGGTGTAAAAGAAAAGTTGAGCCCAAATTTTTTTGGTCCTTTTGAAGTTCTTAAGCGAGTTGCCCCAGTTGCCAATCAAATCACGTTACCATTAGCTGATGTGCGTAATATTTTTACATATTTCTTATCTGTGAAAGTACATGGATGATTCGAGTCACTTGGTAGGCTTTGTCGGTTGGAACTACAAGCAAACTTGTCTTACACGGAAGACCATGTTCAAATATTGGACAAGAAAGAAAAGGTATTACGAAACTGTGTTGTTTTTTTGATTTGTGTGCTTTGGCGAAATTATTCTTTCGAGGAGTCGACGTGGGAGTTTGAAAATGATATGAAGGAAAAAAATCCTTCCTTATTCGATAGAGGTAGGTTTTTGTTCTTATATTTCGAGGACATAATTTTTCTTTGTGAGTTATTATGTAGTGTCCCACTCATAGCGAGCGACACTGTATGGAAAATCCTATTGGTATTAATATTGATTAAGACAAAGTAAATTGAGATCATTCATATATATGGATTGACTTATTTGGAATTGAGTCCTAAATGCATTAAATCTTTTCTTAGAGAATGAACTCTATATAAGAGTTTCTTCCTCAAGCATTTTTATTGTTCATTTTATTGAATACTTTCGCTGTTGGTTATGTAAATGTGTTTTCATTGATATTTTTATTGATTCCATTGCTTGCCTTGATCAGTTTTTGCATTTATACTGAATTCTAAAAGAAAGAGAAAATAAGAAGACTGAACCTCTGCTGTTACAAATGCAGGTAAACACATATACAAGGCTTAATCGAAGCATATGAGTTTTTTTCTCTCAATAATTCTCCAATAATAAGTGGCTTTGATTCTTCGCTCATTTATCTCCACACCTTAACAAAAGAATCTTTTTATTTCTTTATTGTGTCCTCCGATCAATTATACCTTAACAAGAAAAAATACGATAAAAGAGAGTAACCATAATGTTGTTAGCTTGTTATATAGAAATATGGATTGTTGTAATGTTGTTAAATAAAAATGGAATATAAAAAATGATTGGAATCTATAGTATAGAATTTTGAGCAATGGCTCGAGAAATATAGAATAGAATATGAGAATATGTTGCATAGTTATTTGTAAGTTTCTATTATCATACAAGTTATATTTTAATAACTACGTTTCTTACGCATGCATGGTCATGGATAATTTATGCACTAGATTTTGTTTCCTCGAACGATATTCGCGACCACAAAATCAATTTGGCCTAGAAGGAACATGGATAATTGGTATTAATATATAATGCACATGGATTACGAGACCTCCGATGAGTCTAGCCACTACCAAAATATGCGTTATTAGCGACGTTTTTTAGCAACGCAAGTTATTGGAGTCGCTAATTTTTGTAATATTAGCGACTCCAATAAAGAGTGTCGCTAAACGTCGCAAGTTACAATATTTAGCGACATTCAGCAATAATAATTTTTATTGTAAAATTATACGCCGGTACAGGTCGCTGAACATTGCTACATTTTTAATAAATAGCGACATTTTTGCGACATGCAGCGATAATATTTTCTATTGTAAAAATATACGCCGGCAAAGGTCGCTGAACGTTGCTAAATTTTTAATTTATAGTGACGTTTTACGAAATTTCTTTCGTCATATATTTTTATTTATCTGTGACGTTAAGCGATATTCACTTCGTCGCTAGGTTTTTATTTATCTGCAACGATTAGCGACATCTATTTGAGACGTCGCTAAATTGTTTAATATAGGGTTGGCTGTGGGTTTATTTTTCCCCCATTCTCACCCAAATTTTTGAACCCCCCCCCCCCCACTGTCTCCCCCCATCCCCCCCCCGAGCGCCCCCCGGAGGATCCCCCCCGGCTCCCCCCCCCCCCCGATCACCCCCCTCCGGCACGGCTCCTCCCCTCGTGTGGCTGCTCCCATCGCGTCGATCCTCCCCTCCAACGACTTCGGGTTTCTCCTCCTTCTCTTCACAGATCCAGATACCTCTAGGTAAACCCTAACCCTATCTCTCCCTCTCTCTCTCTCTCTCTCTCTCTCTCTCAAACAAAGGCATGACACAACACACACACACACTGATACGACATTGACACAGACACGACACACATGTATAGGGTGGCCCGGACCGCGGACTCGCAGTCCAGGACGTCGAGCTTGATGAACAGGTCTAGGCCGGGGAGGGGGTGCTCGGGTTCGACCGACGGCGGGCTAGGACATACACGGTCAACTGTGCGCCGGACGCGCTCGACCACTTTAGAGCCTCTACGAGGCTTCGACCGACCATGCCATTGGCACCGACGACCAGTGCTACTGATCAATTCTCCATGTTTTATAAATTATGGTAATGTAGCCAAAAGGGTTTTTTGGTAATTTATATTAAGATGAGATGATATATACATCCCCAAATTTATGGTAATGTAGCCAAAAGGGTTGCCAAACTTTATATATATATATATATATATATATATATATGTATATATATATATATATATATATATATATATATATATATATATATATATATAATTCTATGTATTTATTTGTAACTTTTCATAGTTTTGAATGACAATTCTTAGTTAGTGGAGCAATTAATTTAGCTGACTAATTTTAATTAATTCAAATCTTGAGCAATTAATTGAACTTAATTAATAAATGATATGTGTGACCATCCTAATAGGATTTCTATATATGTATAGGAGAATCAAGTCTGAGGTTTTACATATGCATTAATGTAGTGCAAATGTTATGAATTAGTCTAGGTTCTAATAAAGTATATTAGAACGTCAAGAAAAAGTATTAGTAGTGGTTGGGGTTAGAAAGCATTACTACCTGCAAGAGACACGTGACGACATCCATATCCTTCTTTATTTATGCCCATCTTTGATAAACATGCATGTGTATCTAACTTTGCATCTATTTAAACGATATATGCTTGAACAATGTGTATCTATCTTACAAAAGTATCTAAAAATGGATATAAATTACTACCTACGGCATCGTTCGTGGATGTACAACCGTCATCCTAATGACATGTGCGGTGTACATGATAAATTCCTAGAGTGTACAGCAATTCCTACAGTTCTCCAAGGCGTTCTCTCAATACATGGAGGGCACCAAAATTAAGTGTTCGTGTGTGAGATGTCACAACTTAAAATATCATCCAGAAGTGAATGTGACATATCATTTGTACTCGAGGGATTTCACGCCAAATTACTATCAGTAGACCTCACACGGATAACTTATGCCTTTAACATCAGAGCCAGAGCCTTATGTGGAGCCGTATATGGATGTCCACGACCACGCTGATTGTGACGACGGGTGGGTGAACATGGTTTTCGATGTTACGGGGCCTAGTTTCGATCCGGACAATCATGATGTAGCTGAGGAAGCACCGAATGCCGATGCTGCAAAGTTCATGGAGTTATTGGAGAATGCAAGGACTCTATTATATCCTTGTTGTGAGGATCATTCATCGTTGGAGGTAGTTACAAGACTGTTAAGCATCAAGTCTGATTTTAACATATCGCAAGAATGCTACAACCGACCGATAGAGTTGATTATAGAGATCTTGCCGGCGGGTGCTAAGTTACCTAAAGACTTCTACCGATCTAAGAGGATGGGAAGATCGCTCTGGATGGGAAACGAGAAAATTGATGCATGTCACAACGGGTGCATGTTGTACTACAAAGACGACAAAGATGAAGACGTATGCAGATTTTGTGGTGTTGATCGCTACAAGGCAACTGGTATAGGAAGGCATGCCGGTGCAAGGAAGACGACCGATTCAATATAATACTTGCCTTTGATGCCCCGGTTGTAGAGGTTGTTTATAGTGAAGGAGGCTACCGAAAATATGAGTTGGCACAGACGAGAATAGATTGAAGGAGTGCTGGATCACCCATCCGATAGAAAATCATGGAAGTACTTCGATCGAGAGTATCCCAATTTTGCTTTGGATACGCGTAATGTAAGATTGGGGCTCTCCTC
Source organism: Iris macrosiphon (assembly GCA_036927795.1). NCBI lineage: Eukaryota > Viridiplantae > Streptophyta > Magnoliopsida > Asparagales > Iridaceae > Iris > Iris macrosiphon. The sequence goes on along the minus strand of JAYESA010000008.1, from coordinate 128,020,266 downwards.
CGACGGTTTCACCCCATTCGGACTTTCGGGCTCCTAGTATTCGTGTTGGTCTGTGATCGTTACTCCGTACAACCTACCGTCTTTGATGTGCACGAAGACTCCTTATATGTTCTTAACCATCATCATCCTGGGTCCGAACAATCCGAAGAGGAATATCGATGTGTACGTGTAGCCGTTAATAGATGAGTTGAATCAGTTGTGGAAAGTAAGTGCCAATACCTACGATATTTTCAAAAAGCAAAATTTTTAGATGAGGGCAACACTTATGTGGACCATCAACGACTTTTTGGATTATGGCATGTTATCTGGATGGAGCACTCATGGTCGTCTCTCATATCCATATTGCATGGACCACACTAAGGCTTTCCTCTTGAAACACGGAGAAAAATCGTGCTTCTTTGATTGTCATCGATAATTTCTCCCGTCGGATCATCCGTTCCGGAGGAATAGGAATACTTTTCATGCCGGTGTTGTAGAGAAGGCAATTCCACCTCCAAGGTGGCCCGGAGACACGATTTGGAAAGAAATTAAAGATTTACCAAGTGCTATCGAAGAGCTTACTAAGGGGTACAAGTGTGACGGATTTGGTCGCACTTATAACTGGACGAAGAGGAGCATATTCTGGGATATGCCATATTGGAGTACCAATCTTATCAGACATAACTTTGATGTCATGCATATCAAGAAGAATATATTTGACAACATAATTAATACTGTGATGGGCGTAAACGAAAAGAAGAAAGACAATCCTAAGACCAGGTTGGACTTGGAAGAAATATGCAGACGTCATGTGTTGTATTTGATAGAGGAAGGAAATGGAAAGTATAAACAGCCTAAGGCAATTTTCTTACTGGACAAGGAGGATAAAGGGAGACTTTGTAGGTGGATTCAGGGGCTAAAATTTTTAGACGGGTATGTGTCGAATCTGAGAAGATACGTCGACCTGAAGGAGAACAAACTGACGGGTATGAAGAGCCACGACTGTCACGTATTCATGGAGAGGTTAATTCTGATTGCATTTCAAATTTTTTTACCGCATGTAGCTTGGGATCCATTGACAGAGCTTAGCATATTCGTCAGAGATCTTTGTTCTACTAAATTGCTCATCGATCATCTAGAAAAGCAAGAGAAGGACATTGCGATAATACTATGCAAGCTCGAGAGGGTGTTCCCTCCTGGATTCTTTGACTCCATGGAACATTTGCCAATTCATCTTTTCTATGAGGCCCGTTGTAAACCCCCTCACCCAAAATAGAAATTTTGTGTATATTTTATATTATTATATTTATTATAGATTAATTTAAATATTAAATTTTTTTAGAGTATTCTCTTAGTTAATTAGAAAATAAATTTCTTAGTATATTTACTTATATAAATTTTTATTTAGAATCATTTTTTGGCTATTTTAGATTTTTAAAATTTTTTGTAGAATTTTTAGGTAATTAAAACATAGGGAACGTAAATTTCTAGGCCTTCCATGATTTACTATGAGACCATACTTACATATTGTTCCTACCAAATATTTATTTTAGGTTAAAATATTTAATTATATTTTTCTGTAATTTATTTAGAATTTTAAGAAAAATATATTTAGATTTTTGAAATTATTTAGGATTTATTTGGATATATATAGTCTTAATATTAGATAGATGCTAATTTAGTATTAATAGATATTAATAAGATTATATATAAATTATTTGTATTATCTTTAATTCTATTTAAGATTATAAATTATTGAGATAAACTCAAACTCTATTTCAAATTAATTCAAATCCTGAGCCTACTAGGAAAGCAACTTCATGCATATCCTATGTTATTTGAACTTATCATAATCCTATCCAAATTAGTCAATCCTAGTCGTAATCAATTAAGTAGTATCCACCATTATAAATACCTCATCCTTCATATTTTTCTTCCCCAAATTCTCCTATTTTTCGTCCTAAAACAGTCAAAATTCGTCATAAATTCAGCCTCATTTTCTAGTAGTAATGACGACTTAAAAAGACGATATCTCCTAGCTCCGGACCCCAAACGTGCTCCAGTTTTTTTGTTAGAACCATATCAAGGTTAGTTTTCTGAATATATAAATTATTTTAATAATTTATGAATCTATTTTTCCAAAAATTTCTAAAGGTGCCAGCTGTCAGATGTATTTTTGTGTTTTCGAGATTTCAGGAGATCCCGAACTCGGAATTATGAACCGTTTAAAGTTTCAGAAAGTTGACATGATGAACTTACATAAAATTATTTTTTCAGAATTTAACATGCAATTTTATTCTACTGTAAAATTTGTGCAACGTAGACGTAAGTAGGAAACCACCGAAAACTATCATATGTGCGCCATTGTGGACATAACTCTTTACCGACTTGTGATTTTATGAAGCCGTCAATTCCGGCGTTCATGTAGCGCTAAAATATATAGGATTTCACACACAAATCCAGAATTTGAGTTGGTCGACTTTTTGGTCAACGGATTGTCTCGATTTGCGTGCCACGAATCACAAATCCGTAAAGTTGACTTTCTTTGCACCAAAATTTCAGTTTAACAATAAAATTAGATTATAATAAGATTAAAATATATTTTAGATTATTTTATTCATAATTAAAATAGATTAAAATGGTGGAACTTACTCACCCACTTTTGTAACCTAACTTGTTTAATTTATGTGACGGGTAGATCGGACGTCGCCTTGAGTTGGGACTTCATTCTTTTTCAGAGAAGGCAAGATACCTTGCCAAATTGCTTATAGTACTTTGCATGCTTATCATATTTTTATATATTCATTATATATGTGTTTTCTTTCAGTCATAATTATGTACTATATATATGTTGACACACACTTGACACATAGTATCATGGGAGGGGAGGACAATCAGTAGGATTGTTAATAAAAGGATATAATGTATCGAATGATCCATATATATCATTTATTTATTTCAAAGCTGTAAATTAGCAATAAAGAGTTATTTTTTTTGTATTATGTTGTTATTCAATTTCTATGTTTATCCACTATAAAATTAACTATTATATAAATGTATACGAGCACACCTTGTACAAGTTCAATTTATGTTTGTACGACATGAAGTCTAGTGACGACTTATCGTGTTTAAAATTTTTCTTTCTTTATTTTGATTTTTTTTATCGTTTTTTAATTTATTTTTTCGTTTTTAGTATTTTTTGATCGTTTTTTTCTTTTTGGTTGTTTTTGTCATTTTTATCGCTTTTAATCTTTTTTCATTTTCTGTCGTTTTTTGTCCTTTTTAAAAAAAATCTTTTTAGTCGTTTTTTATCGTTTTTAGTCGTTTTGGTCGTTTTATCATATTTTTATGTTGTTAGTTATTTTTTATCATTTTTTATTTATTTATTTTTTAAGTTGTTTTTGGTCTTTTTGTCGTTTTGGTCGTTTTTTATCATTATTTTCGTTTTTTGTCTTTTTTTTTCATTTTTAATTTTTTTCGTTTTGATTGTTTTTCTCTTTTTTTTTTTTTGGTTTTTTCTCCTTTTTTGTCATTTTTTCGTTTTAAGTCTTTTTTGTCTTCTTTTGTTTTTTTTTTTTTCGTTTTTAGTAATTTTTTCTTTTTCCTTTTTCTTTTTTCTTTTTTGTCTTTTTTCCGTTTGTCGTTTTTGTTTTGTTTTTTCGTTTTTGATCATTTTGTCGTTTTTTCGTTTTTTGTTGTTTTTCGTTTTTTGTCTTTTTTTTTTTGTTTCTTTTTTCTTCCTTGGTTTTTTCGGTTTTTTTCTTTCATTTTTTTGGGTTTTTTTTTTTTTTTTTACTTTAATTTTTTTTCAGAAATATTTGTATAGTCACCAAACATAATAATATAATTTTTTTAAAAATTTAATTATTTGAAACACGAAAATATATAATTTTTGGAGATATAGTATTCTGAATACCTAATGCCCCCTATGTTCCCTCCTCTTCCCTATATGTATGTGGTGCAATTTACTGATGCTAGGGAATTTAGTTTTAGAGTAAATGAATAATAGTTGGAAGTACCGGGAGCCTCTCGTGGAGCTAAGGACACTACCTAGCAACCCATGTGAAATCATTTCTTGCATGCCACTGTATAGGAACTAGATACAATCCTTCTTCTTCCAATAATTATTCCTAAGTCCACTTAATTAATTCCTAATTTATTTACTAATATTCTAGTTTGTATTTTGGTAATATTATAATTACAAAAAAGTCTAAACTGACATATACAAATTTAAGAAATATTAATTGTGGGGAGGGCGTTTACTCATTCAAAAAAAAGTTACAACTTTGGCTTATTACGGAAGCTATAGCAAACTAGAAGAACAAATGGACATATAATCTTTTGGAACAAATGGGGCCAAAACTATTCAGTAAAAATTGCAAAATAGAAATCAATATAAAAACATGAACATGATACCATTGACACTCCTACTCTACAGTACTAACACATAAGTCAAATAGAAAAATATTAACGTTCCTAAACTTTTATTAATGTTATCGATCTTATCAACGAATCTGAGTTAAGTCAAATAGGAATATTTCAATCCTATATTCATTAATCAAGAAATATTTCGAGAGGATGCAATTAATAAAAAATATATATATATATATATATATAACAAATTTGTAAGAAATAAGTAACATTCCTATAAGTACGGTTCAAATATGAATGATACATAAAATGTATATGCATTTACATTATGGTGAAAACTAGTCGCATCTTAGCAGAAAGGTTATATTGTTCCTTATAAAGTTTGCTACCTGTAGAATGCTGGTGAGAAGGACGGAATCAGAAATTCAATTGCTCTTTAATTTCTTACCTTTCGAAAAGTGCAAACAAACTATTTTAATTATTATTTTTTCACACGTAATAATACAATTATTTATGTTAAATTTAATGAATAACTATAAGTAGTGAACATAAATAAAAATATTTTAGAAATAAAAACTTTTACTATGAACCCTCAACTTTTCTTACTATTAACTAGTACGTATATATGTACGTGCAACGCACGTATTTCATACACTATTATTAGAAAAACTAAAAAACATATGTCATAATTATTCTAACTTATTGACACTACTTAGAAAGACTAAACGATAACTAATATAATTATCTAACTATTTTTATTAATTTAATAAACAATATTAATTGATAAAAATATGCATAGATTTATTTGGAAAGAAAATTTTTACGATGAAGCTCAATAATGATACATCCTCCTCTAACGCTCCTCCGGTCAGCTGTGACGTCACTGACGGAGTCATGAGCTTCGCCAACGCTGCCAAGGAGTGCCTGCGGCTTTGTGTCGTACCTCCATTACCATGAATTCGTTGCAAGGGGTCTCATCCCACTCAAAGGTATATATACGTACTACGTGCATCAAAAGTAATACATACATATATTATGGATCAAGGAGTAATACTTTATTCTTGTCTGAACCCAACCCAACCCAACCCTAATTAGGTTCTCACCCCTGTATATTTTACACACACAAGTGACACAACGTAATAGGCTAGCTATTATTATGATAAATATTCAACTCTAACATAAGATAATTAATCAATGCTACATAAGCGACAAGTAATTATATACAGAAGTTTTCGTACAGGGAATTAAAGTTTTATTAGATTGTGAAGAAAGATTTTTTTTTTCTTCTTTCTGAATTTACGAGAGAAGAACATAAACGTCCTTAGCAAGAGCGTTTTGTTCTTTCCATATTATAAAATAATATTCAAACCGAAAACGTCATTAACAAAGGCGTTTCCAAAATTTATTTAATTTTTTCCTTCGTCTGCAAGAATTTTTTTTTTTTCTTCTATAATATAGTTTGGGGTTAAACATCTGCATGCATGGTTACATAATTCACCTTTGGAAATTTAGGGATTACATTAAAGTTGGGGCTTAAACATCTGCATGGTTTCATAATTCATTTACCAAGAAAACAACTGTACAGTTTAATTAATGTATAACTGTTTTGTTGGCTGCTTTGTCCCCACTTTTTAAAAATGTGTAGCAGTCAAATTGAGATTGAACTCAAATTGCTTCAACCTACGTTGACGACTGAATATTAATTATATATTTTGATTATTCCAACAGCATTAATTGTAACCCATTTTAATTTTTGGGTACGTACAACCTCAAAGTTAATTTGGTAGAGCACGTTGTAAAATATGGCAACGTTAGAACGCTGCTTAGGGCTTTTCTCCATGATATATATATATATATATATATCGATATCGATCTTAGTCATTACAGTCCTCCAAGCTAATACTATGATTTAACTCAACTTTGATATATAGATGAGAGTGATATAACCAACGGGTTTCTTGACACTACTATTGAGTGGATCCCTGGGATGAAGAACATCCGTCTTAAGGACATCGATCCCAAGCTTCATCCGGACCACGGACAGGGAAGACATAATGCTTAATTTCTTCATCCGTGAAGCTGGAAGAGCTTCGATGGCCTCGGCAATTATTTTGAACACCTTCGATGAGTTGGAACGCCCGGTCTTGGACGCCGCCCTCGAGAAGAAGATGCAGCTCCCCCCTATATATACCATAGGCCCATCATGTTTACTTACATCTCGCCATGTACCACCAAATACCCCTCTTGCCTCCATAGGATCAAGCTTGTGGAAGGAAGAGACTATTTGCTTGGAATGGTTGGAAGGGAAGGAGGCACTCTTTCCAAAGAAGACCAAATGACCATAATTTTCTATTTTTGGAGGAAAAGGTGTACCAAAACAAAAAAAAAAGTCTCAAATGAAACTATCTATTAGAATACTATTAAGAAGATATGAGTTACACATAAAATCTTAGAATCTAAACAGAAACAAAAACTTAATTAGTCATGAGTTGCACTGAATTTAGAATCTAGAAATTGGGATGAATGCTCTGAGAGGAGAGGTATGTTGGCTAACAGGAATTGGAAGATGCAAGCACACAGGAACGTGAAGGAAAGAGAGCCACTGTTTCTGAACAAAACACAAGTGACACGAAGCTATTTGTGGTACTAGCTACTTCAGTGTTACATAATGTTCATAGACAAATGCCTTTAAATAGGCATACACAGAGAACCGGTGGGCAACTAAAGAAAAGGAGAAAGTGGCTCCTAGCCACACAGCTCACACAAGACTAGGAATGGCTCCTAGAACAAAGCTACACCACACAACTCACGCAAGACTAGGAACAACAACGGGAGTGAGGACTAACTCCTGATTATTGCTTACATGCTTCCCCTAATCTGGACTTCACTCTGAGAGGTCCTTGACTCCAATGTTCCTACGATGCTCTTCAAACATGGATCGGTTCAGAGCCTTTGTCAGGATGTCTGCAGTTTTCTCTTTGCTGCTCACGTACTCCACATCAATCTGTCCCTTCTTGACACATTCCCTGATAAAATGATAGCGTGCATCTATATGCTTGTTTCTATCGTGAAAGACAGGATTCTTTACCAATGCAATTGCAGACTTGTTATCCACCAGTAGCTTTGCTGAACAATTTTCACTCCCTGTCATCATCTCCACCATGCGATTCAGCCAAATAGCTTGACAAGTTGCTGCCGACGTTGCCATATACTCCGCCTCACACGAAGACAATGCCACTGTCTTCTGTTTCTATGACGTCCAAGTGATCGGACATTTACAGAAGTAGAAGATGATCCCAGTGGTACTCTTGCGATCATCCAAATCTCCGGCCAAGTCGCTATCACAGTAGCCTTGAAGCTGCTCCTCTGCTTGTCTTCTGACAAACTCAAGGCCATAATGTAGTGTGCCCTTCACATATCGTAGTATCTTCTTGATTGCAGTGTAATGAGTCTGCGTTGGTGCCTCCATGAAGCGACTCACCACGCCAACGGAGTATGCGATGTCGGGCCGTGTGTGCGTCAAGTATCGAAGACTTCCGACGATACTCCGATAGTGTGTTGGATCCACCTTTGGGCTTGTATCAGACTTGGTGAGTTTCAGCTTTGCTTCCATGGGTGTTTTGCTTGCATTGCACTCCAACAAACCGGTCTGCTCGAGGATCTTCTTGGCGTAGGCCGTTTGCTTCAACTTGACTTTATTGACACCTTGATGCACCTCTATGCCAAGGTAGTAGCTGAGGTCGCCAAGATCACTCATCTCAAACTCACCTTTCATCTGCTGCTTGAACTCCTCCACATGTCTAAGATTTGAGCCAGTGATGATAAGGTCGTCAACATAGACTCCAACAAGCAGCACTTCATTCTCCTGACAGCGCATGTACATGGCATGCTCTTGTGGACATCTGCTGAAACCAAGTGACAACAAGTATGCATCAAGCCTTGAGTTCCATGCTTGTGGCGCCTAGCGTAGACCATACAAGGCTTTATAAAGCTTGTATACTTTGTCCTCGTGACCCTTCACGACGAACCCAGTTGGCTGCGCAACGTAGACATCCTCCTTGAGCTCGCCATTCAGGAATGCGGATTTGACGTCCATGTGATGCACACGCCAACCTCACTGACATGCTAGTGCGAGAATGAGCCGGATGGTTTCCAGCCTAGCCACCGGTGCAAACACCTCATCGACGTCGATCCCTTGGCGTTGAACATAACCTTTGGCAACCAGTCGAGCCTTGTATTTGATGACGTCGCCATTTGGATCCTTCTTGAGCTTGTACACCCATTTCAGCCCTATGGCTTGTGCGCCCTTCGGCAGCTTTACAAGACTCCACGTCTTGTTCTTCGGGATGGCTTCAAGCTCAACCTCCATAGCCCGCTTCCAGTTGAGATCATGTGCAGCTGTGTCATAGCTTTGGGGTTCATCGTTGAGCAGCTTACACATATGAAGCTCGCTTGTGTTGTCATAGATATCAAACAAGTCACGATATCTATGTGGTCCACTCCCATCGACGTTGGGGTCTGAAGCTTCTCCGGTTGGCGGTGTTGCATCACTTGCTCCAGGCGCCTGTCTCACTACAAGCACATTAAACCCTGAGGTCTCAGGTTTAGATGTTGTTACACCAACTCCATCTGGTGGCGTGCGTGGTGTACTTGGAGAGCTTGGCATCGTTGCTGGAGATAGGGGTACATGCTCCTCATTGTATTGTACGGTGAAGGTGACAGGGACGACCCCAAGTTGGGTTGCTTCTGTGCTCCAGTCATGCTGTTCATCTTCTCTAAACACAACGTCATGGCTGACACATACAGACTGGGTCATGGGATCATAGAGACGATGTCCCTTGGTGCCAGGCTCAACTCCAAGGTACACCATGATAGTGCTCCTGTCCTCCAGCTTCCCTTGGTGATCACGAAGCACTTTGACATGCGCTAAGAAGCCAAATGTGCTCAGGTGACGCAGGTTCGGCTTCCTTCCTGTCCATGCTTCATATGGTGTCACACGGTCTAGAGCTTTCATCGGAGACCTGTTTAGTAAATACATGGTATGTCTAACAGCTTCACCCCAGAACCAAGCGGGCATACCTCGAGAATGTAGCAGACTTCGTGCTGTCGCCAACATGGTTTGGTTGCGGCGCTCCACAACTCCATTCTGCTGTGGTGAATACGGGGCTGTGAGGTAGCATCGAATGCCCTCGTCCTCGCAATATTTGTTGAATTCTCATGAAATAAACTCGTCGCCACGGTCAGTTCTGAGCCCCTTCATTTTGTGACCTGATTCAGCTTCTACCGCCACCTTGAATCGCCGAAAGGTGTTGAAGACCTCGCTCTTCAACGTCAGTAGATACCCCCACATGATTCTGCTGTAGTCATCAACTATGAGCAGAATGAATTTGTTACCTGCTGGTGTCGTTGGAGTAATGGGACCACAGACATCCGCATGCACCAACTGCAGTGGCGACTTCGCTCTGAAATCTGCCTTATCGAGAAATGGATGTTGTACCATCTTTGTGGTTTTGCACCCGTTGCAAACCTTGTTCAAGTGCTCTATCATCGGCATCCCCTCGACCATCTTCTTCGCGCATATGGTCCGCAATGCATGGAAGTTGAGGTGGCCCATGCGCACTTGCCAGATCCATGCCACATCTTGTGTCTTCATTGACAAATACACAGGCGAGCACACTCTCAAGGCAAGCTTGTACAAGCAGTTTTCAGTTTGCCTCACCCTTGCAACAAGGGCGTTGTCCCTGTCGTAAAGCTTTAACTGATTACCTCCTATGACGATTTGCCACCCTTGCTTGTCCAATTGCCCAAGCTGATTATGTTACTCTCTAGCTCAGGGAGGTAGTAGACACCCTCATGTAGCTTGTGCTCCCCTGTCTTGCATTGCAGAAGAATATTACCAATGCCCTTGATGCTGATCTCCGAGCCGTCGCCGAATCTTACACCACCGAGGTCCTTCTCTTCAAACTCCAAGAAGTTGGTTCTCTCTCCGGTCATGTTGTTGCTAGCACCATTTTCCAGGTACCAAAGCTTCTCGAGTCTGACAACATCTTCTACAGCATGCCTGGGGATGCTTCCAGCCCCCCGCGTCATCTGGCAGGAATTCTCCACGTGAGATGCCACCAGAAGTGTGTCTTGATCATCCTTGAAGTTAACCTTGGCTAGGTTAGCTTCTGGCTCCGGCTTGCTGTGGCATTCGGCAGCGAAGTGCCCGAAGTCTCCACACTTGAAGCACTTGGACTTCGACTTGTCGCGAACGGGCTTGTCATTGTCACGCCCGCCTCTGCCGCGGATCCTCCCCCGACCACGACCACGACCTCTGCCACGCCCACGCCCTCCGGCGTTCGAGCTCTCCGCCACCTCTTGTGACGACTTTTGGTTAGATTTCAGTAGCATGATCTGACCTTGTCGTGGTGCATATGCGCACATCCGCTCTTCACGCGCCTTCATGGAGCCATAGACCTGCTCCAACTTCTTCGTCTTTAGATCTCCGAACTCTTCAATGGTTGTGGCGAGCGCCACGAACCTCTCGGGTATTGATCGTAATACCTTCTTGACAACGTATGACTCCTCTAGCGTGTCACCAAGAGTTCTGATCTGATTCACCAAGTTTGTCACCTTCGCACTATAGCCATCAACCGTGTCGGACTCCGATATACAGAGCCCCTCAAACTCCCATCGGAGTGTCTGGAGCTTGACCTCCTTGACACGATCATCTCCCAGATGCACCGTGCGCAAGGCATTTCATACCTCCTTGGCATTCTCCTTGTCAGATATGTGCATGAATCTCTCCTCGTCCACCGCATTGAAGATGAGTGCAAGGGCTGCCTGGTCCTTGCGCTCGTTCACCTCCTCGCTGGCCTTGGGCTCAATCGCGCTACACACGCCTTGTGTGCGCATGTTAGCCCTTATCTTAACCACTCACATATAGTAGTTAGTACTGGTAAGAATAGGGTATGAGAGTGCCAAGTTACCTTCCTTCACCAGTGTGGCCATCGGCTGTATGGTTGCACTCCCGCTAGTACTTGGTGTCTGCGGCGATGCAGCTCCGGGCTTGCCCATCTCCTCAAACGCAGGCTCTTATACCACTTGTTGGCTAACATGAATTAGAAGATGCAAGCACACAGGAACGTGAAGGAAAGAGAGCTACTGTTTCTGAACAAAATACAAGTGACACGAAGCTATTTGTGATACTAGCTACTTCAGTGTTACATAATGTTCATAGACAAATGCCTTTAAATAGGCATACACAGAGAACCGGTGGGCAACTAAAGAAAATGAGAAAGTGGCTCCTAGTCACACAGCTCACACAAGACAAGGAATGGCTCCTAGAACAAAGCTACAACATACAACTCACACAAGACTAGGAACAACAACGGGAGTGAGGACTAAGTCATTATTATTGCTTACAAGGTATATAGATGCAGAGATGCAAAGTACAAATATACAAAAGAGGAGCGGGAGTTGGGGTAAGAATTTGGATTGTCTTGTCGTGAGATGTGTCCTTATGGTGGCCTTAGTTGAAATGGATAGGATTATAGAGATAATTGCCGTTTAGTCGGGAAAAAAAAAGACAGGGAAACTTGTGTCCGTAATCCCAAAATCAGTCTCCTCTTCTCTCCCACCCCACCTGACCCGTGGCTCTGCTCACTCAACTTAGGGTCCGTTTGGTTCACTGTAATGTAATCGTAATCGTAATGGAATCGAATGGAAAAAAAAATTTATTTGATTCCATTACGATTAAGATTACATTGCGGTGAACCAAATGGACCCCTACTACTACTATTCTTCTTCTCCAAAATTAAGAATGGAAGCTTTAGCAGCTCTTCATGCACTCTCCACACTGCAAGTATCATCAACAGCACAGCAGCCTTGGTCTCTCTTCCAAATTCCCTACAAACCACCTGTTCCTCTGCACCAACAGCAGCCGGAAATGTAATCCTCCCCCTCAGCAGCAGCAGCAGCAGCAGCTTGGAATTGTCTGCTCCTCCATGTCAGTGACTCATTCTCTTAATTACTTACGCTAACTACATAATATCTTTATTGATTAATTGTATCTATGATGTATATACGTTCTAGCAAGGGCAGCCAGCAGCAGCAGGTACAGCCCCCTGTCCTGACATCTGACGGTGCAGTCTCTTCGAGCAACCGCAAGTGCTTCGGGGTCTTCTGTACTACTTACGACCTCAAAGCAGTAAGTCAGTCGGTCAGTTGCTCATCCAACAATACTATGCTCTTCTTAATTATGTACATTTGCAGGAGGAGAAGACCAAGTCGTGGAAGAGCCTAATCAATATTTCCTGTGTGCATGCATTTGTGTGTGTGTGTGTGTGTTTTTTATAATTAAATTACATGTGTATTTAATTTTGGACTAGAACTGAATAGTGCTAGCTGCTGACGGTTGGAGTTCAAATTTCAGCTTGCATCTGGTGATGTTTTGGGGCCTGATCAACCTATTTCCCCCTTACTATTGGGATCTGAAAGATCATTTCAAGCTCTTGAAGGTAAGTAACATTTATTTGATTTATTTCATAACACCAATGTAAGCTTGCTTGTCGACCAATGGTTGCTTCTAGCCTGTGTTGCACAAATACCGACACGGATATGAATAAGGACACGAATATGGATATAGAATGCAAACATTTTTAGAAAGGTACAACATAATCACCTATCTTGCACGGATAGTGACTTGGATATGTATAAGGACAAGATACGAACATTTTCAGATCTACGGGTACTGACACGTACTAAGAACACTATGTTTCCTGTGTCCAAACGACAGCTTCTGGCCGTATCAAATTACATCCAAATTGATTTCTCTTGGTGTGAACTTTCCGTTTATTTTATTACACTGGTGCTCTTTCACTTTTAGTCATGTCACTCTTCTCCATGAATTCATAATAACAAGTCAACTTCTCTTTAGATTATATAATAACAAGTACAACTTAACAACTAACACATATTATCCCTGTATATATGTAGAAGGTTGTGACTGATATATGTAGAAACTTAAAACAGAGTATTTGGGAACCAATATAGTGTTAGTTGTTTTTTTTTTATTCCCAGAAAAAATATACTAATAACTTTCCAAGAATTTGTATGATATAGGGGTGTAGAGATTCTTATCAGTTTTTTAGAGCACGAAACTAAGCATGCATGGATGGTGTGTAGAACATCTTTGAACATTCCTAACTTTGTAAACGCAGGAGTTGCTATGGAGTTGGAAGACTCTTTGTATCCATTGCTAAAGGAGGTAAGCATAGGTATTTGTTGAGTTATGGGAACATATTTAGTCCCACATTGGATAGAAAGTAAGGAGGAGGTATGTATGTACCCTCCTTTTTGAGAAATAAATCAATTAAATCTTTCTATATGGTATCAGAGCCAAGTTCTGAATATTTTTCTCCACAATAAATTTTTCTCTCTTTTCTTCTTCTCCAACACCATCTCTATTCTCCGCCATCGACGTCCCCTCGGTGGGTGTTGTCGAACCTGCGGAAAGCAAGGTACGTCGACGCCCCCCTCTGGGTGTTGTCGAACCTGCGGGAAGCAGGATACGCTGCTGTCGACCTTGTCCTCGTCATACGCTGGCATAGACGAGTTGTTCGTTGGATCGTGAATAATCAGAGAGGAACTCTTGTGTGATCCTCTGATTTCGATCTCAACGTGGGTTCTGAGATTAGAGAGCATACTTCCTGAAAGTTTTGCATCGATCTCTGTGTCTAGCCTTTGTTCCGGCGAGTTCTACCTATCGTCTACCTCTCCTGCCGCATGAACTTGGAGGTGTACAAATAGATGGAGAAATCCGTGATCGCATGTAGACGCACGACCCGCGTTTGAGTTGCGTTTGATTTCGTCCCTGTGTTGAGTTTGCGATATGAGCAACTTTGGAGATGGGAACACCTGTGACTAGTCAGGAGCTGAAGGAGATATTGGAGGGGGTGGCCAGGTTGTTTCAGGCCAAATTAAAGGAGACATCATCCAGTAGGTCAGTCGTGCCCGCACCAGAACCATCGCAGGTGATGAAGAAGATAGAGTTGCTACCTAATGACATCAAACTTGAGGGGACGAGAAACTACCTAAGTTGATTTAAGAGGGCGTTGTTGAACCTTCGGACCAAGTGACTTAAAAAATATGTGAAGGGAGAGTGCACTGTCACGACCCGCACCCAGATGAATCGGGCACCGGTTCGTGAGTACGTCTAGCCTACGCCGCAGTGTCGGCGGTACTAGGCTGTCTAGATCATATTCACAGGTAATTTAAAATCTAGCTCATCCATAATAATAAATAGGCAAGGATAATAACAGGAAATAGGAATGCTAAGATTTCATAAGACAAATTGTGACAAACAAATCCACAGTTTATTACAGAACCAGAAGATAAATCGGGGACAAACCCGATTGCTATGCTGAAGGAAAATACTAGCTAACTGGCTAACTACTCTTCAAAAGTAGTCTCATGAGTAGGAACCGGCTCCTCAATAGTATCATCTGCTACGTCATATGGGCCATAAAAGGTGGGGGCATAGTCCTCATCATCGCCTAATATCAACGGATCCAGTCAGGAAAGGAGCAAAGTACCAATACACAACAAAGCTTAAACTAAATATTTATGATAAGTAGTAAAAACTGACTAACTATCATGATAAGAATATGCATAATAAGTAGTAAAATTAACTAAGAGTTAAATGCTATAAGTCAGAGACATGAGTAAAACAGGATTATAATGAGACAAGAAAATGGAACTGCAACAAGATAGAGAAACTATGTGTGTGTGATTGTGTATTTAGAATACATAGTTGGCATGTAGGGGGTTATAAGGCTAATCAGGCACGTCATAGACGGCTATCAGTCAGGAATAATCGAGTATCAGGCTAAAGGTACAGTCGTGTACTCAACAGCTAGCAGTCAGGACAGGGGGAAGGGTAAACTACATGCCTCCTAGTATTCTCCCTCCCGACACGAAAAGCAAGACATGAACTCCAAATCCTAACACTAAGTGTAATCATCCAATGGTACTAATAGAGCAAGGAACTAATTATCACAATATAAAGATTAAAATTGAAGTGCAGGTACGTGCCTGATGTTTGGATTCCAACTACGATTCTGTTCTCGGGAAATTTCTAGAAATATCTCCGGATGCTGAAATAAATATTACCATCATGCTCAGAAGATATCAAATAGCTAGAAACGCCTATCCTTGAGTCCAATTTGGAGACAAGGGCAAAACGGCAATTTCGGGTCAAAACGGGGTCCACATGTGGGCCCGCTTTGCACCGAAAAACGTGTCAGGGTCAAAGGTCTCCAAATTTACCAAATTTAGTGTCAACAGGTCAGGAACGATGATACGAACCCAACGGAACTTCCAGAATTGGATTCCGATGAGCCGATCACAAAATCGCCCGTCGAGCGGGGCCTGTGGGGCCCACGACACGTGATTTCGTCAACGTTCTCAGAATCGAACCAAACTTGGGTCACAGGACCAGCGTATTGCTACGAGTCCGATGGCGCAAGTTTCGTTTCAATCCGACGTGTGTACACAAAGTTAGGGCGTGATTCAGAAAAGGCGGATACGGGGCGTTGTCCGCGGATACGCGTTGATCCCGGTGTGCACGCACACCCGAATTGACTTCTGCAAAATCCCACACGTCCGTATCAAAGACGCGCACGTATCGGTAAAGACCGCGTGCGACCAAGTCGTCCCGTTTGGTGGGGCGTACCCAGTTCCGGGATGAATCGGGTCGTTGTTTCTCCTGTTTTTGGATCGCGGTTTGCGATTGCCACAGGACGCGATGCCCCGAGCGGGTTGCACGAACACCGAGAGGGTCACGCAGGCTTCGCGATGCAAAAGACGGAATCAGAAATGGGATTACGAGCAGAGAGTTACACGTACCTGAACAGGGTCCAAAAACCCGGAAAAATCTCGTGTCCGACACGTGTCAGAGTACTGTTCAAGCCGTGTCCGTGTCCAAGCTAGGGTTTAAGCTCTGTGTCACCGGAGGCTCGTCGGAGGAGCGCTGACGGCAAGGCGGCGTTGCGGGCAGGGAGCCGAGGCGGAGCCGGAGGTTGGGGCTGCGGCAGTGCGGCGCTCGGCTCAGGGACGGCTGGGCGGAGCTGCTGGTGGGGCGCGGGAGAAGAAGGAGGAGGAGGAGGCAGGGGATCGGGGTCGCTGCTGGCCGGAGTAGGCAGGGGCGAGGGCGGCGAGGGCGGCGAGGCGGTGGCGGCGCTATGGCGAGGTGGTACGGCCGGCAGGCAGGCGGCGCAGCGGAAAGGCGATAGGGTTCCGGTGGGGTTCGGCCGGAGAGCTGGACGGGGGTTCTTAAATAGGGGAGGAGGAGTCGAGCGGGGCGGAGGAGAGGCGAGGAAGGCGGGGACGTGGCCGCGGGGGCGAGCCAGACGGAGCAGCGGGCGGCGCGGCCGGCGGAAGCTGGGGCCGACCGAGTCGCGCGGGGGAAGTGGGGGTGTGGGCTAGCGGGTCGCGGGTCGGGTGGATTCGGTCGGGCGGACCCGACCCGACCCGATAGAACAATGGGCCTGGGTCTGGGCCGGACTGGGCTGGGCTGGGCCGGGTTAGGGTATTGGGCTGGGTTATTTAATAAATAACTAAATAATTAATTAATTAAATATAATAGTTTTTTAAGTGTTTTAAAATAGGTTCGGGGCTCAATAAATTCCAGAAAAATTACCCTAAGTCCAGTTTTTCATTTTATACCCAAAAATATTATTTTCATAATATTTTAATATTATTTATTATCATTTAAAAAATTATTTAATAATTAAAATCCTGATTTTAATTACAGAAAATTCCCAGAAAATTCCAGAAAATTGTGAAAAAATCCAAATTAATAATTCCTGAAAATCAGGGGGCTTACATGCACTGAGCAAGAGGATAAGACGATTGCTGAGTAGAGCACACGGAGTCACTGTAAACCCCCAGAAATTTTCAGATTTTTAAAAATGAATTTTCTAGAATTTTCAGTGATTTTTTAACTAATTAAATCAGGGTATTTTGAAATTAAAGTATTTTTAAATATGTTTATTAAATATTAAAATATTATGGAAATAATATTTTATGGTGTAAAATGGAAAACTGAACATAGGATAATTTTCTGTGAATTTATTGAACTCCAGAACCATTTTTAAAGCCCTAAAAAAAGACCAAGTTATAATTAACCCCAATTAAACCCTGAAATAAACCGGGTTTATTTCAAATAAACCAAACCGAACCGGACCGGTTTATCCGAACCAAACCCAGCCTTAACGGGTCGGGTCGGACCGAATCGTACCCGACCCGGACCCGAAACCCACACCGAAACCCTAAACCTAATTCGGGTCGGAATCACTGTTCCGACCCGGCGGCGTGCCTATTTATTAGCCTCGAACTCCGCGTAGTTGCCGCCGCAAACCCTCTTTCTCCTCTCTCCGCCGCCCGCAGCAGCCCCGGTCACCCTAAGCCCTAGCCGGAACCCTAATCTCCGTCGTCTCCTTCTCCCCGTCGTCTCCCTCTCTCCTCCTCTCCACCTCCCTGCCGTTCCCGACGAATCTCTCCCATCGACCACCATCTCCTTCATCACCCACCACCGGCACCACCACGACTCCGCCATCCCCGCTCGACCACCTCCCTCGGCCCGTCCCTCTTCCACCGCCCTAGCCCAGCCCCGATCACCGACCAGAACACCATCACCCCCTTCCCCCTCGAGCCCGACCCTCCACCATCGCAGCAGCCATCTCTGCTCGCCTGAGGCGCCCGCAGCAGCTTCGCCCGACCTCGTCGAGCCCAGTGCAACCGTCGTCGGCCAGCCGTCGAACCGCCTCGCCGTAGCAGCAGCACCTCCGCCTGACGACTTAACCCCGGCGAACTCGAACAGAACCCTAACCCCAACCCTAGAACAGCCCGGACATAGGACACAGCACAGTGTCGTGTCGACACACGGACACGAGAATTCTCGTTCCATGGAGCCCTGTTCAGGTAACCCATTCTCTCTCCTCGTTATTACGTTTTCCGTTCCGTCAGTTGTGTCACATAGACTGTGTAACCCTCTCGATGCCCGTGTAACTCGCTCGGTGCGTCGTGTCCTGTGGTGATCGAAAACTGCGATCCAAAAACAGGAAAACCAACGCCCTGTTCCACCCCAGAACTGAGTGCGCCCCGCCAAACGGGACGACTTGGTCGCACGCGGTCTTCACCGAAATGTGCACGCCGTTGATACGGACGTGCAGGATTTCGCAGAAGTTGATTTGGATGTGCGTGCACACCGGAATTAACGCGTATCCGCCGACAACGCCCCGTATCCGCCTATTCTGGAACACGTCGTAACTTTGTGTACACACGTTGGATCAAGACGAAACTTGTGCCACCGGACTCGTAGCGATACGCTGGTCCTGTGTCCCAAGTTTGGTTTGATTCCGAGAACGTTGACAAAATCGCGTATCGTGGTCCCCACAGGCTCCACTTGACAGACAATTTTGTGATCGACTCATCGGAATCCAATTCTGAAAGTTCCGTTGGGTTCGTATCATCGTTCCTGACTTGTTGACACTAAGTTTGACGAATTTGGAGACCTTTGACCCTGACACATTTTTTGGTGCAAAGTGGCCCACATGTGGACCCCGCTTTGACCCAAAAATATCATTTTTGCCCCTGTGTCCAAATTGGACTCAAGGACAGGCGTTTCTAGCTATTTGATATTTTCTGAATCTAATGGTGATGTTTATTTCAGCAACCGGAGTAGTGCCTGCAAATCACATTGAGATCAGAGCTACAGTTGGAGCCAGAACCCCAGGTAAGTGTACCTTGCCAACATTGCAGTTCTTGTTACATATTTTCTTGTCTTATCTATATATATTGTTGTACATGCTTGACCTAGGACCGTGTGACTTTATTTAGCGTCCGATTAATAGTCGGGTGCCAAAACCGTACGCGGAGTTGTGTAACGTCACCTAGAGTTGGATATCGTGACCCCTTTACATTCTCGTACTTGTCTTATCAAGTACATCATAACCCATGACACTTGACACTATTCATGAGATAGAATCTTCCTGAGATATTCACGGTGATTCTGTGTAGTATACAGGTTCATGACATATACAGTTACATGCTTAGATTTTATCCTAACTTGTTGCATTAGTTTTGATCTTGCGTGTCATGGATATGAGACGTGTGATTTCATTGGGTAGGGAGAGTATTACCATATCAAAGGCTGATTATATTATATATATTGTCATCTAGAAGTGTCATAGAGCTTTGGCACAAGTTCTGGCCCTTCGAGAGAATACTGCTATGGGTTTCACCGACACCGATCCTATAGTAGTCTCAGCCCGAGTATGACTAAAACTCTCACTTGCATATCACTTAGCTAGTAGTCTCAGACGATATGATACTTTTTTTTGGAAATTTTTTTTAAATTCTTTCGACACTGAGTAGAATTTGTCTTAATTTCGTTGCTCTGAACGAAATTTTCCGAATATTTATTGACGTTTCTTATGATAATTTTAACAACTCAAAATATTTTCAAGATAGCTCATTTAATGACTTCAATGTGGCGTTTGGATAAATGTTTTGTATTTCTAGGAATTTATTTCTTATTACATTTTCATGGAAAGAGAATTCAACATTCAAATACCCATGTTTGGTTATATTAGGTTGAAAATATAAAAAAATAATCTTAAGTTATTTAGTTTTCCATAAATACCCTTTAATGCTTCTATTACCTAAATTTACATGTTTGGGATATAAATTAAAATTTTGGAAGTAAAGTGAGGGAGTTATTGTCCAAACAAAATATTCAAGCAATATTTCTAGGAAAGCAAAACTATTTCTGGGGGGGGGGGGGGGACCATGAAAATATGAAGCCCTTCCAATTCCCTCCTAATTTTCAATCCTACACATACTAAATAAGGGTAAGAAATCTAAAATTCATTTCCAAGCCTCAAAAATTTGAACCAAACGCCACCCAATAGTAGTATTTTAGTTTATTTGGTTTGTTTCAAGGAAGATGTGGAAATGGGGATGATATACCATCATACTAAAAGTGTTTAGACTATGTTAATTTTAATGTTTGTCGTAATGTTTAGGCTTTTTTAATTTCAATGTTGTTGGTGGTGTTATTGTATATTTCGATGTAACTGTTTTTTTTTAAGTTAATGTATTTTAATTTTACGAGTGTAATATTATTTTATTAATTTATAAAAATTATTTAAGTGTTAATTGTACTTAACATTACTTGAAGAGATAAGTAGTTTTAAAAAATTAATTAAATGATATTTTATTGATTAAATGAATCTAGTAACAAAAAATTTAAAAGTAAGCACAAATATATTCAATATTACACTATATTCGAATATCTCAATAAAAATATAAGCTAATTAAGTTTAGTGTCTATTATATATAAGGATATATTAGAAATTAAAAGTTTATCAAGTTTTGTGTAGTTAACTAGAATTAGAAGGAGAAAATGGAAAAATACATTGTATAGATATTTGATCCTACCTTGAGGACTTTTATTCTCTTCTCAAATTTCAGGATCCAGTTTCTCACTCCTCAAAAAATTTATCATTTATGATTGGTTAGAGTTATAAAATCTTCAAATAGATGTTATGAGAGATGGGTTGGAGATGGTCTTAGAGCATCTCCAACCCTATTGTCTTATTTTGTGTTGTGATTCTTATGTGGCATGAGACACAAGACAATGTCTTTCTTATTTGGCAAGATTATATTCACACAAGACAATGAGATAGAAAAGTGTTCTCCAATGTAAAGGTATTGAGAAGACAATAAAATCTACTTTTTTCAACTTCCAATGCAACTTTTTTACTTCTTTATTTTTTTCATAAATATTTTTATTCATAATTGATGATTTGAAAGTAAAGCATTGTGAAGTATATTGTCTAGATCTAGACAACCAACTTCGCATTGTTCTTGTCATGTCAACTTCACAACCAACTTCACATTTGCATTGTGTAACGACCCGTTCCGCTCTAGCGGACAACCGATTCAAATGACGCAAAGTGCAACGACCAGACCCGCTTTGTTCAGCGAGATGACTCGTTTAAGGCAAATGATTCCAGACTTGGCCCTTCAGGAGTTCAGACTTAGACTTTCAAAGGCTCGCTCGGAGTATCGCTCGACCGAGGCAAATCATCGCTAAGGTTGGTGGCTACGATGAACTTGTCGTTGCTTAGCCAGCACACTTAAAATATGGACGATACATGTTATTCGCTAGGTGAATCACCCTTGCATGCTAATAAAGAATACAACGCACCTAGCTAAGGGAATAATCACATCTTGTATTGCTTGTGTTAGAACATGGAAATAAAACTTGTCTTATAACATAGACCCTCAGATGCTACCTTAGCTTCGTGCAAGTAGACCCCGCTATGTCTCGGGTAGATCATTATATACTCTTCGTAGTGCACTGCTTCACTTGTTTACACTGCTCGCCTTATGGATTATGTCGCTCGATATGTCCCTGTACGGCTTCACTCCTCGCACTACCCCTTAGACCCGTACTAACGTAAATGCTTATGTTTCAAATATAAATGCATGCTTGCCTGCTCACATTGTAACTTATACTCGTTTGTCTTGTTTCAACGCTTGTCACATAATTTTATGTCGCGATCCAGTAACACTATCCATATCGTACATGCATCTAGTTAGCCAAAAGACTATCAAATAGTCCTTCTGTGCAATATGAACCTGCAAGTATTCAGAACCATTAGGTCGCTAAGGTAATTTCCGAACCAGGGGAATGCATCAAGTCAAGTTAAACTCTGAACGAGAATCATGTCAAGTAAAGCAAGAATCACAGCTCGTGGAGCAATACTTGTTCAGAACAAGAATCAAGAATTATCATGTCATATTGTGAATCTGGAAGACCCTAAACTTGCATGTCACGGACAATTTGGTAACAAGGGAGATTCTCGAATCTCGTTCCAAGGACGGTCTCCGGGACACCGGGGCCGATCCGATCCGGATGGAACTCACGCAATAATCTTTTTCATGTACAAGCAGGATGGCGTGTGCGCCTCACACTGCATCATTCTCGCTATAAGATTAATAGTCTCATTTACAGAATGGGATGACATGTAGCACCTCATGTACTTTACGTTGTACACCATCCTCGTTCATGACTATAGTCCGTTCTTTATGGCTATGCTAGCGACTCCTGTTCATATAGATAAGTCATCCTCGCTTAGCGGCAACCCGCATGTGAGTCATTGCATCGTACCTGGGAATCTGAATCACCTGAACGGATATGAGTATAATACACTTATACATAATTAAACACTTGAACATCTTCTGCAACACTTCTGGATAATCTGTGTAACGCGTGCACCCAAAACAGAACATCGCTCATGACACTCATGTTTGCTTATATAATTTTCTCTTGGATTTCATTATATATATGCTCGTGGTTGGTTTAACTTGGTTTACCTTGGACAGGGAAGGACGGATGGAAAGTTGGTAAGTATCGTCGTGTTGCTTATATATCACCCGGCGCACTACCACACGAGTTAGGCTTTACATTATGCCATAAAACTGATCCTAAGGTAAGACTAGAAAGATAAGTTAATAGATGGTGCACAAAACCTATATAACGTGTTTGGATTTGTCGAGCTGGTGAGAAGCCTCCCCACTAGTGCATTCATCTACTGATAACCCACCAGATTGCTTGCAGGGTGCGGGAGAACCTCGTTCGGTACGGAAATCTCCTTCGTGCGTGCTAAGGCATGGAGTTCACTCTGGAGCCTTGGAACGTTGCGTCCGGAGCTAAAGCGCATATACAAGACATAATGTTGGAACATCGCCTATTTATCATTCCACAAATGTAGCCACTTGGCACGCTTTTATTGTTTCGAGAGAGAGAGAGAACTTGAGCGACTTGTAATCTCGGCCTATTACCGCTTGTAATACTTGTGAAATATCAGTAAAGTGCTTGTTTTACTTCTATACTTGTGTTATTCAATGCTTTCGCTATTGACGACTCTGTGAACTTGTTACCAATCGCTTGTTCGTTTCTTATTCCGCTACATTCGGACTATCTGTGCGACTCTGTGGCTTAGTCATTTTACCGCATGTTCGGATCATGGCCTTGCACAGGTGCAGCTTGTGCTCGTGCGATTTCACGTCCAGATAGGAAAGATCGTCCCACGGGAGCGCTGGTGCGGTGACGGCTGCCTAGCGAGGATGGCCGATTCCTGCGAGAGATCGAGACGTGACACATTGAAAAAGAATTTTTGAAATATGAAATTGTGATTCCTATGTGACAAACATTTTTTTCAAACTCACAACAGGGTTGGAGATGCTCTTAGGGTCATTTGGTTACGTAAATGCAACTGTTGCATTATTATTATTATTATTATTATTATTATTATTATTATTATTATTGATATATATCTAGGTTCCATTCGTGGCTATAATAGCCATCCAGTCGACGGAGAAAGAATTCAAACCTTAGTCTACCTCAAGACGGTCTGCCACATTACCACTAGAATAATGTCTAGGATATAACTATTGCATTATTAATTGTAGCATTTACACCATTTTTTATTTTATATGGTGTCACATATGCAAAAAAAACTGTAATGATAACCCTAATTCCAGCAGCATTTGTTGTTGGTTTTAACACCACTTATAACATCTTTTGTTGCAAGATTTTTTTTTTTTCACATGCAACTAAATAACCCCTTAGTGGTTGTGCTTGTAGCGATCTAGAAAAGTCTTCTAAACCTTTTTTTTACTATGATCTTCACTCTTCAGCCCTACTTATGCATGCCCCTTCAATCATCTACGCGTACTCTGTGTTTTGTTTTTTATCTTTATTTTTGCAAGAACACGTACTCTGTGTTTTGTTTTTTATCTTTATTTTTTGCAAGAACAAAGATCACTTGTTTGTTACCATTGTTATTGTGCTCTCATCATGGACGCAACTTTTGGGGGAAGTATTCCATATTTGATTCCAAACAGGAAAAAGAAATTCTTGAGTTCTCAAGCTATTAAAAATCTATTGTTGGGGTCACACCAATGGGTGGACTGTTTCCTTGAATATTCTCCAAAGCATTCCCAAGTAGCAATCCCCTTAGCCTCTTAGTCGGTTAGTTTATGGCCCATAGCTTTTGCTCCAACTCTTCCTATTCCTAAGGAAAGTTACTAACTCTTCTTATTCATAAGGAAAGTTACTAACTCTTCTTATTCATAAGGGAAGTTTCTAACTCTTCTTATTCCTAAAGGGAAGTTACCAACTCTTTGTGTTCCTAAGTGGAAGTTACCACTTTTTTGTGAAGTGGCAACATTATGAACAAGAGCATGATGGGAAGCTCAATTTTCTATATAAAAGGTTTTGGTCCCCAAGCTAGACACACACTTCTAAAGATTAAACCATCAAAATTGAGTGTTCATAGTTTGGAAGTCCAAACCCAGGAGAAAGAAGAAAGAAGAGAGTACTAGAGTTCATCCACTGTTGAAGCAACAATGACTGGAGGTTAGATTTATTGGAATATTGTTATTTTGATCCTTTTATTTATTTTCGCATCTAGGATCACATTGAATAACATTTGGTATCAGAGCTATCAAATACCTCTGCTTTGATGCTTTTAATCATGAAAATTGCTCTCTGTTTTGACATATTTTTCATGGCTGAATATGTCAAAAACAAATTTAATTTAAATTTTGAGTTAACTCTTAATACTGTTAGCTTATATCAATCATGGGTTTGAGTATTGTTATCCATCATATGTTCTTTCATAATCAATCCATGCATGTTCATTGTAAACAAAGGTTCGTAAGCCATGTAGTTTTAATGCATTTTTATTTAAGATTGCTCCATTTATTTATTTTATTTTAAAGTTATTGCTTATGTGTATTATAATTAGAAATCATTAAGTTTTTGATTTCTAAGATGTAATATGCAATATAATTGTTAATAAGCAGTAAGAATTAATTATGTTGGTGCAATTTATTTAAGTTATTATACATGTAAATTTATAGCTTTATTTGCATGCAATATTATCTAAATTGTGCTAAATAAATCTCAATTATAATTTTAACATATAATTTCAGTCAAAATTGTTTGTCACATTAAGACGTTCACCATTTAATTAAAATAATTATTTTAGGCATTTAGTAGAGCCTAAAAATAAAGAATTTGAATGTCTAGTGAACCATATAATTTTAAATAATTAGGGAGTAGCCACAGCATCTTTAATTATTTAAAGTTATATATGAAGTGGATTGGGATCACTTAATGGACTTTAATTGTAGTTAATTATATGAATATAATGATATTACCCCACAGGAATTTTATTATATTTATACAATTAATTAGGATTAAAATATTAAAATTAGTTCTTCTTAATTTACCCACAGGAATTAGGAAGAATTAATTTAATAGTTTTATTATAAAGTAAAATTAATATGATATGATTGAATTAGAGATTTAGCCCACAGGCAATTTTTAATGAAAATTAGATTCATTTTTTTAATGCATGTTTTACATTGGTAAAACATGAATTCTTTTAAAAGTCTCAAATATTAATACTTGTAATCTTTGTGCAGTTTTACCCAATATCTCTGATATTCACTCTAAGGTTCCCGAATTTAGGGGAGATAACTTTAAGATTTGGAAGGAGAGAGTTCTCCTTCAATTAGGGTGCATGGACATAGACTATGCTATTAGGAAAGATGAACCACCTAATATCACTGATACCAGCACACCTGCTCAAGTTCTTTTGTATGAACGTTGGGAGAAATCCAATCGTCTCAGCGTAATGTACATTAAGACTAAAGTTAGTGCTGGTATACGTGGTTCAATTGAGCAGTACGAGAATGTCCGAGCAATTTGTCACTTCGGATAAGGCCCTAGCAAGCACCCTAATTATGAAATTCACAACCATAAAGCTCACCAGTATAAAAGGTGTACGCGAACACATAATGCAAATGAGGGACATAGTGGCTCAACTCAAGAAGCTCGAGGTGAAAATGTCTGATTCCTTCTTGGTGCACTTTATTCTCAACACTCTTCCGCATCAATATGGACCTTTCAAAATCTCTTATAACACACATAAGGATAAATGGACCATCAATGAATTGATGACCATGTGTGTTCAAGAGGAAGGAAGGTTGGCGATGGAGCAAGGAGAAAGTGCCATGCTGGTAACGCAAAAGAAATGAAAATCTCAAGCCAGTCAGAAAGAAAAACATCAAATTCCTCCCAAAGTTGACATTAAGAAAGACGATAAGTGTTTCTTCTGTAAAAAGAAGGCACATGTGAAGAAAAAATGTCTGAAATTTCAAAGTTGGCTTGAGAAGAAAGGTAACCCTACCTCATTTGTGTGTTATGAATCAAATATGGTAAATGTAAATATGAACACATGGTGGATTGACTCTGGATCTACAATCCACATTTCAAATTCCTTACAGGGTATGCAAAACCTCAGGAAGCCAGTGGGAAGTGAGCAAAGTATCTTATCTGGTAATAAGATAGGCTCTCATGTGGAAGTCATAGGGACATATTTTTTAACTTTAGATAGTGGTTTCATTTTAGAATTTGCAAAGGACTTTTTATGTACCAAGTTTCTCACGAAACTTAATTTCAATTTCTAGACTTGTGCCATTTGGATATTCCTTTTATTTTTTAGAAACATCCTTCAGTTTAAATTATAAATCTGATTGTGTTGGGAATGATATCTTGTCTGATGGTCTTTATCACATATTCTTACAAAATGATACCACTTATAATTCATTGCATGTCCAGGCTGGCATTAAGAGATGTGTTTTAAATGAGGATTCCTCTACATTATGGCACCGGAGATTAGGTCATATCTCCATAGATAGAATTAAGAGGTTAGTAATTGATGGGGTACTTAGTACTCTGATTTTACTGATTTTGAGACTTGTGCCGACTGCATTAAGGGAAAGCAGACCAACAAATCAAAGAAAGGTGCTAATAGGAGTTCCGCCATATTAAAAATCATACACACTGATATTTGTAGTCCAGACATGGACTCACATGGTCAAAAATATTTCATCTCTTTCATAGATGATTACTCACGATACATGTGTCTTTATATGCTTCACAATAAAAATGAAGCATTAGATGCCTTTAAAGTTTTCAAGGCAGAAGTAGAGAAACAATGTGGTAAACAAATTAAGATTGTGAGATCAGATAGAGGTGGAGAATATTATGGTAGATACATAGAAGATGGACAAGCACTTGGGCCATTTGCAAAGTTTCTTCAAGAGCATGGCATTGTTGCCCAATACACCATGCCTGGTTCCCCGGACCAGAATGGTGTAGCAGAAAGAAGAAACCGAACATTGTTGGAAATGGTGAGAAGTATGCTTAGCAGCTCAAAACTTCCTAGATCCTTGTGGACTGAAGCACTTAAGACGGCAGTGTATATATTAAATCGAGTTTCAACCAAGGTTGTTCAAAAGACGCCATTTGAGTTATGGAAAGGTTGAAAACCGAGTTTGCGACATATGCGCGTTTGGGGATGCCCGTCTGAAGTGAGAATTTATAATCCACAAGAAAAGAAGTTGGACCCAAGGACCATTAGTGCATATTTTATTGGATATGCTGAAAGGTCTAAGAGGTACAGATTTTATTGTCCATCTCATAGCACTAGGATTGTGGAATCAAGAAATGCTAAATTTCTTGAATATGACTTGGTCAGTGGGAGCGATCAAATTAGGAACATAGTTTCTGATATTGATCATACAGAGTCTCAACCTTACACTTCAAGTGATAGATTGATTGTTGTTCACAATACCCCTCAAGAACAAATGGGTGTAGAACAACCAATTACTGAAGTCCAACTAGTCATTGAAGTTCCACAAGTTGTTGACAATATTCCAGTAGATCAAGTCAATCATGAGTTGCCTGGCACTTCTGAACTGCGAGTTGAACCTCATACTTTCCAGAAAGATGATGGTGCAACATTAAGGAGATCTACTCGAACTAAGAGATCAGCAATTTCTGGTGATTATTTAGTGTATCTACAAGACTCTAACTATAATATATGAGTCAAAAATGATCCTAAATCTTTTTTTCAAGCCATGAGCTGTAAAGAATCAGAATTGTGGTACAATGCCATGAAGTATGAGATGAATTCCATGAGTTGCAACGATGTTTGGAACCTTGTTGAGTTGCCTAATGGAGCAAAAGCCATTGGTTGTAAATGGTCTTCAAGACAAAAAAAGATTCATTGGGCAACATTGAGAGATATAAGGCCAGACTTGTTGCAAAGGGATTCACTCAGAAAGAAGGAATCGATTACACGAAGACATTTTCTCCTGTATCTACAAAAGATTTCTTACGCATTATTTTGGCATTAGTAGCTCACTTTGATTTAGAGTTGCAACAAATGGATGTGAAAACTGTATTTTTTAATGGAGAATTAGAGGATGAGGTTTACATAAAACAACCTGAAGGATTCTCCTCTAGCAATGTTGAGCAATTGGTTTGCAAACTCAAGAAATCCATATACGGTTTAAAACAAGCTTCCCGCCAATGGTATTTAAAATTCCATAACGTAATTTCTTCATTTGGTTTCGTAGAAAATGTTATGGATCAATGCATATACCTTAAGATCAGTGGGAGTAAAATTTGTTTTCTTGTTTTATAGGTGGATGTCATCTTACTTGCAACCAATGATAAGGGTTTACTTCATGAGGTGAAATAATTCCTCTCTGAAAATTTTGACATGAAGGATATGGGTGATGCATCTTATGTCATTGGCATTAAGATCCATAGAGACTGATTTTGAGGCATCTTGGGTCTGTCTCAAGAAACCTATATCAATAAAAATTTAGAGAGATTTCGGATGAAGGATTGTTCACCTAGTGTTTCTCCCATAGTGAAGGATGACAGGTTCAACCTGAACCAATGTCTGAAGAACAATATTGAGAGAAAACAAATGCAAAACATTCCATATGCTTCTGCTGTAGGAAGCATGATGTATGCTCAGGTCTGCACAAGGCTTGACATTGCATTTGCTATTGGAATGTTAGGACGATATCAGAGTAACCCAGGTATAGATCACTGGAGAGCTGCAAAGAAAGTGATGAGGTATCTTCAAGAAACCAAAGATTACAAGCTTATGTACAAACGGACGAGCAATTTAGAAGTTGTAGGCTACTCAGATTCAGACTTTGCTGGCTGCGTTGATTCACGTAAATCAATATCGGGATACATTTTTATGTTGGCCGGTGGAGCTATATCTTGGAGGAGCATTAAGCAGACATTGACTGCTACTTCTACTATGGAGGCAGAGTTCGTAGCTTGTTTTGAGGCGACTTTACATGGTGTATGGCTTAGGAGTTTCATTTTCGGACTTAGAATTATGGATTCTATCTCTAGGCCATTGAGAATATATTATGACAATTCAGCTGATGTCTTTTTGGCGAAGAACAACAAAGGCGGAAGTCGAAGCAAACACATCGACATTAAGTATGTAGCCATAAGAGAACGTGTTAAGGAAAAGAAAGTTGTTATTGAGCACATTAGCACTGAATTGATGATTGCTGGTCCTTTGACTAAGGGCATGCCACCGTTGAAATTCAAGGATCATGTAGCGAACATGGGACTCGGTTCTCTTATGTAGTTTCTATTGTATAAATAAAGTTATTAATGAAACTCTTATTATGATGTTTTCTCATATTTAAGTGCACTTTATTTAATTTGAGAAAATTTATTCATTGGACCAAGAATGAACATATAGTTTATTCATTAAGTTGCGTTGCCACATAAAGTATAATATTAAGAAATAAATGCATTGTAATACATGAAAGATAATACTCATCATATAGAGGACCTATCGTCATGATTCATGTGTTTATTACTTAATATGAATTGTAGTTGGTTTTAAGATAATACATTGGATTAAAAGTATGTGCCAAGTGGGAGAATGTTAGTTTATGGCCCATAGCTTTTGCTCCAACTCTTCATATTCCTAAGGGAAGTTACTAACTCTTCTTATTCATAAGGGAAGTTTCTAACTCTTCTTATTCCTAAAGAGAAGTTACCAACTCTTTGTGTTCCTAAGTGAAAGTTACCACTTTTTGTGAAGTGGCAACATTATGAACAAGAGCATGATGGGAAGCTCAATTTTCTATATAAAGGGTTTTGGTCCCTAAGCTAGACACACACTTCTAAAGATTACACCATCAAAATTGAGTGTTCATAGTTTGGAAGTCCAAACCCAGGAGAAAGAAGAAAGAAGAGAGTACTAGAGTTCATCCACTGTTGAAGCAACAATGACTGGAGGTTAGATTTATTGGAATATTGTTATTTTGATCATTTTATTTATTTCCGCATCTAGGATCACATTGAATAACATAGCCCTCTTAAATAGGTCTAAGTAAATCTAATTTAGGTTAGAAAATCCTAAAATAGATGAGTCTAATCATGGTCATCCCGATCCAGTCCAACGGTTTAAAACAGTACTGAAAAATAATTCAAAATATTTCTTGAAAATTTGCACAAACTTATATACTGTCAGTGCAGTGTGATGAGAAATAGCGATAGCATAGTGCCAGCGTACTATGTGTACAACAACAAAAAATCTGATGGTGAATTGGCACAAATCGGTATATTGTTGCTACTATTGTGGCTCAGAATGAACTCCGATTATCAAATTGTCCGTGACGCTCGAAATTGTCTTTCCAATCTCAAATTGAGACTGGATTCTCAACACTTAGATCTAGCTGACCGTGGCTATACAATTGGATATTGTCATTGAATTTGTTGATACCTTTGATTATCAACAAAAGATGAATTCCTTTATTGGAGAACTTCAAATTTCTTCACAAACCAATTAGATACAGTAATTTCTTGCACCCCAAGTACATGTGTAAGTAATTTCGTTAGCAATTCGACAAACGAAAAGCAATCGGGACGACAAAAGTACAAGAATAAATCGACACAGTACAAGTAAAATACGTTAAAAATTTCGGTCAAATATTCGTCAAACGAGAAACATTCGGATTAGATTTAATTCGTATTTAGTACGTTTTATATGAACAAATTCGATATTAAAAAATATATTTTTTTTATACCTAATAAATTAACAATCAAATAACTTATTAAACACAAATTCATAAATCCACATTTTCATTCCATCTCACAAAATGATCATTGATGCAAACAACAAGACCGTTGAATTTCTTTCTTGTTAATTAAATATGTTACATTCGAGATTTTTTTTTTTTTGCAAAAGTACGTAAGTATTATACGTGTTCGTACGGTACGTGTTTAAAACGTCATAGTCTTAAAATTCGTGTATTAATTCGAATATTTTAAAAATACATAAGTATTATACGTTCTGAAAGATACGTAAAATTTCATTACATGCATTTTTGTTTCGGATGATTGCTAATAAAGATCCCACATGCACTTAATTAATAGACTGATCGTGACTTAAGTTAGTTAACATTTAAATTATTCTATAAACATTAAATTAGGCCTAATTAATTATTTACCTAGGTTTCTTGTATCGTTTGTTGGTGAACTAGGAACATGGCACCAGCTGTCCTGACCAAAAAAGAAGTAAAACGACGATGTATGCTTCTCGTTTTCTTCACCATGTCGGAAAATTTGCCGACCAGTCCATCCATCGGCAACTGCACCCATGCGACCACTACAAGAAACTAAGACACTGCAGCAATTCACATGTAAAACACTCTTCAATGGAGAATTTCTTGGGTTAGTTAGCAGAATTTTTACATAAAAATTATAATAAAAAAAATATTTTAAAGATTCTCAATTTTTAATATACAAGATAGAAAATAAAATAGTAAATTTAAAGGTAGAAATTTTAATAGATATTTTTTTAGCGTCAACTAAGATAAAAATTGAAGTAAAAATAGCTGGAAGAAGATTTTTTTTTCTAAATTTTTTTATTTATTATAGAAATAGAAAGAAGAGAAACATCCATTGGAGATGGCGTTGGTAACAAAAGAGTTGGACAACATCTGAAGATTTCTCAAGCAGATGCATTACTCCATATATAGGTAACTTAATTGGATAGGTATAACCGAGTCAAAAGCTTGCGGCTCCCTAACTTTCTTTACTTTTCAAGGTAGCCTTTGCATAGGTAACAACCAAGTCAAAAAAACTTTTCTATATAGTATTCCTATTGTGTTTGAGAATGAATTTTAGATTCCTTATTCTTATATAGTATGCCTATTGTTGAAAATTTGGTGGAATAGGAGGACTTTATATTTTTATTGTTGTGGAAAAATAAGACTCCGTTTGGTAGGAAGGATGGAAAAGTGAAAGGAAGAAAAAGTGGTATAATATATTTTTCTTTCACAGGGAAAGAAAAAATTATTTTCTTCATTTTTGTTTGGTAAGAATGATGGAAAAGAGAAGAGATTCACGATTTTTTCTTCATTTTGTGTTTGGTAGAAAGGATGAAAAAGAGAAGAAATTTACTTTCCTTTGTTTGGTATAGAAGGAAGGTGGAAGGAAAGAAAATAAATATAGATTTTACCAATTTTATCCTCAACTAGAAACATTTATTTATCATTGACTTCATGAATAATTTTTAAAAAATACAATTCAAACAGGGGTGTAATTGTTAATTGATATAAGCATGCATTTTTATTGATATAAGCATGCACTTTTTACTCTACTTTTTCTTCCACTTTTGGAATGATTCAATTTCTTAGGTTATGAATGAAAACTAATTCATTCATTTTTTCTTCCATCCACTTTTTTTTTCCATATCAAACAAGAGTAAATGAATCATTCATCTCACTTTTTGTTCCTCCATTTTCATCCTCCCACTTTTTTCTCCTACCAAACACACCCTAAAACTCAAATATCCCCCTTGGGACCCCCTTTCCCATCGGAAATGAATGAAAAATGAATTCATAGTAATACAAAACCTTCAACCAAACGTCCCCTTAAGACCTCGTTTGGTTCACGAAAGGGAAATCATGAATTCCCTTGTATTTTTCATGGAAATGGAAAAGTAGGATTCCTATTAGATTTTTTTTTCTTGTGTTTGGTAAAACAAGAAAACCATTTAGGAAAGATCATTTGATTTCATTTCCAGTATTTGTTTGCTGTAGAAAAAAATTTATATATATATATATATATATATATATATATATATATATATATATATATATATATATATATATATATATAATGCCCTTGTCTTTTAAAATAAAAATATTATTATGGAAAAATAATGTGTTGGTAAAATAGACAATAACACACGCCTATCTTTGTCTTAATTTCTTGCAATAAATGCTGAAAATGAGAAGAAAAAATCAATCACATGTGTTATGAGAGGAAGCATTTTCCTACCTATTTTCTTTCAGTTAGAAAAATACTTTTCAATGTTGTGGCTACCAAACAAAGGAAATGAACAAGTTTCATTTTCCGATTCATTAAATCCGTGAACCAAACGAGACCTAAGTGAATCCTTGATTGGATGGGAGTCCTCCCTGTTTTTCTTCCCTTTGAGAATCATTTTCAATTCCTTCTCCTTTCCTCCATTCATCCAAACATAGGAAATGAATGAGTTTCCTTTTCCAAGACCATGATTCTTTGAACCAAACGTGGCTAAAGTAAGTCCGACAAGACTTAGAATTTGGGCAATCTTCTTCTGCTTAGGACAACCTCTCTCTACTTAGGACAGTTGGAGTGGGTGGGATTCCCAACTTATGTAGAGAATATCCCGGAGTGTGACGAGCGACATCCGTGTGTCGAAAAAGCTCGGAAAGTGCATTGATGCGCCGTGTATTGGAACATTTATGGTAAGTAAATATTATATTAGATTTCCATCTTTGACTTTAATTATATATTTATGATTGGATCTTTCATATATTAACTTTCCATATAATTGGATTTTCAATTTATGGTAAGCTAATTTATAATTTTATTTCCATTAAATATATAATTAAATGTTATTGGATTTTCATAAATATTTTTGGTTTCCATATATAGATTTCATATGGAAACCCTAATTCATACAAGAGTTTATATAAAGGTCCATGCAATGTACAACAACATGAGAAAAAATAAAAAATAAAAAAAAGTGGCAATAGTGCCATTGCTGGAGAGGAGAAAGAATGATTGGAGGCCGTTTCCAAGAAGGAGATCAATTTGAGATATTTATCATCGTCTTTTTTCTTCATTGTTGTAATTTATTTTCTGTTCCAAAGAGTTGTGGTGATCCGTGTTGGATCGATGAGGAGCTTGTAGATGGTGTAATATCTTTATTCCATTAGTGGAGGTTCTTCAGAGTTGGACTCCGATCGTCTCGTAGTTCATCTGGATTTTTTACATAAAAATTTCTGTATCTGTGATATGTGTTTGGTATTTTTTGGTTTGTGCATTTTTCTCGGTTCTCTCGCAGGTACTCTCTGATTTGGAAAACGATTTTCGTATTTTGTTTCCAACAGTGTGGTATCAGAGCCTGGTTTTGGAATTTTAGAAGGGTGTCAGGAATTGACAGGCAAACCAGGGAGGAGCAAGATGAATGATCTGTTATTTGTCAAGAAGCTGCATCTCCCGGTATTTGCTTCCGAGATACCTAATGACAAATCTGAAGATGACTGGAAGTTCGAGAATATACAGATGTGTGGGTACATCAGGCAGTTCGTTGACGAGAACGTGTACAACCACA
Organism: Iris macrosiphon; assembly: GCA_036927795.1. Taxonomy (NCBI): domain Eukaryota; kingdom Viridiplantae; phylum Streptophyta; class Magnoliopsida; order Asparagales; family Iridaceae; genus Iris; species Iris macrosiphon. The sequence goes on along the minus strand of JAYESA010000008.1, from coordinate 127,985,281 downwards.
TTGCCAGTATTGAGCACGCGAGGACAATGTGGGATAAGTTGGAATCTTTGTATACGAAGAAGATCGGGGTAAATAAATTATTCCTGATCTGGATGATGATGGGTCTGCGGTACAAAGATGGGACGTCCATTATGGATCATTTGAGTGAGTTCCAGGGCATGGTTGACCAGCTATCCTCGATGAGAATCATGTTCGAAGATGAGGTTCAGGGACTATGGATGCTTTGTACATTGCCAGACTCGTAGGAGACCGTACGAGTGTCTATGATCGTTTCTGCTCCGGAAGGTGTGGTCAGTCTGGAGTTTGCCAATAGCGGGGTACTGAATGAAGAAATGCGGAGACATTCTTAGGCCATTTTATCAACATCCCACTCATAGGCGCTTGTTTCAGAGAGCCGCAAAAGGGGTAAAAGCAGGGGTCCAGGCGGTGGCAGAGACAAAAGCAGGGGAAGGTCCAAGGGTCAGTACGAGGACTCGAAGTATTACCATTATGGGAAGAAGGGCCACATCAAGCAGAAATATTTCGCTTGGAAGAGAGAGAAGAAGGGCGACAAGGGAAAGCAGGGCGAGAATACTACAGCGGTGGCCTCGGCACATGGAGGCGATCTGATCATTGTAGGTGATACATTAGTTATTAACCTCGCCTGCGATAAAAACTCTTGGCTGATGGACTCAGGTGCTTCAGCACACGTATCTCACAACAGGGCACTATTTGCTACTTACACAACAGACAACTTTAGAGTGTTGAAGATGGACAATGGAGATATGTCGAAGGCAGTTGCCATTGGAGATATGCATTTGAGGACAAAGACGGGTATAATTCTTGTTCTGAAAGATGTTCATCATGTCCCTGATATCCGTTTCAACCTGGTATCGGTTGGAAGGTTGGATGACGAGGGTTTCTTTAATCTCTTCAGGAACAGTCAGTGAAAGATTTTCAGAGGTTCGATGGTTCTTGCCAGAGGAAGCAAGAGGTCCGGACTCTACTATATGGAAGGGAGCGCACGGAGGGCACATGAGGTAAACTCAACTACTGATATGTCTATCGAGTTGTGGCACAGGTGGCTCAGCCACATCAGCAAGAAGGGGATGGGCTACTTGGTGAACAGGAAGGTGATTCAAGAACTCAAATCTATAAAGCTGGAGAGGTGCATGCATTGTTTGGCGGAGAAGCAAAATAGGGTGTCTTTCCACAGTCACCCAAGTTCAAGAAAGTCGGCGTTGCTCGAGTTGATTCACTCGGATGTCTGTAATCCTATGAAGGTAAAATCTATTGGTGTTGCTTCTTATTTTGTAACTTTTATTGATGATTATTTCAGGAAGGTTTGGGTATATGCCTTAAAGACCAAGGATCAGGTGCTGCCCACTTTCAAGAAGTTTCAGGCCTCCGTTGAAAGAAAAATGGGCAAGAAGCTGCTATGTATTCGGTCGGACAATGACGGCGAATATATCGGTACCTTTGATGCATAATGTAGAGAGCAAGAGATAAGACACCAGAAGACTCTCTCAAAGATACCTCATCTCAATGGTGTAGCGTAGCGGATGAATAGGACGTTGATGGAGAGGGTATGGTATTTGCTGTAAGAAGCAAACTTGTCGGACAGCTATTGGGGTGAGGCTCTTTACACAGCTACTTATATTATTAATTTATCTTCTAGTGCTCCTTCATAAGATGATGTGCCTGACAAAGTATGGTACGACAAAGAGCCGCCATACAATCACCTGCGAGTATTTGGTTGTAATACCTCCGTACATGTACCGAAGGACGAGAGATCCAAACTTGAGCCGAAGACGAGACGGTGCATCTTTGTCGGTTATTATCGGGATGAGTTTGGCTATAAACTCTATGACCCGGTGGAAAAAAGTTCTACAGAAGTAGGGACGTGGTATTCATCGAGGATCAGACCATGACCAACACTCAGGATTCTGAGATGTCTTCTGAGGCTGAAGAATTGCCTGAGTTAGAGTCATTTCACTTCGAGCAGTTTCCAGAGGATATCGCAGAGGATCCAGTTATGGGGGAGCCAGTATATGAAGTTGCTCCCAACCTTGATCATCAGCCTGCTGATGGTGGTCAGGGTAATCTTTAAGAGGATGAGCATGCCGAGGAGGCAATTCCTGAGGAGGAGGCTGTTGGTATACAACCAGCACCAGTGGTTCCATTGATGAGGAGCGATAGAGAGCGTCAACCATCTATGAGATACTCACTGGGTGATTATGTGCTACCGACTGACGGTGGAGAACCCAAAAGTTTCGTAGATTCTATGGAAGATGAACACATACAGGAGTGGATAGAGGCCATACAGGAGGAGATGAGTTCCTCGGAGGCCAACTCTACTTATGATCTGGTGCGTTTGCTAAAGGGTAAGAAGACTTTGAAGAATCGATGGGTGTTCAGAGTGAAGCAGGCAGATGATGTTACTCACCCTCGATACAAAGCGAGGCTGGTAGTCAAATGCTACGGTCAGCAAAAAGGCGTAGATTATGTTGAGATCTTTTTGCCAGTCGTCAAGCAGTCTTCTATTCTGGTGGTGCTAGCATTTGCAACCAGTTTTGACTTGGAGGTAAAGTAAATGGACGTAAAGATGGCTGGACATAAAGATGGCATTCCTCCACGGTGATCTTGAGGAGGAGTTGTACATGGAGTTGCCAGAGGGATTCTATGAGAAGGGCAAGTCACACTTGGTCTGCCAGTTGAGGAAGAGCTTGTATGGTCTGAAGCAGGCTCTGAGGTAGTGGTACAAGAAGTTCAAGTCGTTTATGGGGGAGCATGGTTACACACGGACGACGTTTGGACCACTGTATATTTGTGAGGTACTTTGCCAAGGATGATTTCATCATTTTACTGCTCTATGTTGATGATATGCTACTGGTGGATCGGAATGCCATTAGGATAGTGGAGTTGAAGTGCCAATTGGGCACGATTTTCTCTATGAAGAATTTGGGTACAACGAAGACTATTCTTGGGATGGAGATCAGCCAAGAGAAAGAGTCCAAGCTGCTATATTTGTCCCAAAAGAAGTACATTCACCGGGTACTTCAGCGTTTCGGGATGGACGGGTCGAAGAAAGTGAGTAACCCCCTTGCGGCTCACTTTAAGTTCACTGAGGAGCAGTGTCCATCTATCGAGGACGAGAAGAAAGATATGGAACGGGTTTTATATGCCTCAACTGTGGGGAGTCTTATATATGCTATGGTGTATACGAGACGAGGCATCGCTCACGCAGTTGGCACAGTTACCAGGTATACTTTCAATCCTGGAAGGGTACATTGGAGTGGGGTCAAGTGGATTATACGATATCTTCAGGGAACTACCGATTGGAGACTTTTTTGGGTGGTGCCATGACTGGCATCCTGTTGATCGGACACGAATACGTGAATACGTCCAGCCTACGTTGCAGTATCGGCAGTAGTACGTTGTCTAAACCTCTTTTATAATCATCCAATATTCCATATATAATTCTTACATCCACAATAATTTTTATTCTAGCTCATTCACAACAGATAACTAAATAGACAAGAAATAATGACAAGAAATATTAATTACTAGTATATCAAAACTATAGTTTTTGTACATATATTCATCCATAGTTTTAGTACAGGCCAAAAGATAAGTTAAATCGGGAACAACCCGATTAGTATGCCAAAAAGTAAATACTAGTCTAGCTAATTAACTACGCTTCAAAAGTAATCTTCTGAGTAGAGACATGCTCCTCAACGTGGTCATCTACTATGTCTTGTGGGCCATAGAAGGTAGGAGCATAGTCTTCATCATTTCCTAACATGTCAATAGATCCAGCCAGGATTGGAGCAAGTACCAATACACGACATAATTATACTAAATAATCATGATAAATAGTGAAAAGTGGAACTAAGTAGTAATGTACTATAGAGCATGGAAATAAGAGAAGCATAAATATCACAGAACTTGAAAATGAAACTACTACAAGATGATAATGAACTACATGTGTGTACTTGTGTATTTAGAATACATAGTTGGCATGTAGGGGTTATAAGGCTAATAAGACACGTCATAGATGGCTAGCAGTCATAAATAATCGAGTATAAGGCTGTTGGTACAGTCGTATACTCAATAGCTAGCAGTCATGGCATGATGGAATAGGTAAACCACATGCCTTCTAATATTCTCCCACCCGACACGAAAATCAAGGTACGTAATATGAAAATTCAGTTTCTATAAATAAGTGTAACCATGAAATATGTGCGCTAGTAGAGTAGAGGACTAAATATCATATTATAGAGGATAAAACTGAAGTGCAGGGTACTTGTCTCAAAATAATTTAAAGTCGACATATCGGTCACGATCGTGCCGGTACGGAATTTAGTCTAAATACTAATATCCAAATAAGATTTCAATTGCAGGAAATATTATTGCCAGAGTGTCCAGGATCCTCCAAATAGTCCAGATTGATATAAAATATTCCAGATTTGGATATTCTGCAAGGATCAAATTTTTAAATATTTTGGAGTCAGCATATGGGGCCCACAAGGAGACAAAAAATAATCAAATTAGTTCAAGTTGGAAAGTAGAAATTTTAGCTAAGAGAAAGTTTTGGTTTTTAATACTAAAGTTCTTAGTTCAATTTATAGGTTTGGTTAGCCCACTATTAGCCCAATTTGTTCTTATATATATACATATTAATTTAATAATTAAAACTTAAGCTAGAATAATTTTATCACTTCCAGGTTTTAACTACTTAATTGCTTAGGGCATTCTGTAAACAATTCCAATTGCTCCATTAAATGCTTAAAGCATGATGTATTTAAAAGCTTGTCTTGGAAACAACAAGTATGGTAAATAAATAAGTTGGGAGTAAGGTTCAGTAGGTTATTTATATAAATTCATTTATCTACTTCTTTCTTTTTATTCATATTAGCTATTTTAAGAGTACATTTTTTAAAAATTCATTTACTGTAATAGATATAAAAAACACATATTTTGTTAAAGGACACACTATAAAGTGTTTCTCCACACCTGGACCTAGCAACACACCAGACGTGTGCCCCATATATGTATAAAACACTATTTATGGTTTGCTTTCATGCTATATATCTATCATACTTTAACCCATGAAAGTTTCAGGGAGAAAAAATTGCTCAGAAGCAACACTCCTAAGCTTACTCTTAGTGTACTTCTTCACTTCATATATTTCTTCTTGAAGAAGGACTTCACCATGGTATTCTTGTTTATTTTATTGGGTGACTAGCTACTACTTGCTACCCTTCCTATTTTGATTATTTATATATATTCTTATGTTAGCTAGAGAACCCATATACATATTATAATTTCTTCTACATGGACACAGTTTGTTAGCTAAGCTTTCTTCTTATTCTCTATCAAAACTACTGTTTGCTACTTTTGTTATTTATGTATATTTATCTATTAGCTAAAAAGGATAGAGGAAGAAGTATACCCAAGCTCCTGTGGAGCACGTCGAAAGAATGTCAGGTCCGCCAGGAATAACGGGTCAGAGGGATGGCGACGACGAAGGGTGTTGGCATAAGGAGGGGTTAGTTTTGGTGTTGTAAACAAAAGAGATGAAGCAGATGAGGGTCAAGAGAAGTGAAGGCTACTATATGGGAGAAAAATATTTATCCCTCACTTATTAATTTGCTATCAGAACAATCATGACCAATTAGTGATGAAATAACATTAATATCCTTGGATTTCATGCAATGAGCCACCTGCTCCTCTTCATGCCACCCCATTTAATTTCATGACACCTAACCTAGCTTAGGTGGCTATACATTTATGCAATTGCATAATTTAACTAAGGGCTTATTTGTAAAAGTTCAAAAAAATGTGTAAATAAATTATTACGCTTTTATACAAATGTAAAATAATATTTATTGAATAATAAAACATAAATATAAATATATTTATATATTCATATGAAAATAGGTTATAACATTCTACCCTCCTTAAATAAATTCCTTCCTCGAAATTTTAAGATTAAACAAGGCACGAAAAGAAAAATCAAGAGTGAAGAAGTATACCTTAATATTCGAAAAGATATGGATAACACTATCTAATTTCATCTTCTTGCTCCCAAGTGGATTTATCGAGAGAATGATGCCTCCAAGCAACACGGACAAGTGAAATGACTTGATTCCTTAAAACCTTCTCCCTTCGGTCCAAAATCTCCACAGGCCTCTCTTGGTAAGTTCAAATGGGACCCACTTCAATGTCTGAATAGTCCAAAATATGAGTTGGATCTGTGACGTACTTTCTCAGTTGTGACACATGAAACACATTATGGACTTCATCTAGATTGGAAGGTAATGCCGAGCGGTATGCTACTTCTCCGACTTTCTCCAATATGCCAAATGGTCCAATAAATCTAGGACTGAGCTTTCCACTTCTACCAAATCTAATCGTTCTACGTGTTGGAGAAATCTTCAAGAATACCAAGTCTCCAACATCAAATTCTAGCGATCTTCGGTGACTATCAGCCTAATGTCGTTGCATGTCTTGCACCACACGGAGTTTTTTCCTTATTTGTTTTACCTTCTCGGCTGCATCAACCACCATCTCTGGCCCAAGTAAAGCTCTTTCTCCTACATCGTCTTATGCTAATGGGGTATGACATCTTCGTCCATATAAAGCCTCAAAATGAGTCATTTCAATACTTGCTTGGTAAATGTTATTATAAGAGAACTCCACAAGATGTAAATACTCTTCCCATGATCCTCCAAAATCCAAGACCCATGTCCGGAGCATATCTTTAAGTGTTTGAATGGTTCATTCAGATTGTCCATCAGTTTGCAGGTGATAAGCTGTATTGAATTTGAGTTAAGTCCCCACGCTAGCTTGTAAGCTCTTCCAAAAGTGGGAGGTAAATCTTGAATCTCTGTCAGAGACTATGTTGACTGGAACTCCATAAAGTCTAACAATCTGTCGAATGTATAAGTCTGCCAACTTTTCTGTAGATAGTCCCACTTTGAATGGCAGAAAATGTGCATACTTGGTCAGTCTATCCACTATAAACCAAATTATATCCTTTCCACTAGGTGACCTTGGAAGCCCAGAAACAAAATTCATGGTAATGTGTTCCCACTTCCACTCTGGAATGGGTAATGGTTAAAGTAATCCTCCGGGTCTTTGTCTTTCAGTTTTTACTTGTTGACATACCAAGCAACATGAGACAAACTGGGCCACTTCTCTTTTCATACCGTACCACCAAACATACATTCTTAGATCTTTGTACATTTTGTTGGCTCCTGGATGTATAGAGTATTGAGATCTGTGTGCTTCTTGCATAATTTCTTCTCTTATATCTCCTTGAGGTACACATAATCTATCTCCATATCTTAGTGAACCATCCTCATGAATTGTAAAATCCTTCAATAATCCAACTTTTACTTGGGCTCAAATGCTTCGTAGGCCTTCATCTTGAAATTGAGTCTCCTTAATTTTGTCTATTAAAGTTGATTGAATTCTCAAATTCATTATTTGTCCTTCTATGCCAGGAATAATTATCTCAATCTCCAAACTTTCTAAGTCCTCTAGTAAATGTCGGTCCCTTGTCAAATAAATTGCCATAGAATATCTACTTAGAGCATCAGCAACTATATTGGCTTTCCCCGGATGATATTGAAGAGTGATATCAAAATCTTTCATTAATTCCAGCCACCTCCTTTGCCTCATATTCAATTCTTTTTGAGTAAAAATATATTTTAAACTCTTATGATCTGTAAAAAAATTAACTCTTTCTCCATAAAGATAATGCTTCCATAACTTAAGAGCAAAGATTACAGCTGCTAATTCTAAGTCATGAGTGGGATAGTTCTTTTCATGTGGTCAAAGCTGCCTTGAAGCATAAGCTATAACTTTCTTGTTATGCTCTAAAACAAATCCTAAACATTTTTCAGATGCATCATTGTATATAGCAAAACCTCCAGTTTTTATGGTAGAGTCAGAATAAGGGCAGTTGTTAGCCTCTTCTTTAATTCTTCGAAAGCATGCTGGCATTCATCATTCCATATAAATTCTTCATTTTTCCTTGTTAATTTTGTCAAGGGTTCAGCAATTCTAGCAAAATATTTTACAAACTTCTGATAATTGCCAGCTAGTCCTAAGAAACTTCTAATTTCTGCTACAGAGTCTGGAGTGGGCCATGATTCTACTGCTGCTACCTTCTTAGGATCTACTGCTATGCCATTTCCAGTTACAAAATGCCCCAAAAATTCTACTTTGTCCAGAAAGAATACACATTTAGATAGTTTTTCATAAAGTTTTTCCTTCCTTAATGTCTCCAATACAAGCCTCAAGTGTTCTTCATGTTCTTCTAGAGTCTTGGAATAAATTAAAATATCATCAATGAAGACTACCACAAATTTGTCTACATATTGTTGGAAGACTCTGTTCATTAAATTCATAAATACTGCTGAAGCCTTAGTTAACCCGAACGACATCACTAAAAATTTATAGTATCCGTTCCGGGTGTTAAAAGCAGTTTTAGGTATGTCTTCTTTCCTTACACTTACTTTATGGTATCCAGATCTCAAGTCAATCTTCGAGAATACCCGAGCTCCACTTAATTGAACAAATAAATTATCTATCCTTGGTAGGGGATATTTATTCTTGATTATTAAAGAATTCAAAGCCCTATAATCAATATACATTCGAGATGATCCATCCTTTTTTGGCACAAATAATACTAGAGCTCCCCATGGCGAAATACTAGACCTAATGAAACCTTTGTCTTCTAACTTTTTTATCTGCTCATTTAATTCTACTCTCTCCTTATTGTTGATTCTATAGGGACTCTGAGATACTGGAGCTTTTCCTGGCACTAAGTCACTAGAAAATTTAACTTCTCGGTCTGGGGGTATTCTTGGAAGATCCTCAGGGAAGACATCAAGATATTCAAAAATGATAGGTGGTGGCATTTCTTCTGTTACTTGGGATCCACAAATTTTGTTACTACCCAATTCTCTGGCACCTCTAGTAAATTCAAATTATGCCTTGGCAGGGGGTCTAAATATTATACTACCCCTGTGACAATCTTTGGTGGCGTGATGCTTACTCAACCAATCCATACCCAGAATAATGTCAAAACTAGGTATTGGCATTACGAGTAGCCTAGCACATAATTCTCTTTCACATAGTGCGATAGGACAGTTGTTACATGCATTACTAACCGGAATAATTCCTCCACCGATAATGATCTTATAACAACTTCTAAGAGGTTCTGTGACTAAGTTATGCTTCATAATAAAATCTTCAGACATGAATGAATGTGATGCTCCATAATCAAATAAAGTAATTGTTAGTACTGAATTTATAAGCACAGAATATGTGATCACATCTGTTGCAGCTTCAACTTCCTCCAAATTCATTACAAAAGCACGCCCATGTTGAGGTGCACCCCTTTGTTGTTGTTGATGATGCTAAGCAAAGCGTTGCTGCTGAGATGTGTAAACCCTCTCGACCAAATTTAGGTCTACTTGGCTTAGAGAGAGACTAGGGTTAGTTTGGAGCCATTTAGAATTAGAACATGGTATTTTAAATAAATGTACAAAATTTTGTATCACTTGGTGTACCTTGCCATTGTTTCGATATTTGGAGCGCTACTCTAGATTTTGCTTTCAAACAAATTTTACACACTTGACCTTGACATGCCAGTCTTCCAATTTGACCTTTGGGTCACTCATAAATACCCTCTCTTGTGCTTCATTTTTTTTGTACAATATTTTTTACAAAATATCTAATTTTAAATCCAAATAAATCTAACTTTGCATCTTTGTCCGTTCCAATCGAAATTGGAGACACAACCTCGACTCTTTTCTCGCAACCAAATTTATGACAATAATCTATTCCGAGTCTACTACGTCCATGACACTTGTGTCCCACCCAATTTAAATTCTATGCACTTTTAATTAATTAAATAACACCGTTGACACTAATTTTAACTAAATTAGTGCAATGACTCAACCTAACCCAAAACTAGACCAAACACCAACCCAAACCCCCACTCACACCCTCATGGTTCATACAAAATACTACACACCATTTTTTTCCTCTACATCACACAAAACATGGATTCCACCCTCATCCAATCCTTTTTTCCTATTTTGTAAACACCCAAACATTAGGGACCTAAGTGTAAATATAATGCTAGGTGGCAATCCCCATAGGAGCAAACCAAATAAAAGAAACCCCATGGCATGCTTGACCGGTCATGTGCCCCAATTTTTTTCCCTTTGTTTGTATGTGACTATTCACCATAACCTACAATTAATCTCTGCCCTCTATTTAAATTCCAATACATCACCTCCACCCATTCCTTCATAAAAAAACCACCCTCTCCTAGGGAACCTAGCTGGCCCTAATCTCAATGCTCACCCTCTTCATTAAATACACCTCTTCCCTCTCTTCTCACTTATCATTCTTATTATCCTTCCCTTCTACTTTATTTTAGCTTCACCACCACCACCCGTCGGAGCACACCCCCCTCGGCCGAAGCTTCGCCACCCTCACCACCATTCCCGACCTCCTCCTTCTCCACGATAGCCACCGCCAACCACCATCACCTCCGCCACCCTCACCACCATTCCCGACCTCCTCTTCCACTCCACCATGACCGACATCCTCACTACCTTCACCTCCAATACAGCCACCGCCAACCACCATTCCTAACCTCCTCTTCCACTCCACCAAGACCGCCACCCTCACCACCATCACCTCCAATACAACCACCGCCAACCACCTTCCCGACCTCCTCTTCCACTCCACCATGACCACCACTAGCTTCACCACCATCCCCACTTGTCGGAGCACCCGCCACCACCACCAGCAAGCTGAAGCCACTGTTGCGACTGTGTACGCTGCTGCTGCACCAGGCTGGAGCACAGTCCCCCCTCCTAGCCGAGCACCTCCGTCCTGAATTCCACCCTCTCTCCATCCGATCTCCTCCTTTACACTCTAGCTAACTACTTAATTATCATCATCTTTTTCTACTCCATCTACTTCTTGAGTGTTAAATGGTTATAAGTATATATATATCAATGTTTGGACAAATTTCCATGTCCACAACCTATTTAATCATTTATTTTACCCTCTAAATAACTCCTTGTAATTATTTATCTCAGAATATATAAGTTAGTATTGTATTGGATGCATGAATTAGTTGTTAGTGTGAGACCATTAGTTGTGGATATTATCTAGGGTTATGTTCAAGGTTGTTACATGTGAAGTGCCATGTGTTAGGGTGTGACTTATACCATGTGATAGAGAGTATTATCATCATGCTAAATTTAATTCTTGTTTCTATAATTAAATAGTGCACGTGTATAAATGAGGAAACCCTAAACTATTTATGTTATGCACGTGTTTAGGGTTACATAGATAATATAGAATATGGATAGTGTTAGTGAGTTCTAATTATCCTTGAACTTGACAATGACCCTAGAACACACTTTGAGATACTTAAGTTAGGTCAACACTTGTTTCATGTGTTAAGGAGCAACTTAGCACGTACACAAACCCTAGTTATGACCTTGGTTGTAATATTTGAGAAGATATACATTTAGAGGGACTTGGCACTTGTGCATTTTTAGACACTTGCACATTCAACCCTTCTAGTTGACCTGGTTATAACTCCTACTTGCGTTAGCTTCTAGGTACAGTATAGATATACTTTTTTGTGTATGCTAGTATAATGACTGATTGTTATTATATTATATTATATTATATTATATTATATATAGGCTCGTTGGATCGTTCGGACGAGGCTTCGGGAGCAGGACTTTGGAATTCGCAACTTAAAGATTCAGGCAAGTATACCTTGTCTTGTTGTGGTACCCCATTCCCCCTATCCGGGGAGCGCGGGTAAGAAATACAAGACGGTATCGTTCGATCGGGATAGATTAAATCAAGAACTCATCCTCGTTACGGATTTGTTTCTTCGGAATCGATTTCCACATTCAGTGGACCGTGCCCCTAGGATCGACTTAGCGGCAGAGTCAGGAGGGACCTTTCCGCTGCATCTTTTGTTGCCTCAGTTTTTGCTGTTGCTTGTTGCTTTCGTGCTTTGAGTTAGTTCAGATTTGCTTGAGTTTTCTTGAACGATTTTGATGGATTTTATTATTTTTGTTCGTTGAACTGTACTTCAATTCTGATATGGAAAGAGTGAAAGAGGTATTGATCAGTTATTTATGGCAATACAGGTGAACAAGCAGTAGGCAACGCTCGAACGGACTCCTGAAGCACCTCTTTTCTTCTCCCTTCCAACAAACTTGTGAGTGGCTTATATTCGATTTAGTTGGCCCTTCTTCCAAGCCTTCACACCTAAAATCTTGTATTCTTGCTTGCCCGATCAGACGATACCATGTAATAACTAAAAGATGTCAAGCTAAAAAGGAATAAATTTGGAGTATTATTGCTTATCAATCAAACTGTGAACGGTTACTTACTTGCATGCTTATTCGTTTGAAATGTTAATCATACGCATAAATACAAGTTAGAATATGTACTTTTCTATAAATTTTGCTATATATAGAATACTCTTTGCCATGCAACAATTGATCAGGGAGACAAAGCAAAATAAATCATACCATGCCACATGTCTCCTGATTCCGTTGTCTCAACTACATAAATGGTTAAACTTAAAAATAGACGTTGTTTGATCATTAACAACTTGTGCACAAGGCCTATGGTTTCTGCGGACGGTCGCTGGGGCACTGGCAACGATCCGATCCGGACGAAATCCATAAAATAGTCTCATGGACTACACGGGATGGCTGGCTGCAACACATGCACCTCCGGCATCCGCGTCTCGAGACTATAACTCGTCCATTATGGCACATTGCCAGTAATCCCCTCGTGTATTTAAACCTGTTGCAAACTAACTTGTGTCTTCATGGCAGGGAAGGACTGTCACACCCCAGTCCCAAAATACACGGGACCAGGCCACGTGGCAATATCCAGCTGACACGTCTCCGAGGATATCCCAATTTAATGGATCCACGAAGAGTGCTACGCTGTCCTATAATATTAACATGTCCAATATCAGTCAATAACATGTAATCTAATCTCATCCACAAAATAAAGAGCAAGAAGTACTAAATAAACTGCTAGATAATAAATACCAGTCTCAAGATGTCATAGTACAACCAGTAAAGTCTGGTGGGAACAAACCCACTGCTATGACGAAATAAGGTACTGAAATGAGATATAAAAGATAATGACTAGGGCATCGACTCTAGGTAATGATGCACCCAATCTAGGCTGAAGGCCTACCAACTGGTCACGGGAACTCTGACGGCTGCACCTCTAACTCCTCAGCTGTAGCAAATCTCGTCTCCTGTCCGGGGCCGTATACTGTGGGGTAGAAAGTCTCGTTCAAATCTGGAAAGGTACCAGGTCCTCAGAGGGACGTAACAAGATACATAGAAGTATGCCATATATAAATACTGAATAAGATAAATGCAATAAAGGGTGTGCTAGCCATCTAAGTGAATGCAATATGAGAACAACTGTGAGTATATGGGAAGGTGTAGGCTAGACATATGCTGACGTAATTCACCAGTCGTGGCAACCGGCTAGTATATGCCACACATGTCTCCTATAACACGGACGCAGGACTACAATAACGTCCGACATTCTATAGAGCGTGGTATCTGCAATGTCATCAAGTAACGCCCAACACTCTACAGAATGTGGTATTAGTAATATATAAATACGTCTGTATCACTCCGTCGAGTGCGGTATCAGTGTAAAGGAGTGGGGTGTCCCATATGCCTACCAGTCGTCCTCCCCTCCCAATGTAGATATACCAGTCAAATAATGCCCAACACTCTACAGAACGTGGTATCAGTAATATATAAATACGTCTGTATCACTCCGTCGAGTGCGGTATCAGTGTAAAGGAGTGGGGTGTCCCATATGCCTACCAGTCGTCCTCCCCTCCCAATGTAGATATACCAGTCAAATAATCGATGCGCATATCCCTTATCTAAATGCCAAGTCTCTATTCTGAGATAGTCCTAGATTTCTTGCTAATCGTGATGCACGTCACACACGGTGATAGCTAGTCGATCACGTGAACTCGCATCCCAACATGAGATTTGTCACTACGACTACGTGTAAAAGTGTCAGGTCTTGGAAGATAATAGGGTATCATCCAATGAGGTGAGTCTGCTAACGACTAAGTCCATGTATACTAATCATCGACGTATCCGTCGAAATACACCCGAGACAATCTTGGACGCGCACAGTTGTATAAAGCAAAACAACAAGCATACAATACAGCATTTGCATAATTTAAATTAGACAGCAAAATATAGCAAGGTATCTTGCCTGAATCTTCAAGAGATGAATGCCAAAAGCCTGCTCTGGTAGCGTCTCCTGGCTGATCTAAAGACCCTAGACAAATAATATAACACAATAATACAGGCATCAGGTACTACACATTATCTACATACGGTTAATACGCTATTCTTGAATACTGTCGTGAGTTCACTGTTGCTCGAGTATAGCATCACATGCACACTTAGCTAGGGTGTACACGTGTTCTATCTTCGGTTAACAGGAGTCTCGAGGCAATATTTATCTACTTGCGGGTCGTCCATGATTTCTATTTTGTGCGGACATGTCTCTATTCTCCATGTTTGAACATACTAGATTTATATCCGGGGGTTTCTACTGAATTACTTGTCCTTGGTAACCGGTCGCTGGTTTAGAATAATTAATTATTAATTTAATATCTAACTAAACTCATTTTCATGCATAAAATATTAATTAGTTTTATGAGTTATTAATACACTTCCATATCGATACGGCAACACGAAGGAGAATACTAGGACATAAGAGAGATGGGTTCCACGAACGAGTACCTGATCAACTGAGCGAGGGGGTACGCTCGCCGGTCGGTTGTTCCCTTCAACGAGGGTGGCTCCGGTAGGTGGACGGATCCGTCTAGCGGGTGGTGGGGTAGTCGGGATCGGGGCGCTGGGGCAGTGCTCCGGTCGGGAGCAGTCGGTGCTGGGGCAGTGCTCCGGTCGGGAGCAGTCGGCGCTGGGGTGTGCACCGGTCGGGAGCAGTCGGGACTGGGCAGTGCACCAGTCGGGAGCAGTCGGGGTTGGGGTGTGCACCGGTCGGGAGCAGTCGGCGTTGGTGTGTCCGGCTGGTAGGGGAGCTCGGTTTGGATGGGGAGGTCGGCTAGGGTTTTGTAGGGGATGATGAATAGTAGGTTTATTAGGGTTTTGCATGAGGGGATTTGTATTTATAGTTGGTGATGGAGATTATGGGCTGGCCTTGCGTGTGGGCCTGTCCTGCCTTGTTGGGGGCTGGTCCACGTAGCAGTGTGCAAGGTGGGCTTGGTCGGGTTTGTTTGAGGTAAAGTTGACCTTAAATATAAATAAATTAAATAAATGCAAGGCGCTCTCTCAAGAACTGCGGCGTAGCTAAGGTGAGATGCAAAGGCGAGGTGCATTAAGACGTATATTAGACGCACATTAATCCTAATTAATGCCAAATAAATCCTAGCATCTCGATTTAATTCTAATAAATCTTGAATTGGTCGAGGGGGTTTACAATCTACCCTCCTTAGAGTATTTCGTCCTCGAAATTAAAACCTACGCATGGTAAGAAGTTCCGACTGGATAAAAAAATGCTAACACATACCTAGTCCTTCGAAAAGATGGGGATAGCGTTGTCTAATATACTCCTCGCGTTCCCAAGTCGACTCGCCTGGTGCATGATGTCTCCACGCGACGCGAACTAAGGGAATGGTCTGTCCTCGCAGTACTTTCTCACTCCTGTCCAGAATCTCGACAGGCTCCTCTTGGTATGATAAGCTCGGGCCAACTGTGATCTCTGAGTGGTCAAGTATGTGACTCGGATCCGGTATATACCTCCTCAGCTAAGATACATGGAAGACGTCTTGAACTCCTTCCAAGGTCTGCGGCAAGGCTAATCTGTAAGCAACCTCTCCAACGCGTTCTAATATGTCGAATGGTCCGATGTACCTCGGACTCAGCTTCCCTCTGCCTCCGAATCTGATAGTCCCTCGAGTAGGCAAGATCTTTAGAAATACGTGATCTCCAACATGAAATTCTAAGGGTCGACGATGCGCATTTGCCCAATGTTTCTGTCTGTCTTGTGCTGCTCGAAGGTGCCCTTGGATCTTCTTCACTTTTTCTACTGTACGAACAACCAACTCCGGTCCAAGAATCTGTCGCTCGCCTATATCACTCCAGCATACTGGGGAACGATATTTCCTTCCATACAACGCTTCATAGGGAGCCATCTGGATGCTCGCCTGATAGCTGTTATTGTAGGAAAACTCGACCAGATGCAAATGGTCCTCCCATGATCCTCCGAAGTCAAGCATGCACGCTCTCAACATGTCTTCTAGCGTCCGAATGGTGCGCTCCGACTGGCCATCTGTTTGTGGGTGATACGCTGTGCTAAACTTCAGGCGAGTACCGAGACTCTCTTGCATACTCCGCCAAAAGTAAGACGTGAACCTCGTATCCCTGTCAGACACGATGCTAACTGGTACTCCATGTAGGCGCACAATCTCTCTTATGTACATATCTGCTAAGGCCTCCGTCGATTGCCCAAATCTGAAGGGTAAAAAGTGTGCGGACTTGGTGAGTCTATCCACAATTACCCATACTGCATTGCGCCTACTAGGACTTCTCGGGAAGCCCGTAACAAAGTCTATGGTAATGTGCTCCCATTTCCACTCCGGTATAGGTAGTGGTTGAAGCAATCCTGCAGATCTCTGATGCTCAGCCTTGACTTACTGACACACCAGGCACTTGGCCACAAAGCGTGCTATCACCCTCTTCATTCCGTGCCACCAGTAATACAGTCTCAAGTCCCTGTACATCTTAGTGCCTCCTGGATGAATAGAATAGGTTAAACTGTGTGCCTCTGCCATCAACTCCTGACGAAGTTCTCCATTTGGAACATAGAGACGATCTCCGTATCTCAAAGTTCCGTCTTCATGTATACGCAGTCCTGTTTGCATTTCAGCCTCCGTCCTCTGTCTAAGCCTCTGAAATCTGGCGTATGTCGGCAAAGCGGCCTTGATTCTCTCCACTAATATCGATTGTAATTGGAAACTTGACAATTGTCCATCTACTCCGGGCATAACGACCTCTATTCCCATCTGCTCTAGCTCTCTCAACAGATGTTGTTGGGTGGTCATGAAGAATGCCATAGGTCTCCTACTCAACGCGTCGGCCACTACGTTGGCCTTTCCCGGATGGTACTGTAGCTCGATCTCGAAGTCTGTCATCACCTCGAGCCAACGTCTCTGCCTCTGATTAAGTTCCTTCTGAGTGTAGACGTACTTTAGGCTCTTATAATCAGTAAATATCTCCACTCTCTCTCCATATAGATAGTGTCTCCAAAGCTTCGAGGCAAAGATTACTGCTGCAAGCTCCAAATCGTGAGTAGGATAGTTCTTCTCATGTGTCCTCAACTGTCTAGAAGCATAAGCTACAACCTTTCCATGCTGCATCAAGACACATCCTAATCCTTTTTCGGACGCATTGCTATAGATTACGAATCCTCCGGGTCTAGAAGGTATGGTCAAGATAGGTGCAGTAGTCAGACGCTTCTTCAGCTCGTCGAATGCCTTCTGACATTCCTCTGTCCAGGTGAACTCCTGCTCCTTGCGGGTTAAACGGGTCATTGGCTCTGCAATCTTTGCGAAGTTCTCTACGAACCTCCGGTAATATCCGATAAGTCCTAGAAAGCTTCTCACTTCCGAAATATTGGTAAGGGTTGGCCATGTCTCTACAGATAAAATCTTAGCCGGATCTACTGAGATTCTATCTCCTGAGATGACGTGTCCAAGGAAAGCGACACGATCCATAAGAAACTCATATTTGCTCAGTTTGGCATAAAGTTTCTCGCTCCGTAGAGTCTCTAACACTAGTCTCAGATGCTCTTCGTGCTCCTCGTGGTTCTTTGAATACACCAAAATGTCGTCGATGAAGACTACCATGAACTGGTCTAAGTATTGGTGGAATACTCTGTTCATCAAGTTCATGAATACAGCTGGCGCATTCGTCAGCCCAAATGGCATTACTAAGAATTCGTAGTGACCATAACGAGTCCTGAATGCTGTCTTCTGAATGTCCTCTCTTCGCACCTTCACTTGATGATAACCCGATCTCAAGTCAATCTTGGTGAACACTACTGCTCCTGTCAACTGGTCGAATAAATCATCGATTCGCGGCAGGGGGTACTTGTTCTTGATAGTCAAAGCATTAAGGGCTCTGTAATCAATGCACATACGTACTGTTCCATCCTTCTTGGGTACAAACAACACTGGTGCTCCCCATGGTGATGCACTAGGACGGATAAATCCCTTGCTCTGCAACTCCTCTAATTGTAGCTTCAGCTCGTCTAACTCCTTCTTCGCCAATTGGTATACATTAGAAGATACCGGTGCTGCTCCGGGTACTAGCTCGATGGTGAACTCCACGTCTCTATCTGGCGGTAAGCTTGGCAGTTCTTCGGGAAATATATCCTCAAATTATGCAACTATTGGTGGGGGTGCAATCTCCATGCCATGCAAGTTCCCGCTATCTGTCCTACTCCTTGTTCGACGGTCCCTCGTATGTACTCGAACTCCGGTTGATCTGGCGGTCTAAAGGTGACGCTACCCTTCCGGCAGTTTAGTACAGCATTATACTGGCTTAACCAGTCCATGCCTAACACAACATCAAAGTACAGCATAGGCAATACCAAGAATCACGCTCTCATCTCTCTACCACATATAACTACCGAGCACGTTCTGATAGTGCTGGTAACCGGCACGATACCTCCTCCGGTAAGAATCTTCCAACTCTTAGGTAAGGGAGAAGTCGCTACTCTATGCATTGCTACAAATCTACTGGATATAAATGACAATGTGGCTCCAGAATCAAACAATACAGTTGCAGGTAATGATGCAACTAAGATGGTACCTGTGATAGCTTCCCCTTCTGTTTTCTCCTCAGTAGCTGCTAAAGCAAAGGCTTGTCCCTGCCTTTGTCCTCCTGCCTGCTGTCGGTTCCGGTTGAACTGTACTTCCTGTGGGGCCAAGGGTGGTCCCCTTTGAAATCCTTCGGGTGCTGGGGGTCGCTGACCTCCTGGTGGGGGTAGTATCCTCGGGGCTGGTGCTGCTGGCCTCGGTCCTGTCTGTAGTGCTGCCTCTCTGCGCTGCGGGCAATCTCAGACAAGGTGCTAACTGGACCCGCATATCATGCATAATCCCAACTTCTTCCAGCAATCTTTAACGACGTGTCCCTTCTTGCCACAATGGTGACAAGTCGGAAGCTCCTGTTGTGGGTATGGCGCTGTCCTCTGCTGTGTCTGTGCTCCGGGATGACGAATCGGTCCTCCTGCTCCGGGCTGTGCTCTGGCTGGTGTAGTCGTGCTGGAACGTCTAGCTCCTCTGACAATGACCTCCTGGATCCTCGCCTCTGCAAGAACCTCTTCATAAGAAATCGTCGCCTGTGTAGTGGTATACCTCTGTAGCTCGAAATTGAGTCCATGGTGAAATCTCTGGGCTTTTTCGAGATCATTGGGTATCAGGATGGCACCAAATCTGCTAAGGCGGCTGAATTCTGCGTCATATGCGTCAACAGTCATATTCCCCTGTTCTAGATGTAGGAATTGGGAGTACAGGGCATTTTTGACTGTAACTGGGAAATACTTCGCGTTGAAGTATTCTAGGAACTGTTCTCAAGTCTAGTTCTTCCCTACACTGCGCTCAATGGAATTCCACCAGTGATGGGCGTTGCCTTTTAGTTGGGCCCTCACTGCGGTCATCCAAAGATCTGGTTGCAGTTGTGAAGCCTCTAGTAACATTTCCGTGTTGGCGACCCAGTCAGAGATCTGCTCGGCAGTCTGTCACGCCCCAGTCCCAAAAATACGTAGGACTAGGACACGTAAGCATGCCAGCCGCATGGATATGGCAACTCCAATATATTGAAACCAAACCCATACGTACACTGTAATATGAATATCAAATCCACAGTGGTATAACATATGTCACAAGTCACAGGGTATAATCTAAATCTCATCCACGAAAATTAATTATAAATAAATAACCAATATCTATGAACTAGATCTAGACACAAAGTATCTGGAGATAATAGTTGGATGAAAATAAATCCACTACCAACTGGAATATAAGGACAAATACAATATGAGTACAACACAATAAACACAATATAAGAATACCAGCTATCAATCACGGGCTCGAAGAAAAGATATCCTCGAAACATAAGTAACCATCTGAATCTGCGTTCCTGCGAATACTCAAAAACAGATACACCTGGCAGGGGACCAGGTCCTTAGAGGGACATAACAAGATACTTAAACACATGCCAATAAAGTACTGAAATAAATATCCAGTGGTCGCCTAACCGTCTAAGTGAATGCAGTTAAGAACAACTTTCCCCACAAGTGAGCTATCTGGCCGAAAACTGGGATTGGCATGACTCTCTCGGAGAACCAGGGGCCTCAAAGGCACGTCGTCTTTTGAATGGCAGAGTCCCGCCAAGTAGTATAGGGGTCATCATCGCCCGTATCTCCAATGGAGCTTCCGGGTTACAGAAGGAAAAGTGCAAAGGAGCTCAAATATGGTACTTGTTGTTCTCCCCACCCCATGCTCTAAGCATGTCACATCCATGACACGATTTGGTCCATAGCCTATGTTTAGTACCCTAGCCCAATCCTACAACCAAACAAGGACAAGGATGGGGCCACCGTACTACAATAGGCCATGTCCATAGACCTCTAATAACTGCTAAGTCTACTAGCATGCAAAGTTTCTAATAGCAGTTATTCCTAACGCACGGCCCATACGTACAGGGGGCAGACCTGTCACGCAGTCCGTGATCTCTATATGAGACTCACACTCGTGTAACAACTGTGTCACGGCCAATGAACCTAATTATGCTACATGATAATGGGGTAGTCTCATAAACAAGGTCAATGCAATACATAAATAAAAACATATCGCGACGACATCGTCGCGCATATTTTATATAACAGTTAAAATATATGAACTAAAGACAGAAAATAAAGATGCATACAACATATGGAATATAAATAACAGTACAATGGCAAGGTATACTTGCCTGCTCAGAAAAAGAATGAAGTCCCAACTCAAGGCGTCGTCCGATCTACCCGTCACATAAATTAAACAAGTTAGGTTACAAAAGTGGGTGAATAGGTTCCTCCATTTTAATCTATTTTAGTTCTGAATAAAATAACCTAAAATAGTATTTTAATCTGATTTTATTGTTAAACCCTAATTTTTGTCCAAAGAAAGTCAACTTTATGGATTTGTGATCCGTGGCACGCAAATCTAGGCGATCCATTGACCAAAAAGTCAACCAACTCAAATCCTAGATTTGTGTATGGAATCCTATAGATTTTAATGTTATATGAACCCTAGAATCGATAGTTTCATAAAATCATAAGTCAGTAAAGAGTTATGGCCACAAGGGCACACAGATGACAGTTTTCGGTGGTTTTCTATTTACGTCTATATTGCACAAATTTTACAGTAGAATAAAATTATATTTTAAATTCTGGAAAAATACTTTTCTGGAATTTCATCATGTCAGCTTTCCGAAACTTCAAACGCTTCATAATTCCGAGTTCGAGATCTCCCAAAATCTCGAAAATACGAAAATGCGTCTGATTTCGGACAACTGGCACTTTCAGAATATTCTGGAAAAATAGGTTCTGAAATTACTGAAATAATTTATATATTCAGAAAACTAACCTTGATATGATTCTAATAAAAAAACTGGAGCGAGTTTGGAGTCCGGAGCTAGGAGATATCGTCTTTTTAAGTCGTCATAACTACTAGAAAATGAGGCTGAATTTATGACGAATTTTGACTATTTTTGGACGAAGAAGAGAGGAGTTTGGGGATAAAAAATATGAAAGATGAGTTTATTCCATAAGTCTAATAGGTATTTATAATGGTGAAGATTGTTTAATTGAATAAAACTAGGATTGGCTAATTTGGATATGATTAGGATCAGTTTAAATAAGGATAGGATATGCATGAAGTTGTTTTCCTAGTAGGCTCAGGATATGAATTAATTTAAAATAGAGTTTGAGTTCATCTCAATAATTTATAATCTTAAATAGAATTAAAGATAATACAAATAATTTATATATAATTTTATTAATATCTATTAACACTAAATTAGCTCTATCTAATATTAAGACTTTATATATCCAAATAAATTCTCAATAATTCCAAAAATCCAATAATTACTCAAAATCTAAATAAATTACAAAAAATATATTTAAATATTTTAACTCTAAAATAAAAGTTTGGTAGTAACAACATTCAAGTATGTTCTCATAGTAAATCATGGAAGTCCTAAAAGTTTATGTTTCCTAAGTTTTAATTACCAAAAATTCTAGAAAATCTCCAAAATCTAAAATAACCTAAATTAATTCTAAATAAATATTTATATAAGTAAATATATCAAGAAATTTATTTTCTAATTAACTAAGAGAATACTCTAAAAAAATTCAACATCTATAATAAATATAATAATATAAAATACACACAAAATACCTATTTTTGGTGAGGGGGTTTACACAGTCTCATTGCCCGAGAAAGTATCTGGTCCCATCTGTCGGAACCATCTAACAGTGCCACCTGTCTGGGTTGGTGGAGGTGCTGGTACTGGTGTTGCGACATGTGTCCTCTCTAGTACTGTCATCAGACTGTCTCAATGTCTCTGTCTGCTGCCACTGCGCTTGCATCATTGTCTGGAAGAACTGGAGCATCTGTGGCTGGCCATTTAGCTGTGGCATCTGGGGTGGATAAGGTGGAGGCGGTGGTAGTGGAATCTCCGGCTGTGCAATAGGCGTCTCCTCAGATGTCGGCCTCTCAGTCTGCGGCATCGGTGTAGCTCCAGAAGTCTGTCCCTCACAATATTGCGTGGGGATTGTCTGGGAAGTCAGTCCTTCGGGCTGCTGCGTAGGATCACCCTGCGATGTCTCGTACCAATGTATCAGAGGGGTCTGTAGCGGGGGTTGCCCTTGGGGTACTTCAACTCCTTGAGTGGTGTTATCTGGCACTGCGGCACGGGGTGCTCCTCGTCCACTGCGCAAATTCATCTTGCTGCAAGAGATAGGACTTCATTAAAAAGTACGAATCAAACAAAGAGGATGCAAATATTTAGAAGCAGTATCAAGGAAGTTCAAGGACGAATCAAAAGTGGATGAGACATAGTAATTTTTATCCTATTGCAGGCTCGCTGAGTATGTTACCATACCACAAGCAAAAATGTCAAGACCTGCATGGGCCACCACTAAAACCATGTCACGTCCCAGTCCCAAAATACACGGGACCAGGCCACGTGGCAATAGCCAGCTGATACGTCTCCAAGGATATCCCAATTTAATGGATCCACGAAGAGTGCTACGCTGTCCTATAATACTAACATGTCCAATATCAGTTAATAACATGTAATCTAATCTCATCCACAAAATAAAGAACAAGAAGTACTAAATAAACTGCTAGATAATAAATACCAGTCTCAAGATGTCATAGTACAACCAGTAAAGTCTGGTGGGAACAAATCCAATACTATGACGAAATAAGGTACTGAAATAAGATATAAAAGATAATGACTAGGGCATCGATTCTAGATAATGATGCACCCAATCTAGGCTGAAGGCCTACCAACTGGTCACGGGAACTCTGACGGCTGCACCTCTAACTCCTCAGCTGTAGCAAATCTCGTCTCCTGTCCGGGGCCGTATACTGTGGGGTAGAAAGCCTCGTCCAAATTACCAGGTCCTCAGAGGGACGTAACAAGATACATAGAAGCATGTCATATATAAATACTGAATAAGATAAATGCAATAAAGGGTGTGCTAGCCATCTAAGTGAATGCAATATGAGAACAACTGTGAGTATATGGGAAGGTGTAGGCTAGACATATGCTGACGTAATTCACCAGTCGTGGCAACCGGCTAGTATATGCCACACATGCCCCCAATAACACGGGCACAGAAATACAATAACGTCCGACATTCTATAGACCGTGGTATCTTCAATGTCATCAAGTAACGCCCAACACTCTACAGAATGTGGTATCAGTAATATATAAATACGTCTGTATCACTCCGTCGAGTGCGGTATCAGTGTAAAGGAGTGGGGTATCCTATATGCCTACCAGTCGTCCTCCCCTCCCAATGTAGATATACCAGTCAAATAATCGATGCGCATATCCCTTATCTAAATGCCAAGTCTCTATTCTGAGATAGTCCTAGATTTCTTGCTAACCATGATGCACGTTACATACGGTGATAGCTAGTCGATCACGTGAACTCGCATCCCAATATGAGATTTGTCACTACGACTACGTGTAAAAGTGTCAGGTCTTGGAAGATAATAGGGTATCATCCAATGAGGTGAGTCTGCTAATGACTAAGTCCATGTATACTAATCATCGACGTATCCGTCGAAATACACCCGAGACAATCTTGGACGCGCACAGTTGTATAAAGCAAAACAACAAGCATACAATACAGCATTTGCATAATTTAAATTAGACAGCAAAATATAGCAAGGTATCTTGCCTGAGTCTTCAAGAGATGAATGCCAAAAGCCTGCTCTGGTAGCGTCTTCTGGCTGATCCAAAGACCCTAGACAAACAATATAACACAATAATACAGGCATCAGGTACTACGCATTATCTACATACGGTTAATACGCTATTCTTGAATACTGTCGCAAGTTCACTGTTGCTCGAGTACAGCATCACGTGCGCACTTAGCTAGGGTGTACACGTATTCTGTCTTCGGTTAACAGGAGTCTCGAGGCAGTATTTATCTAGTTACGGGTCGTCCATGATTTCTGTTTTGTGCGGACATGTCTCTATTCTCCATGTTTGAACATACTAGGATTTATATCCGGGGGTTTCTACCGAATTACCTGTCCTTGGTAACTGGTCGCTGGTTTAGAATAATTAATTATTAATTTAATATCTAACTAAACTCATTTCCATGCATAAAATATTAATTAGTTTTATGAGTTATTAATATACTTCCATATCGATACGGCGACACGAAGGAGAATACTAGGACACAAGAGAGACGGGTTCCACGAACGAGTACCTGATCAACCGAGCGAGGGGGTACGCTCGCCGGTCGGTTGTTCCCTTCAACGAGGGTGGCTCCGGTAGGTGGACGGATCCGTCTAGCGGGTGGTGGGGTAGTCGGGATCGGGGCGCTGGGGCAGTGCTCTGGTCGGGAGCAGTCGGAGCTGGGGTGTGCACCGGTCGGGAGCAGTCGGGGCTGGGCAGTGCACCAGTCGGGAGCAGTCAGGGTTGGGGTATGCCCCGGTCGGGAGCAGTCGGCGTTGGTGTGTCCGGCCGGTAGGGGAGCTCGGTTTGGATGGGGAGGTCGGCTAGGGTTTTGTAGGGGATGATGAATAGTAGGTTTATTAGGGTTTTGCATGAGAGGGTTTGTATTTATAGTTGGTGATAGAGTTTATGGACTGGCATTGTGTGTGGGCCTGTCCTGCCTTGTTGGGGGCTGGTCCACGTAGTAGTGTGCAAGGTGGGCTTGGTCGGGTTTGTTTGAGGTAAAGTTGACCTTAAATATAAATAAATTAAATAAATGCAAGGCGCTCTCTCAAGAACTGCGGCGTAGCTAAGGAGAGATGGAAAGGCGAGGTACATTAAGACGTATATTAGATGCATATTAATCCTAATTAATACAAAATAAATCCTAGCGTCTCGATTTAATTCTAATAAATCTTGAATTGGTCGAGGGGGTTTACAAGGACATGGTAAGTATTGTGCAGGTGGTTCAGACGGGCAGGTAAATGTCACCGAACGGTGGCAGGTTATTTCAATAATTTATATACCTATTGCTTGCTGTAAAATAAACTAAGGCAAGATAGAAAGACCACAAATAATATGCATGCTTCATATAAACAACGTGTTGATTGGTATAGTTGGGTTTGCTTGCCTTCACCAGTACGTTTTGATGTACTGACCCTCGTTGAAACAGGTTCCCCACACTAAGGAGAACCGAGCGAGGAGTCGAAGTCATCCCCCAATCCAGTCCAACTGTAGGCACGTCTTGTTTATGCCAACTTTTGAAGTATTCTGAAGCAAGGAGCTAGCTACTCAAAGCTCAAATGCAGCTCCGTGGAAAGGCAATCATTCCACCAGGAGGTCTTTATATTTTGAAGTTTAGTAAAGGATGTAATGTACATGACTGCTATCTCATTTTGTGTCAACATTTTATAAGCCCGTGTGGCAACCTTATGACTCAGTTTAAGAGTTTGTAATAGATGTTCATGTTATCAATAAATGAGAACTTTTTCATGTCTCAAATCTGTGTTTCAATTTATTTGCGTACTCTGAATATGTGCTCGCTATGCGAAATAAAATACTTAGCCTTGTGCGGTGCGCAACCTAGGCCTGCACGACGGTCATGTCCGGGGGACAACTATCGATTCCTCGAAAATTAGGGCATGACATATAGGTATCAGAGCACAGCTTCAAGTTCCTTTGACCCTCGTACTAGAAAAGTTCCTTTAACGATCGAATCACTGTGCGAACTCTTGAACTTGTTAGGCCAAAATGAGATATGTTCATACAATGGGTCCATAATATATTATGATCTGATATAATTTACCTTCTTTTGAAGGAATGGCTCAAGCGCAATCCTCAGCGCAAGCACCGGGCGAGACATAAGCTCAAGAGCATTTTCGGCACTTCAGGAAGCTCTCGGAGCCAGCGAGCCATGTCTCGAGTCGATCCACTTCAGAAATGATGCGGATGTTAGAAGCTAACCAACAAAGGGATGAAGCTCGTTATGAACGGCCTGAGAAGCGAGCGGATGAGAGACTACTTAAGTTTTAGGACAACTATCTCATTTTGTGCCAACATTTTATAAAGCCCATGCGATAATTAGCTGACTCGTTCAAGAGTTTGTAATAGATGTTCATATCAATAAAGAGAACTTTTCCATGTTTCAATTCTGTGTTTTAATTTATCTTCATACTCTGAATATGTGCTCGTTATACAAAATAACTTAGCCTTGTGCGGTACACAATCTAGGCCCGCACGGCGATCACGCCCGGGGGACGACTATCGATTCCTCGGAATCGGGCATGACACTTGTTGTACTATTTAAATTCAGTTATTATTATATATTGTGCTCTGTATAGTATATAACTCTGCGCGTCCGAGAATAACTCGGGTGCAGTCGACGGAGGCATCGATGTTATGACTTGTGTTTGACCTAGTATCTAGTGGACGTACCCTAAGTTACGGAGTTATTATTATAACTTTGAGGCCTTGACACATATCATTCCACGTCACAGAGTGAGTTCATGATAGGACACGAGCTTATGCACTTGACTGGCCATCGGTGCGAGTAGCACGTGTGATGGTATTTAGCGTAGTTGTATAGTTCTTAGTGACTTGCATATAGTTACAGATGTCCTCATCGTACTTGAGACTTGTACATTGGCATCGGGCGGGGAGGACGACTAGTAGGCATATGGGATACCACCTCCTTTATGCAGATACCGCATAGTTCAGAGCGATACAGACATATATATTTATGCAGATACCACGCTCTTTAGAGCGTTGGACTTATACAGATATCACACTCTTCAGAGCGTTGGACGTTATTATTTATGCAGATACCACACTCTTCGAAGCGTTGGACATTATTATATATGCAGATTGCCCCAAGATGGGGGCCATATATGTCATATACTAGCCATTCATGATGATTGGTGAATTACGTCATCATATGTCTAGCCTATACTTACCTATACGCACTAAGTTGTCCTCATATTGCATTCACTTACATGGTTAGTATACCCCCTTTACTTATTCAATATTTATATTCGGTACATATTTTTGTATCTTGTTACGTCCCTCTGAGGACCTGGTTCCCTTTCAGATTTAGACGAGGCGTACTACCCGACCGTATACGAGCCCGGACAGGAGGCGAGGTACGCGACTGAGGAGGATCTTGAGGTATTACCCTCAGAGTTTCCCTGATTATTGGTAGGCCTTCCACCTAGGGCTGGAGCATCTTTATCTAGCTAGTCGATATTCTAGTCTAATATTCTTATCTGTCCTTCCGTACTCTTATTTCAGTATTGTATTCAGTGAGTTTGTTCCTATCAGACTTATTTGTGTTGTATTATGACATCCATACTCCGTACTTATTTTTAGTTTTTATTTTAGCACTCCTTATTTATATTATGTGGTAGAGATTAGATATTTACCTGTTGCATGTTAGCATATTGGACTTGATAGTATTTTAAGACATTGTAGTATGCTTCGACGGGTCCATTAAATTAGAAAATCCTTCGGAGTCGTATTAGCTGGCCATTACCACATGGCCTGGTCTTATGAATTTTATGACTAGGGTGTGACATGGTTTTAGTGGTGGCCCATGCAGGTATCAATTATCGCTTGTGGTATGTATCATGCTTGGCGAGCCGGCTATAGGATAGAAATATTTGATCTCATCCACCTTGACTACTGTATTTGAACCTCCTTCGTATCTAACTACTTAAATATCTGTATCATGTTTGTTTGTTTTCGTACTCTTTTAATGTAGTTTTATCTCTTACAGAGAGATAAACTTGCGTAGTGGATGTGAGGCATACGGTGCCATTGTGCCATCCGCTACCGCGTAGAGGGAGGATACATCCCTCTGACCACCTGGAGAGCAGCCACCACCACAGGTTCCGGTGATACCTCAGGCCCCGTTGATACACTGGCGCCAGACTTCTTAGGACGATACGAAACAGCAACACGAGAGCCAGACTTCACAGGCTGTTCCGACACAACACCTCGAGGGTCAGACTTCGAGGGCCACGCCAATGCCGCAGCCCGAGAGGCCGACGTCTCAGCAGACACCTACAGCGCAGCCGGAGGTTCCATTGCCACCACCTCCACCCTTTCCACCTCTGATGCCATACGGACCATACTCGCAGCAGACACCGTACGGAGCCTTCCGACCTCAGATGCCACAGTCAGAGAGACAGTCGCAGATATTCCAGTTTTTCCAGGCTATGATGCAGGCGCAGTGGCATCAGGCCGAGACTATAAGACAGAGCTTGATGGCAGTTCTGTAGAGGCTACCTACCCCATCACCCGCACCAACACCTGTACATGTTCAGCCAGCTGGCACGGTTCGAGGGTTTCGTCAGATGGCCCCGGATACTTTTTCGGGCAGCGAGACCGCAAAGGAGATCTCTGATTGGGTCACCAACACGGAGATGATGCTAGAGGCTTCTCTGCTGCCTTCGGACCTTTGGATGACCGTAGTAAGGGCCCAATTGAAAGGTAATGCCCATCACTGATGGGATTCTATGGAGCGTAGCATCGGCAAGAAGCAGACATGGGGGCAGTTTCTAGAATACTTCAATGCGAAGTACTGTTCGGCTATGGCCAGGAATGCACTATACTCTCAGTTTCTGCACTTGGAGCAAGAAAATATGACTGTAGACGCGTATGCCGTAGAGTTTAATAATCTTAGTAGATTTGGTACCGCCCTGATACCCAATGATCTAGAAAAGTTCAGGAAATTCCATCATGGTCTGAATCATGAGCTACAGAGGTACACTACCACCTAGGCGAGGATCTCTTACGAGGAGGTTCTGACAGAGGCCAGGATCCAGGAGGCTATTGGCAGAGGATCGAGGCATCCCAGTGTGGCCGTACCAGTCAGAGCTTAGCCCAGAGCGGGAGGACCGATCTGTCATCCGGGAGCGTAGACACAACAAAGGCTAGCACCATACCAGCACAAGAAGATCCCGACTTGTCACCATTATGGCAAAAAGGGACATGTTACCATAGATTGCCAGAAGAAGATAGGATTGTTCATGATCTGTGGAGCGAGTCAACACCTTGCCCGAGATTGCCCACAGCTCAGAGATGCAGCACTGCAGACAGGACAGAGGCCAGCGGCACCAGTCCAGAGGATACCATCCCAGGTAGGAGGTCAACGTCCACCTGCACCCGGTAGATTTTAGAGGGGACCACCCCTGGCCCCACAGAAGGCACAGTTTAATCGGGCCAGACAGCAGACCGGAGGGCAGAGGCGCGGACAGGCCTTTGCACTAGCAGTGACAGAGGAGGAACCAGAAGGGGAAGCTATCACAGGTACCATTTTAGTTGCATCATTATCTGTGACTGCATTATTTAATTCTGGTACTACATTATCTTTCATATCTAGTAGTTTCATAGTTATGCATAGAGTAGCTACTTTCCCCTTACCTAAGAGTTGGAAGATTCTTACCCGAGGAGGTATCGTACTGGTTACCAGTACTATTAGAACGTGCTCAGTAGTCGTGTGTGGTCGGGAGATGAGAGCCCAATTTTTGGTATTCCGAATGCCAAACTTCGACGTTGTGCTAGATATGGACTGGTTGAGCCAGTACAATGCCATACTGGATTGTCGGAAGGGTAGCGTCATTTTTAGACCGCCAGATCACCCGGAGTTCGAGTACATGCGGGGGACCATCGAGCAAGGAGTAGGCCAGACAGCTGGAGTTTACATAGTTATGGAGACGGTACCCCCACCAATAGTTACAGAGTTCGAGGATGTCTTTCCGTAGGAGTTGCTAGGCCTACCGCCGGATAGATAGGTAGAGTTTACTATTGAGTTGGTACCCGGAGAAGCGTCGGTATCTTCAAATGTGTACCGGTTAGCGAAGAGGGAACTGGATGAGCTGAAGCTACAGTTAGAGGAGTTACAGAGCAAGGGATTTGTCCATCCTAGTGCATCACCCTAGAGAGCACCAGTATTATTTGTACCAAAGAAGGATGGGACATTCCGTATGTGCATTGATTACAGAGCCCTTAATGCTTTGACTATCAAGAACAACTACCACCTGCCGCGGATTGATGATTTGTTCGACCAGCTGACAGTTGTGTTTGATAATAAACGAAAGAAATAAAAATAGGTTTATACGAAACCCTTTCTTTTGTTTACAAATAAGAAGTACAATTAATCCTATACGAGGATGTTAAGTATAAAATTTAATCTGGGTAAATATTGCTATAGGAGTCTGATCTGCAGTCGATCACTTTATCCCTTGGACCACACGATGATAAAGAAGTACTGTAGAAGAAGGAATAGCTTCAAAGATTGCAAGAAGGAGTGGATGCTCGATGCCAAAATCGTTGCTCACTACTCTCTATCTGTGCTCTGGATTCTTCTCTCTTCGATTTGTCGACTTCTGTCTCTCAAAGATCAAAATCTGATCCCAATAAATCTGACCTCTCTCCAAATCTCCCCCCCCCCTCGACCTCTGTGGACGGAGGTCTCTATTTATAGGCGTAGAAGCTGAACAGCTGGGAGAACCGCACCTTTTATACGACGGTTATCATAACTTCTACCCACGTATAAATGATCTTCTGAATAAGCGTATGACGCGTATAACTGCTGCGAAGATCACGACATGCAAGCCACGTAGGTAACTGCCCCTCGCATAGAGATGATTGGCGTAGAAGCCGAATAACTATCTTGATGGCGTAAAAGCCAAATAGGCGTAGAAGCCCAATAGGCATAGAAGCCCAATAGCAGACATATAGGCGTAGAAATCCAATAGCTGTCAGGTTGGCGTAGAAGCCAAGTAGACGTAGAAGCCTGATGTTGCATAGATAGGTTTCTGGCGTAAGGACAGTCAATTATCCTTCCTTGACCGAGATCTTGAGCGTATTCTGGACCAAATAGCCTTATCACGCACCTTTGCAAATATAGCCTGAGTTGGCATATTCCAAGGAGATAGCATACGGCGTACTCCTATAGTTGAAAATAGCCAAGTCAGCGTATTTCAAGGAGATAGCGTACAACGTGCTCCTATAGCTGAAAATAGCCTGATGGCGTAATATGCAAGGTGGTGATGTGGACATATTAGCCATAATTATGGCTCACCCAGTCGTTAAAAGTAGAACCAAATCTCTTGCATTAAATGTAGAGATATGCCCCCATCACGCGTATTAACTCCAGAGACGTGCCTCGAGCTCTGTACGGAGAGCTGCTTTTGACGTGGCGGTTCGTCTCGTCTCCTGCTGAGCGTAAAAGCTCACGTCTGCCTGTATAAAACTAGGCAGCGTATTCCCTTGAATGCGTAAAAGCCATTTGTATCAAGGAAATGTCACTAAACGACGGTCTGGGTCTCTGTGCCGAACCATCATTACAGTCGTCGTCTGGGTAGTCGTGCAGTACTCTTTGTCAGGAGTCAGGTTCACTGCATGATCTGATAGGTTCATTCAAAGAATACGAAGAGTTTCTCATACACTCCCATGCTGCATTAAAAACAGATGGGTTTTACGCCATAAAGGCGAGGTAGCAACCTTTTTACGCTGAAGCAGTCTGAAATACTGTATTATGTGGGTTGTTCTGGAGCTATATTTTACGATGTACTAGCGTTAAAACTCTGCTGTACGCTGATAGCTCTGAAGTTATGTCTTACGCCACACAGCACTGAAACTCTGCTTTACGCGGGTTTTATGCATACTGCGTACAATCCTGTAGCGTATTTTTTATGCTTCTACAAGACCCCCTTCAAAGTTTTCAAATTCCTCGTAATTTGAAACACTTTGAATGAAGTATGAAACAATCAAGTCTGACTCGTTCCTCGAGGCTGATTTCTCGACGGATTTTTTTGGGAATTTGTTGGGGTTTTGTGTGTTCTCCTCTGCCTATAAAAAGTGAATGGGTTAACCTATTTTTCCTACATTTCCTTCTCCACACAGAGATGGTTGCCGATGTTCGTCGGGTCGACTTGGGGAAGAAGAAGATGATGTTCTTCCAGCATGTAAGGAGCAAAAAAAGAAGGCATCTTCGAGCAAATATCCTCTGCAACGATGGATCATGGAAGTATATCATAGCTTCCTTTGCTCGGGATGATCAGCAATTTCATATGGTGATTCGTCCAGGAGAGAGGAAGGGTCACATTCGACCACACAGCTTGCAGGCTGTATTTCTTCCGTTACGACGGTGGACGAGGGCAGACAAACTGGCCCTGTCTTCCAGTATTGAGTTGGGTCGGAATCCCAACTCAATCTGTCATGGCTTATGGAGGGTGGGCTCTTGAATAATTTAAACAAGCCCAGTTTTGTATCCTCCTGCCATTAATCATTTTCTTGTTAATCGGCTGTAGAAACCGATTAACTGATAAAAAGACGGAAAAATATCTCCACCAATATGAGAACCTGGCAGAACAGATTCTTGGCGTGATCCTAAATGAAAATGAGGAACCCTTTATAGGAAAAAGATTTCCATCATATGTAATCATGAAGATGAAAAACCCTTTGTAGGCTGGATTTCCATCATATGTAATCATGATTAATAAAATCTTCTTCTTTTACGCATCTGATGATTTACCATATTTTGCTGTGATGAAGTCTGAATAACTTTACGCCGACTCTGATAAAAAGTATTTGATCTCATCCCGTCTTTTACGCATAGCTGAAGACGCGTATAAAGCTGCTTAGCATATAAGTTGAAGATCCAAACTGTTATGCTATTTTGGACAAGGAGTCGTATAGAATTCTGAACTGTCACTTCTTTGATAAGAAGAATTCTTGTTCAGACTATCATCTTCAAAAATAATTTTTCGAAAATCCCTTGAAGTAGGGCGAGAAATGGCTGTCAAAACTGGCCATGCTTGAACTGTAGAGAAAAGATTCTGACTGGATTTTGGATGAACTTCCAATCGACCCAAGAAGAAGAGTCATTTTCAAGGCCGAACTCTGTATATTTTGGGTACTTGGGATGTTTTGAGGCCAAGAATGAGCATATTCTGCATGAACCCTTGTAATTGGCCATCTTGAGAATTGTTCAGATATACGCATACTCTGGCCTGCGTATTTTTAGATATGCGGAAAGTCATAGATCCGTAATGTAGATGAGCATAAAATCATAGGTTTGTAGCCTCTCGAGCATAAAAGCTGCTGAGCATAAGAGCATCCGGGCGTAAAACCATAGATTTATAGCCTCTAAAAAAAAACTTTGAGCGAGAAGTCGTAGATTTGTAGCCTCTGAGCGTAAAAAAGTTTCTGAGCGTAAAATCATAGATTTGTAGCCTCTGAGCGTGAAGTCGTAGGTTTGTAGCCTCTCGAGCGTAAAAGCTACCGAGCGTAAAAGCATCCGGGCGTAAAACCATAGACTTATAGCCTCTAAAAAAAACTTCTGAGCATGAAGTCGAAGATTTGTAGCCTCTGAGCGTAAAAAGCTTCTGAGCGTGAAATCATAGATTTGTATCCTCTGAGCGTGAAGTCGTAGGTTTGTAGCCTCTTGAGCTTAAAATCTACCGAGCGTAAAAGCATCCGGGCGTAAAACCATAGACTTATAGCCTCTGAGAGTAAAACCGTAGATTTGTAGACTCTCGAGCGTAAAAGCTCCTTAGCGTAAAATCATAGATCTGCTCTGCACGAAAAACTTTTTGAATTCGCTCACTGTCCGTCTTTCCTAAATGATAGGCTGACGTGTTCCCCAATCATAACCGAATATTAAATATCAGATTTGGTTAGGGATTCGAAGAGTTTATCTGAACTCTATAAATATCCCAAGGCCTTCAGAGAAGAAAATCTTCATCTGTCTTTTGCAAAAATTCTTTGTTTCTTTGAGAGCTCTTCTTCGTCTCTTCTTTTGAGAACTCTGAGTTTTAGCCATGGCACCGAAATCAACTTCCACCACTAAGGAAAAGAAAGCTGCCTCTTCTTCTCGCTCCTTTGCTCAAGCACGAGCAACTCCCATTGGACTGAATGAACCTCGCTCTGAATGAAGTGTCCCACCGTCAAGCTGTGCACCAGGCGTCATAGGTAAAGATTTTGGGACGAGAAAAACGAAGAAAATCCTTCGCACACGTTGTACGTGAATGCGCTAGGTTATCTTCTGTGCTGAGAGCTTCTTCGAGGAAGATGATGCACAGAGATGTTTTATCATTTACGCCCATATTTCTAATGTGTCAGCGTAAAAACTCCATATTTTCGCAGTCTGACGTAAAAGCTTTGACTGTCAAAATTTGGCGTATACTACAAACTTTGAGTGTTATGCTCTGGATGAAAATTCTGGCGTAATAACTCAAATTTTGGCAGTCTGGCGTAAAAACACAGACTGTCAGATTTTTGTGTATACTGCCAATCTTGAATTTTATGCCTCGGAAATAGGTTCCAGCGTAAAAACTCAAGTTTTTTACAGTCTTGGCGTAAAAGCACAGACTGTAATATCTAATATAGAAACTGACTTGTTCTTCTTGCATTTTGTAGTGGACTTGCAGGTACCTCTGTTGGCTGAAGTGATGGGTTCTGCTGCTGGGATGCTGAACTCCAATTACCTGGAGGATTTGTCCCACGTGACATTTCCTATTTCTGGAACCCAGTATCCTGAAGGAAGGGGAACTCTGATATCGTCTCAAGGAGAACGGATGCTGTTGAGTATGATCAACGGGGAGCCCCTGACGTATCTAGATGGGGCCAAATATATAAAACCAGCTTTCCTATTCAGGGATATAATTGATAAACAATCCCAGACGAAGCCCAAGAAGGAAAATTGAGTTTTTACTGCTGGGGGCATGGTCATGTACCTGCCCAGGATGCCGAAAGATTACCCAATCTCGACATTCTTCCATGCCACGCATCCCAGGAAGATGTCGTGGACTCTGACCCCTAATCTTCACGGCCAGCCGGGGAAGATATTTTATCAGAAAGGATCAGACCAAGGATTATTTGTGAGCCACCCTTCAGGCCCTGTCATGCCTTTCAGGGGATTATTGTCGGGTAGCATCCCGAGTGAAGACACTTCACTGCTCCAGCCAGTCCAATTATCAACTTTTTGCAATGACTTCATGGGGCATGGAGGAGTATACCCCAAGGTTAATCCTCGGACCAACGGGTGGCTTACCCCTGGAAATCTTCGATGGGCTCGTTTAGCTGCATGGGCCCTGAAGCATTTTCAGACGGAGCTGGAGAGCATTAGTCTGTTCGAGACTGTAAATGCTACCAATGTTGGGTTACCTCCTAACCCCAACCTATTTTTGGCTTTGATGGAGCGGTATATCTCGCTCACTAGAACTTTCGTCACTCGGCTAGGGGAGTTGGGATTGGCCCTTCACGAGATGGCAGAGATTTCAAGACTGCCAATGGGGGATACTCCTTATGAAGAGTATGTTCCCACAAACAGGGAGCTGGGGGATACAAACCCTCGGGTAGTGGCAGTGTACCAGGAGCTAATGAGCCATTATCTTGCGTGTACCACCTTCTATAATGAGCCCTCTGATTTGGCTCATACCAACAAATGGGCGTCCTATCTCTTCTTTTATCAGGCCAGAGATGCTAAGCCAGACAAAGTTGTGGATAGCAGGGATAAGCCTTTGAACTTTCTGAGCGTGCTCAATGCTCAAATAGTCAATGACCTTATTGAAGACGCTGGGGCTTCAGATCAAGTTCTCGATGAAGGGATAGGGAATTATCCTGCAGGCACTAAAGCCTACAGTTATATGAGGCATTGTCGCAGGCCTCTGTCAAGGAAAGCTCAACCGGCTGGCTTTCTCTCTGTATGGCTACGCCGATTGGTAGTACCTGGCATTGCATCTTCGGATCACATTCACCGTAACACCTTATGGCCTGCAGTGCATTTGGTGTTTGGGGCAAGACTGGGCCTGCTCCCTGCCATGGTATGCCGGATACAAGCTGACCTGAGGGCCATTACTGATGGGCTGCTTGCAGATGAAATACGGCGTGAAAGCTTTCCCAGGGTAGAATTACCGTTCATGTACCTGATAGGATGGTTAATTCTTCATAACCCCAGGGTGATGTCTCCCGGCTCTGCCAGTAGTTCGAAAAATAATTTCTTGTTGAATTATAAGAATTCCACTTGGAACATGACCACCGTCATAGACTGTCGGCGAGCATTAAATTTTGCTCATAGCTGGAAGCTCTTCTGTATCGTCCCCACTGTACATCTCAATTAACAGGGGACGAGACTTCAGGATTCAGGTGAAGGAAAGACCGTTCTTTCTCCTAAAGTTTTTTATTGGTTGGTCTGCATTAGACCTTCCCATTTGTTATACAGAAGTGAAGACCATTGCTTCTTGGAGACCTATCTGCCTAGTCGGTTTGCCAGAAAGTTTGGGTATGACCAATTGCATATGGGAAATGCCATCACCAGCTTCAAGTCCAGAGGTGGACTTATTGATGGAGCGAGAGGATGGCGGTACTTCATAATGGGTTGTACTGGAGCAGCCTTTACTGTGCCCGCGACTTCCCTCTCCATGGAGTTGCGCATCCTCCATTCGTACACCCAATTTTATTTGGCCATCAATACCTTCCATCGCGATTTTGATATACGTGGGAGTTTTAGGATGCCACCTCATAAGTCCGCTGGAAGAGAGGAAATTCCATCGGTTTCCTCTGACGAAGGTGAAGACTATGTCGCTCCAGATGAGTTTTTGTTGACAGTACCGAGAGGCGTGATACCTCCGCCTGCAGAGCCCCTTGTTATCCCCAGTAAGCGAAGGGCTCCTATTCTGAAAGAGACTTCCCCTCGCAAGAAGAAGAAGACTGTTAGTGGTCCTGTCAGGACTTCCAGCCATGAGGCTCCTAGGAGTGAGCCTGTTGTTTCCCCGGGCGGGGATAATTTTTTGACTAGAGGTCCTTCGCCTATTAGAGAGGGAACCTCCACAGTTCCGGCTGGCTGTGCCGGAGATTCTTTGCTCGAGACTGCTGCCGCTGTTACCGCTTCAGGTAGTGCTATGGGATCGCCTTCAAGGTCGAGCAAAATAAGAATATCTTTATCTTAACCAATAATGGGTCCAGCCCCTTCTTCATCTGTAAGTATCTCCAGCAAGATTCTACCTGATGAACCTCGATTGGATCTGGGTGAAGACTTGGATGACTACCCTCAGTCGTCATTCAGTGCACGCTCCTCTCCAGGTATGATAGCTTGCTTAACATCATTAAGAAATGATTTAGCTGTACTGGCTGCAGACGCGATATATACACCATCGGCCATGGGTAAATATCGTCTTTATGCCTCTTTTTAGAAAAATTAACATCAGGTTGATATTAACTTTCTCTTGTCTTCTTTTCAGGGAAAGACATCTACGGGGAGGACAGCGTCGACGCAACCTTTGGCTTTGTTGCGGCTCCTGCCGATGAAACGACGGTGCTCGACCTTGAAGATGCAATATTTTCGGGTGCTGGCTCGCCCAATACAGTCCCGATGTATTCAGAAGAGGATGAGCCTGTCATCACGACTATGCCTCCTTTGAGTATGTCAGCCACTTCGACCGTTGTTGGTGCCTCTACTTTTGTTGCGCCATCTGCTGAAGCGACGACTGTAATGACACCCTCTGCAGTCGTTCCTGGAAGGAGGTTCACCGATATTGTCGTCACTCCCAGCGTCCATTCGGATCTCGCCATGATAGTTGAGCAATATACTAGTATTTTCTATACCACTTTGAAAATGCTGATATCAATGGTGCTGGAGAAGAATCTAGGCTTCGAAGCTCTGAAGACGTCCTCCCAGCTCTCGATAGCGCCGATCAAGAATTTTGACGACGCTGGGAGAGCTGATGCGCTGGAGCAAATAGTTAATGGTTTAGAACAACCCATTAACAATTATTTGCAACTATCCCAAGGCAGCATTGATGACCTGATTCAGGCTGAGTATGACTCCATGCCTGCGAGGCTTGTTGGGGAGATGGAAACTCTGAGTAAGTCCATCGAGGCACAGCAGAAAGAGATGAATGAAGAGCATGCTGTATTGGGTGTATGTCATTCCCCAGCTGGCTAAGTGCGAGGCCGAATATAAGGAAGAGGCAGCGAGAGTCCGCAAATTGAAAGATGAACTCGCTCAGGCAGAGGAGAGGGCTCTCCTTTATCGGTAGTTAGAGATGTGCTGAAGGATCGAATGGAAGCGGCTCAGCAGAACCTGTCACGTGTGGGTGTCATCTACGCAGGTTTTGTACATGCTCGGTCTAAATTGTCTGCCTTGAACAATAAGGAAGCAAGGTTGGAGCGGGCTCGCGCTACAGTTTTGAGCTCCAGGAATGAGAGAATGGCCTCTCTGGCGCGACAGATTCGCGACTTAACTACTCCTCCCAAATGATATACCTTTTGCTTTTATATGTACTTGCTCTTTTTGGAGATAATAAAGAGACTTTATCTGACTTTGTGGACCCATCACTTTAGAATATGATAGGCTAAGATGAAAGTGAAATCAGAGGTATCATTAACATGACATACTTTCATTAAGGTTTTACTGAATGTAAATCTATTCAGAGTTAACATGAACCTGAAAGAATATAATCCAACTAAATTTGTATTCTAAACACTATCAGAGGTAATATGAACATGATAGGCTTATAAATTAGTTAAGGATATCTATTCGGAGGTCACATGAACCTGATAGAATATGATCCAGCTAACCTTTGTGCATGGTATCGTCAGAATAAGATCTTCGTCATACTCCGTTAAACGCAGGAGATCAAGTATAGTCCTTCTTCGGGAATTTGCAGTTGATAGTACCCAAGAAAATTTTATTAAACTTGGCTAATCTGTAAGTGCCATTTGCAATCATATAAGGGCCCTCCATTTCTTTATGATTGTTTGCGCGAATTTTAGACATCGTACCAGAGGTAATATGGACGTAGTACGATACCGTATTTGTTGAAGACATCCCATTGGGGGATTTTTAGTGGACCCATTACTTTTTGCGCACATTAATATAAGTAATAGGTTTGAGACAAATCCTGACAGAGGTAATATAGATGCGATAAAATACGACTCTGTGGGGATGAATAGGGACTGACTCTTTCTTCGCTGGGAAAATAAGGATAGTTCAGAGGTAATATGGACGTGAACTCTTCGTTTTCCATTGCGGGCATTCCACAGGGGAATTTTTTTGTGGACCTATTACTTCTTGTGCACGAGAGTGCAAATAATAAGTTTAGGACAAGCCCTGCCAGAGGTAATATGGACGTGGCAGTTATTGTGGACCTAACACCACTGGCGTACTTAGAGTTAAGTACGGGTGTTAAGGTGAGATGACAACCGATATCAGAGGTAATATGGACGTGATAATCGATAGCCGGGTTAGGAAGGTTTGTTCAGAGGTAATATGAACATGACAAACTCTTGAGTTATGACTCTATTGGGGATGGAGGTATATATCTGCTCAGAGGTAATATGGACATGGCAGTTTTTGTGGACCTAACACCACTGGCGTACTTAGAGTTAAGTACGGGTGTTAAGTTAAGATGACAACCGATATCAGAGGTAATATGGACATGATAATCGATAGCCAAACCAGGAAGGTTTGTTCAGAGGTCTTATGAACATGACAAACTCAGCTGGGGAAATAAAGAAATGTTTGGACAATAGTTCAGAGGTAATATGAACGTGAACTAGCGTCTATGGCCACAAACTAGGAGGTTTACTCAGAGGTCACTTAGACATGGCAAATTTGGCTGGAACAATAAAGAAATATTTGGATAATAGTTCAGAGGTATTATGGACGTGAACTCATGTCCGAAAAATTCACTGTGGAGTAATTTTCCTGAGTGGGGAGAGACCTGAAGAATCCGCTGGGAAAACTTTAGGGATTCATTGTCCGGTATTTTGAGGGAGCAAATTGTTATATTAGAGTGAAATCAATTTATAGTGATTGTCCCCTCGTTTATAAATACAAAGTGATGACTTTGGCGTCGAACAACTCCTAAATTTTTCTTTTCAGTACATAACATGCCCTTGTGGGGTGATGAATGTACCGATGAAAGAGACAATAATCTGGGTCATCAACTTTGCCGGCCCTTTCAGGGTATCTGATGTTGGGTAGCTGAAGTTTGTTTTCCTTCATCAATATATTAAAGATTTCCATGATGTCACCTTCATTGAAGGAGAAAGTCCCTTTTAGCCTTCGGGCTCCCGATACCTAAGTTTTACGGTCTTTCGGGGAGATCGTCATCGTTGCATCATCTTCGGACTTAGAGAGAATTCTACCCCCAGCTTTGGATACTGCCCTATTTTGTCGAGATAGACTACCCCCAGATATGTCGTGGTATTTGTCCACAGAAGTTGATTTAGAAGGACCTGCCTCTGGTATTACAGGATCAGACTCTGGAGGTTTGGAGTTTGCAAGAGATGCAATATACCCTAATCCAAAATGAGTTTATTGACAGTAAGGATTACCATGCAACGGTGTTCGTCTGCCTTTTCCATGGTTGAGGCATTGTTTCAACTTCAAATCATAACCCATGCTATGTATAATCTTTAAAGCTTGTGGGCTATATCTGTGGATTTGTATTTTTCTAGCATCAGACTCGCGAGATTCTTCTTGTACAATCGGTCTATTCTGCATTTGACCGAAGATTTTTTGATGTTGATCGTTGCGAGTCGGTGGATCAATAAAGACAGAATCCTCATGTGGCCCATATGTCATGACGACCTTAGATGTTGATGCATCTTCCCACATGATCTCCCCACGCTTGGTAGTCAGGGGAACTGAATCCTGATTATGACTCCTGTCTTTGCGTTTCTGGATCAAGAATTCTCGCAAGTCAGGAGGATTAACGGAAGAAGAAGAAGAAGAAGAAGAAGAAGGCTTGTTCCTCCGGTTTATATCAGTTGGAATGCGGATATTGGAAACCATAACTCTTTTCCTGCC
The DNA here is from genome assembly GCA_036927795.1 of Iris macrosiphon. Classification (NCBI taxonomy): domain Eukaryota; kingdom Viridiplantae; phylum Streptophyta; class Magnoliopsida; order Asparagales; family Iridaceae; genus Iris; species Iris macrosiphon. The sequence goes on along the minus strand of JAYESA010000008.1, from coordinate 127,943,596 downwards.
ACCCGTATACAGTAGTTCAGCTATGTGAGCAGCACATGATCCATGAGGAGCGTATCTATCCACAAACTGGGTCTTCTTTACGCCGAGGGGCTTTTCCTGGCGTAATTTAGAATTTTGCTCAGGCTGGCGTAAAACTGAGGAAGTTCTCAATCGGCCATCAGCTTCTCGCGTAATCTGGAGAGCAGGCAGATTCCTCTCTTGATAGCGTAAAGGCCGAGAGGTTGGGAAATCTGCCATTTGTTTTCCTTTGCGTAGATTGCAGGGACCATCCATTTTTTCGCGGAGGGAAGATGCATTTTTACGCGCGCGGCGCGTTTAGAATTTTTGAATTAGCGCTGAGGCATTATCAGAAATTTTGTCTGCCGCGTCACAGACGGGAGACTGAATTTTATGCACAGGGCGCAGAGCAGACTTCTGGATTAGCACTGAGGCATAACCAGAAGCTTTGTCTACCACGTCATAGACGGGAGATAGAGTTTTACGCGCAGAACGCGGAGTAGACTTCTGGACTAGCACTGAGGCGTTGCCAGAAGTTTTGTCTGCCACGTCATAGACGAAAGACAGAGTTTTACGCGCAGGGCACGCAGGTTGCGAAGCTACAACCTTGTTGGTCGGAGAAACTAGAGAGTCGGCAGGAATGGTAGGGGATGTCCGGGGCATCCACACCTTACGCAATTTCCTGTTGTCTTGGACGGAGAGGGAATGAGAGCTACCCCCTACTCGAAGCATGTCTTCGTGGGCTGACTGGTCGAACTGGACGACCAAGGTCTTCTTTATTGATCCTACTGATACTGCATCGTGTTGAGCAAATGCTTTCTCGTCAGATGAGAAAGTAGTCCCCAGCAGAGTCGTCATCTTGTGTTTGATAATAAATAAAAGAAATAAAAATAGGTTTATACGAAACCCTTTCTTTGGTTTACAAATAAGAAGTACAATTAATCCTATACGAGGATGTTAAGTACAAAATTTAATCTGGGTAAATATTGCTATAGGAGTCTGATCTGCAGTCGATCACTTTGTCCCTTGGACCACACGATGATGAAGAAGTGCTGTAGAAGAAGGAATAGCTTCAAAGATTGCAAGGAGTGGATGCTCGATACGAAAATCGTTGCTCACTACTCTCTGTCTGTGCTTTGGATTCTTCTCTCTTTAATTTTTCGACTTCTGTCTCTCAAAGATCAAAATCTGATCCCAATAAATCTGACCTCTCTCCAAATCTCCCCCCCTCGACCTTTGTGGACGGAGGTCTCTATTTATAGGCGTAGAAGATGAACAGCGGAGAGAATCGTACCTTTTACGCGACGGTTATCATAACTGCTACCCACGTATAAATAATCTTCTGAATAAGCATATGACGCATGTCCCTTTAAGAGATAAAGCGTATAACTACTGCGAAGATCACGGCATGCAAGCCACGTAGGTAACTGCCCCTCGCGTAGAGATGATTGGCGTAGAAGCCAAATAACTATCTTGATGGCGTAAAAGCCAAATAGGCGTAGAAGCCCAATAGGCATAGAAGTCCAATAGCAGACATATAGGCGTAGAAACCCAATAGCTGTCAGGTTGGCGTAGAAGCCAAGTAGGCATAGAAGCCTGATGCTGCATAGATAGGTTGCCAGCGTAAGGACAGTCGATTATCCTTCCTTGACCGAGATCTTGAGCATATTTTGGACCAAATAGCCTTATCACGCACCTTTGCAAATATAGCCTGAGTTGGCGTATTCCGAGGAGATAGCATACGGCATACTCCTATAGTTGAAAATAGCCAAGTCGGCGTATTTCAAGGAGATAGCATACAGCGTGCTCCTATAGCTAAAAATAGCCTGATGACGTAATATGTAGGGGTAGTGTTGTGGACATATTATCCATAATTATGGCTCACCCAGTCGTTAAAAGTAGAACCAAATCTCTTGCATTAAATGCAGAGATCTGCCCCCATCACGCGCATTAACTGCAGAGACGTGCCTCGAGCTCTGTACGGAGAGCAGCTTTTGACGTGGCGGTCTGTCTCGTCTCCTGCTGAGCGTAAAAGCTCACGTCTGCCTGTGTAAAACTAGGCAACGTATTCCCTTGAATGCGTAAAAGCCATTTGTATCAAGGAATTGTCACTAAACGACGGACTGGGTCTCTGTGCCGAACCATCATTACAGCCGTCGTCTGTGTAGTCGTGCAGTACTCTTTGTCAGGAGTCAGGTTCACTGCATGATCTGACAGGTTCATTCGAGGAATACGAAGAGTTCCCCGTACACTCCCATGCTGCATTAAAAGCAGATGGGCTTTACGCCATAAAGGCGAGGTAGCAACCTTTTTACGCTGAAGCAGTCTGAACTACTGCATTACGCGGGTTATTCTGGAGCTATATTTTTCGATGTACTAGCGTTGAAGCTCTGCTGTACGCCGATAGCTCTGAAGTCATGTCTTATGCCACACAGCACTAAAACTCTGCTTTACGCGGGTTTTATGCATACTTCGTACAATTCTGTAGCGTATTTTTCATGCTTCTACAACAGTAGCAGTGGTGTTCACGAAGATTGACTTGAGATCAGGATATCATCAGGTGAAGGTAAGGAGAGAAGATATTCCAAAGACGGCATTCAGGACTCGTTATGGCCACTACGAGTTCTTGGTGATGCCTTTTGGAATAACAAATGCACCTGCAGTATTTATGAACCTAATGAACATAGTCTTCCACCAATATTTGGACCAGTTCATGGTAGTCTTCATCGACGACATCTTGGTATATTCAAAAAGCCACAAGGAGCATGGGGAGCACTTGAGAATAGTGTTGGAAACGCTGAGGCGTGAGAGGCTCTATGCCAAGTTGAGCAAGTATGAGTTCCTCCTAGTCCGTGTCTCTTTCCTCGGACACGTTATCTCAAGAGATGGTATTTCAGTAGATCCAGCAAAGATTTTATCAGTAGAGACGTGGCCGACCCCTACCAATGTCTCGGAGGTGAGGAGTTTCCTAGGACTTGTCGGATATTATCGGAGGTTCGTAGAGAACTTCACGAGGATCGTAGAGCCGATGACTCGCTTGACCCGCAAGGAGTAGGAGTTTATTTGGATAGAGGAGTGTCAGACGGCGTTTGATGAACTAAAAAAGCGTCTAACTACGGCACCTATTTTGACTATACCTTCTGGACCCGGAGGATTTGTGATCTACAATGATGCATCTAGAAAAGGATTATGATGTGTCTTGATATAGTATGGAAAAGTTGTGGCCTATGCCCGTAGGCAGCTGAGGACCCATAAGAAGAACTATCCCACTCATGACTTGGAGCTTGCTGCAGTGATCTTTACCCTGAAGCTTTGGAGGCACTACCTATACGGAGAGAGGGTGGAGATATTCACAGATCACAAAAGCCTGAAGTACATCTATACTCAGAAGGATCTGAACCAGAGATAAAGATGTTGGCTCGAGGTGATGACAGACTTTGAGATTGAGCTACAGTACCATCCGGGGAAGGCCAACGTGGTAGCTGACGTATTAAGCAGGAGGCCCATGGTATTTTTTTTGACTACCCAGCAACACCTATTGAGAGATATGAAGAAGTTGGGTATAGAGGTTATTATGCCCGGAGCAGACGGCCAGTTGTCGAGTCTTCAGGTACAATCGACATTGGTTGAGAGGATCAAAGCTGCCTTGCCAACAGATGCCAAATTCTAAAGACTTCGACAAAGGACAGAGCCAGGATACAGACAAGATTGCGTATGCATGAGGACGGGACCTTGAGATATGGAGATCATTTCTATATTCCGAACGGAGAACTTCGTCAGAAGCTGATGTCGGAGGCACACAGTTCAGCATACTCTATTCATCCAGGGGGCACAAAGATGTATAGAGACTTAAGGCGGTACTATTGGTGGCATAGAATAAAGAGGGAGATAGCCCGCTTTGTGGAGAAGTGCCTGGTGTGTCAACAGGTCAAGGCTGAGCATCAGAGAACTGCAAGCTTACTTCAGCCACTCCTGATACCTGAGTGGAAATGGGAGCACATCACTATGGACTTCGTTACGGGCTTTCCGAGGAGTCCTAGTGGTCGCAATGCGGTGTGGGTGATTATGGATCGACTCACCAAGCCTGCTCACTTTCTACCTTTCAGAGTTGGACAGTCTACAGAGGTCGTAGCAAAAATGTATATGAAGGAGATCGTGCGACTGCATGGGGTTCTAGTCAGTATAGTGTTTGACAGGGATACGAGGTTCACATCTTACTTTTGGCAGAGCAAAAAAGAGAGTCTCGGTACCCGCCTGAAGTTCAGTACATCGTATCACCCACAGACGGATGGCCAGTCTAAGAGCACCATTCAGACAATGGAGGACATGTTGAGGGCATGCATGCTTGATTTCAGTAGATATTGGGAGGACCATTTATATTTGGTCGAGTTTTCCTATAATAATAGCTATCAAGCGAGCATTCAGATGCTCCCTATAAGGCATTGTATGGCAGAAAGTGTCGTTCCCCAGTGTGCTGGAGTGATGTGGGCGAGAGGCAGATTCTTGTACCATAGTTGGTTGTTCGTACGGTAAATAAGGTAAAGAAGATCCAAGGGCACCTGCGAGCAGGACAGGAAGAAGCATTGGGCAAACACGTACCGACGACCCCTAGAGTTCCAGGTTGGAGATCATGTGTTTCTAAAAATCACGCCTACCCGAGGGACCATCAGGTTTGGAGGCAGAGAAAAACTGAGTCCGAGGTACATCGGACCATTCGATGTGTTGGCGCACATCGGAGAGGTTGCCTACAGGTTAGCATTGCCACAGACATTAGAGGGAGTTCATGACGCCTTCCTTATATCTCAGTTAAGGAGGTACATGTCAGATCCGAGTCATGTGCTTGACCACTCGGAGATTACTGTTGAGCCGAATTTGTCATATCAGGAGGAGCCTGTAGAGATTCTAGATAGAAGCGATAAGGTGTTGTGAGGTTAGACTATCCCTCTAGTTCGTGTCGCATGGAGGTATCATGCACCAGACGAGTCAACCTGGAAACGAGAGGATGATATTCGGCAGTGTTTTCCTCCATATCTTTGAAGACCTAGGTACGTAGTAGCATTATTTTCAGTCAATACTTTAAATCATATGTCTGTTTTAATTTCGAGGATAAAATGCTCTAAGGAGGATAAATTATAAACCCTCTCGACCAAATTTAGGTCTACTTGTCTTAAAGAGAGACTAGGGTTAGTTTGTAGCCATTTAGAATTAGAACATGATATTTTAAATAAATATACAAAATTTTGTATCACTTGGTGCACCTTGCGGTTGTTTTGATATTTGGAGCGCTACTCTAGCTTTTGCTTTCAAACAAATTTTATTCACTTGACCTTGACGTGCCAGTCTTCCAATTTGACCTTTGGGTCACTCATAAATACCCTCTCTTTTGCTTCATTTTAGTCGCACAATATTCGTTACAAAATATCTAATTTTAAATCCAAATAAATCTAACTTTGCATTTTTGCCCGTTCCAATCAAAATTGGAGACACAACTTCGACCATTTTCTCGCAACCAAATTTATGACAATAATATATTCCGAGTCTACTACGTCCATGACACTTGTGTCCCACCCAATTTAAATCCTATGCACTTTTAATTAATTAAAGAACACATTTGACACTAATTTTAACTAAATTGGTGCAATGACTCAACCTAACCCAAAACTAGACCCAATACCAACCCAAACCCCCACTCACACCCTCATGGTTCATACAAAATACCACACACCAATTTTTTCTCTATATTACACCAAACATGGATTCCACCATCATCCAATTATTTTTCCCTATTTTGTAAACACCCAAACATTAGGGACCTAGGTGTAAATATAATGCTAGGTGGCAATCCCCTATAGGAGCAAACCAAATGAAAGAAACCCCATGGCATGCTTGACCGGTCATGTGCCCCACTTTTTCCCTTTTGTTTGTATGTGACTATTTACCGTAACCTACAATCAATCTCTACCCTCCATTCAAATTTTAATACATCACCTCCACTCATTCCTTCATGAAAAAATTACCCTCTCCCTAGGAACCTAGCCGGCCATAATCCCAATGCTCCCCCTCTTCATTAAATACACCTCTTCCCTCTCTCCTCACTAATCATTCTTCTTCTCCTTCTCTTCTATTTCATTTTAGCTTCACCACCACCACCCGCCGGAGCACCCCCCCCCCCGGCCAGAGCTCCTCCACCTTCACCACCAATCCCGACCAACTCCTTCTCCATGACAGCCACCGCCAACCACTATCACCTATCACGCCCCAGTCCCAAAATAACGAGGGACTAGACACGTGGCAATGGCCAGCAGCACGCACCAATGGACAAACCCAATTTAATGGATCCATCGGGGCATACTTAAGCTGTATATAACAGTCAGGGTTTACTAATATATCAAAAACTAATCTCATCCACAGAATAATATATCCAATCAACAAAATGAAATAAACATCAATATCAAATCAAATCACAAATAATGTAATCGGGGAACAACCCGATAATCAAGTCTGATACAATTGTTCTTTTAAACAGGAAAGTAAATAACATCACTGACTGAGTATGGAAGAATATATACTCAGAAAAGTCTACGGCAATCACCTAGTCCTTGGTTCCTGGTTCTGCTCCAGTACCTTCTCCTGAACCTGCTTCTGCTCCAGCTAAATCACCTGTCCTGTAAACCTCAGAGTGGATCTCCTCTGCTAAACCTGGGGACATAATCCGGATCCAGGTCCTCAGGGGACATAGCAAGGTACAAGAAAGCACAAGCCAAAATAATGCAGTGGAATAGTAAATGAAATAAGCAGGGTGACTACATAACCATCTAAGTGAAAATGCAACTGAGAGCATCACTAGTACTCAGGCTGAGACTGCTACAAGCTCTGTGTCGGGGAGCCGGTAGCAGTAAATAACTAGTAGTGGGTCAAGCTCGGGCTTAGAGTCTTGAGCACCGCAATAATAGGGGTTTTATATATATATCAGCCTGTAGCCTGTGTGTCTCTCCCCACCCAATGTAATCACACGTCTCATGTTCATAACGTCTTATGTCCATGTCACGTGAGATCAGAGCTAATGCAACAAGTCATAATCTAAGAATGTCTATGTCCATCCTGTATCCTACACAGAATCACCTTGAATATTTTAGGAAGATTCTGTTTCATGATCTGTGTCAGGTGTCCTGGGTATAATATACTTGATATGTCAAGTACGAGAATGTAAATGTCACGTTAACCATTTCTAGGTGACGTTGCACAACCCCGCGTACGGTGTTGGCACCCGACTATGACCGGACGCTAAGCAAGTCACACGGCCCTAGGGTTGAGCATGTACAAAAATGTATATAAAGTCAAAGGAACAAATATCAAGAACTGCAGAGATTGGCAAGGTACACTTGCCTGAGTTTTCGGTTCCAATTACGGCTCTGACTTCCACGGGATTTGCAGGCAGTACTCCGGTTGCTGAAACAAACATCACTATCAGATCCAGAAAATACAAATTAGCTAGAAACGCCTGTCCTTGAGTCCAATTTGGAGACAAGGGCAGAAACAGCAGTTTCGGGGTCAAAGCGGGGTCCAGATGTGGGCCGCTTTGCACCAAAAAATGCGTCAGGGTCAAAGGTCTCCAAATCAGTCCAACTTAGTGTCAACAAGTCAGGAACGTTGATACAAACCCAACGGAACTTCCAGAATTGGTTTCCGATGAGCCGTTCTCAAAATCGCCCGTCGGGTGGAGCTTGTGGGGCCCACGACACACGATTTTCTGACGTTCTCAGAATCGAACCAAACTTGACCCACAGAACCAGCGTATTGATACGAGTCCGATGGCGCAAGTTTCATCTCGATCAGACATGTATATACTAAGTTACAGCAAATTGTAGAAAAGTCGGATACGGTACGTTGTCCGCGGATACGCACTGATTCCGGTGTGCACGCACATCCGAATCAGCTTCTGCGAAAGCCCGCACGTCCTTATCTACGACGCTCACGTATCGGTGAAGACCGCACATGACCAAGTCGTCCCGTTTGGCGAGGCGTACTCAGTTCTGGGGTGAAACAGGGTCTGGTTTTTCCTGTTTTTGGATCGCGATGTGCGATCACCACAGGACGCGATGCCCCGAGCAGTTTGCACGGTTACCGAGGGGGTCACGCAGGGGTCGCGATGCAATAGACAGAATTGAAAACAGAGCTACGAGTCAAGAGTTATGAGTACCTGAACAGGGCCCCGAGAACCAAAGATTTCTCGTGTCCTCGTGTCAATTTGACACTGTTTCCGTGTCCTGACCGTGTCCGTGTCCGGTGCTGTGTCTGCTGCTCCTAGGGTTTACTGTGGCGGACACAGCGGAGACGGCCAGTGACCGTGGAGGTCAGGGGAGGTCTGGCAGAGGCGGGGGACGTCCGGCAGCGGAGGAGGCTGTCAAGGTGGCCGGACGGCGAGGTGGAGGCTGCTGCTGCTAGTGCTCTCGAGGGCGGCCGGCTCTGCACAGCGGCGGATCGGGTCTCCGGCGACTGAGGCGGGGAGGAGCTGAGCCGTGCGGGAAAGATGGCGCGGTGGGAGGTGGGAGGGGAGAGGGTTCGGCTGGAGGATGAAGATGAGGCAGAGGCGGGCCGGTGCTGCTCGGCGGCGAGGCTGGCTGTGGAGGCTAGGGCACGGGTAGGGGAGGATGGAGGAGAGGGCAGCCGGGGCTACTCGGCGGCGAGGGTTACGGCGAGGGGATTCTGGAGGAGGAGGGGTCTTATAGAGAGAGGGAGGAGGAGAAACGGCGACGGGTGAGGGCAGAGGAGGCGGAAGGGCGGGGACACCAGCGGGCGGCGGCGAGCGTTGCAGGGAGCCGGAGAGTCGCCGGCGGCCGAAAGCGGAAGAGTCGGCTGTTGCGGTTTGGGGGAGAAGGGTAGCCAACGGGTCGGGTTGGGCGGACGGGTCGGGTCCTAGCGGATCCGACCCGATCCGAAATCAGATATGCGGGTCGGGTTTCGGGCACGGGCGGACCCGACCCGATAGCCCACTGGGTGGCTCGGTTGGGCTGGGCTTGGGTTAATTAAATAATTAAATTCATAATAAATACATAAGTAAATAAATAATAGTTCTTAGGACTTTTAATGGCTTCCGGGGTCCAATAAATTCCCGAGAAATTATCCTATGTTTAGTTTTTCATTTTACACCATAAAATATTATTTTCATAATATTTAAATATTATTTAACCTCAATTAAAAATCATTTAATTATTAAAACACCTTAGTTTAATTTGAGAAAAATTCCAGAAAATACAGAAAATTGAGGAAAATTCCAAATTAAAAATCCTTGAAAATCAGGGGGTTTACAATCTATCCCCCTTAAGAGGATTGCTGTCACGCCCCGATCTCCCGCAGGCAATCGGCCGTTCCCGCTAGGCGGGAATCACCCTCGTCAGCGCTCCCGCGGAACGATCGCTTAACCCATCCGGGCGTGACGCCGCACGAGCGTGAGCCACGCCCGTGCAAGGCCATGGTTCATTGGCTGGCGGTTAGAGTTCTAAGCCACAGAGTCGCACAGATTGTCCGAGTGCAGCGGAGTCATGAACGCATAGGCGATCGGTAACAGGTTCACTGAGTCGACAATATAGCGGAAGCATTGAAACAAGTAAGTAATCTCTTTATTGATATGAAACATGTATTACAAGCGACGTATAGCCGAGATTACAAGTCGCTCAAGCCTCTCTCTGAAACAGTGAGAGCGTGCCAAGTGGCTACAACTGTGGAATGAATGTACAGGCGATGGTCAGGCGATGTTCACAACTTATGTCTTGTATATGTGCTTCAGTCCCGGACGCACCGTTGCTTCGGAGTGTTGTCCACGCCTTAGCACGCACGTTGGAGGCGTCCGCACCGCACGAGGTTCTCCCGCACCCTGCATATCAAACTGGTGGATTATCAGTACATTGAATGCACTGGGGGGGAAGCTACTCGCCCGCTCGACAAACCCAAACACGTAGTACAGGTTCCGTGCACAACTATTAAGTTGTCTTTCTAGTTGCCTTAGGATCAGTTTCATGCAAACGTTGAATAGCCAAACGTGTCGGGCAGTGCGCCGTGCGATGTTTGAGGAAACACGGCGAGACTTACCAACTTACCATTTCTCCTTCCCTGTCCAAGGCAAACATGATTAATTCAGGCACGGGCAAGTATAACATTCAGGAGGCAAGCATATGCAAACAGGAGGGTCATTTGACATGATCGTTCAGGTGTTTAGTTGTTCTTGATGCGATGCAGTAACTCGCACGCGGATAGCCGCTAAGCGAGGATGACTTATCTATATGAACAGGAGTCGCTGGCATAGCCATAAAGGACCAATTTTAGTCTCTAACGAGAATGGGGTGCAGCGAGAATACAGGATGCGCTCCACACCATTTCGTCTTTGCACGGGATGACTAAACAGGAGAGTTACCAATTTTAGTCACTAACGAGAATGGGGTGCAGCGAGAGTACAGGATGCGCTCTACACCATTCCGTCTTTGCACAGGATGACTAAACAGGAGAGTTCCATCCGGATCGGGTCGGCCCCAGTGCCCCGGTGACCGCCCGTGGAACGGTGCCTCGTTTCCGAGTTGTCCGCGACATGCAGGTCTGTATTCAGGTCTGGCTAGGCACAGGATCAAGTTCAGGATAGGACATATCATGTTCAATGTACAGGCATGATTGTTCTTACAGTCGTATATCGATTGCCAGGCCAGTTGATTCAGTAGTTTGCTCCTCGAGCTGTGATTCAGAGATTTATTCATTCAGGGTGCAGATTCCCTGGTTCGGGAATTGCCTTGGTGACCTAATGGTCCCGAATACTTTCAGGTTCCTCCATGTGCGGAACGACTACTTAGTAGTCTCCCGGGGTTTGGATGAAAACATGGCAAACATTAAGCAGACAAGCATGCGTTTCTAAGGAACATAAGCAGGCACGTTGCTCGGACCCGAAGGTAAGCCGAGAGTTGAAACCGTTAAGGGACTTAGCATGCGAGGGTCTGAACGTAAGCAGTATTTCAATTTCCATGTTCTAGCATAAGCCATATGAGTTGGGATTATTCCCTTAGCTAGGTGCGTTGGATTTATTAGCATGCAGGGGTGAACCACCTAGCGACTAGCATAAACATTCCAGATTTTATGTGTGCTGGCTAAGCAAAGACAAGTTCACCGTAGCCACCCACCTTAGCGATGATTCGCCTCGGTAGAGCGATACGTCTGAGCGAGCCTCTGAAAGTCCAAGCCGGATTCCTGTAGGGACAAGTCTGGATATCCTTTGCTTCTTGATCGAGGCAAAGTAGGTCGGGACAGCTGCACGATTGCCGATTGAGACGGCAGTCCGCTTGAGCGGAACAGGGTGTTACAATTGCGTCCTCGCAATCAAAGAATAACCGGTCAACAGAGATGACACGGTTGCAAACATTATTCGAAGCATATTAAAAATCTAAGAAGTAACAAGGTTGAGAGTAATACCTAGGAAAAATTATTTCCCTAAGCATTTAAAAATTATGCAATTTCCCAAATGTGGGAAATCTAGGAAATTATTGTTTTTAGAAAACTAGGTTATCTTTCAAAATATTTCAGTTTATTACTTATAAAACATTCTCGGTTATTGGCAAGTTCAGAATAAACTACTAGGTTAACACTAGGTTATCCTTTATAAAACATATTTAACATTCTAGGTTATTTATCAAGTTCAAAATTACTAGGTTATCTATTTTTAGTAATTTAAAACTGTCAGGTCAAGTCTAGGGTTACGAACCAGCAGGCACGAACTAAAGCAAATCTAGAAGCAGGAAACTATAAAAACTTACTCGCAAAAGCTATTCCATAAATCTGCGCATTCTCCAAATTCATCACTGGAGCTTGTCCGCGTCCTCGCAGATGATTCCTCGACTGCTGTTGGGCTTGCTGGAAGAGTGCTGCTTGTGGTGCCAAGGGTGGCCTCGGCTGATTTTCTCCTGGGGCATGTGGTAGAACTCCTTCAGCTTCCGTTGGCGGTGCTTCCAATGCTGGAGAGGCTGACTTCGGTGCTGGTAACGCTTATCTGTTTATCATCAGTGCTCTCTTCCGATGCTGAGGACAATCTTTGGCTAAGTGTTGGTTGGACGCGCAAATCAAGCATAATCCCGATTTACGTCTACACTCGTTCTCAATGTGGCCTATCTTGCGACAGTTTTGACAGATAGGCAGTACTTGCGGAGATACTTCTGGAGGTTGGTGCATGTGTGACTTCTTTATAATTTCTTCCTGTGGTGCTTCGGCTGGTGCTGATGCGGCTAGTTGTTGAATCATCACTGCTTTCTCTCGACGTTCAGGGCAATCCCTTACCGAATGCTTTTTAGATCCGCAAGCTAAACATCGTCCCAGTCTGCGCCGGCATTCTTTAGCGAAATGGCCTACCTTGCTACAGTAGTGACAAGTAGGGAGGACTAGTGCAAATGGTGGATTCAGCTGTGTTCGTTTTACAACTCTTTCTAGTTGTGCTTGGTATGGTGTTGTTGCATATGGCCGCTTTTGGCTGGACTCGATCCTTGTGTTGCTCTCCATGGGTCGTGTTGCAGCAAGAATGTTCACGTCTAAGGTAGGTGCATTTGAACTGATTAATCTCCGTAACTCCAAGCTAAATCTGTCAATGAACTTCTCCACTTGATTTTGCTGATCTTCTTGTTGAACCTTCTGATGGAATTGCATTATTGCATAGAACATTCAGAACAATTATTGTTCGTCTATAGCCTGCCCTTGTGGAACAGTAGGCATCGGAGGAGCAAGCTGCGTTGATGGTGGAACGTCATCTTCTGGGATTCTCGAGGCATTCTGTCTTGCTGGACTGAGTTGTTGTGATGTTTGACCTTCATCCACTAGTATCACTTCATCTTCGTGGTTAACCACAACATCTTGTGGTGCTGCTGGATGAGTCTCGTCGCCGGCTTGTGAATCCATAATTCTGCAACCAAAATAAACTATAAGAAGCAAACAAGAATCAAGGCAGGATGCAAGTCAAATTTTTTTATTTGAATCCGATACAGATATCAAGAACGTTTCAAGCTAGTGGATGAGATCCTAAAAACTTATCCTATCATTATTGCAGGCCTGTTCGGTCCCTAAGTTAAAACCGAACAATTTAGTCGGGACCTGCATGGGCCACCACAGAAACCATGTCATGCCCCAGTCCCAAAATAACGAGGGACTAGACACGTGGCAATGGCCAGCAGCACGCACCAATGGACAAACCCAATTTAATGGATCCATCGGGGCATACTTAAGCTGTATATAACAGTCAGGGTTTACTAATATATCAAAAACTAATCTCATCCACAGAATAATATATCCAATCAACAAAATGAAACAAACATCAATATCAAATCAAATCACAAATAATGTAATCGGGGAACAACCCGATAATCAAGTCTGATACAATTGTTCTTTTAAACAGGAAAGTAAATAACATCACTGACTGAGTATGGAAGAATATATACTCAGAAAAGTCTACGGCAATCACCTAGTCCTTGGTTCCTGGTTCTGCTCCAGTACCTTCTCCTGAACCTGCTTCTGCTCCAGCTAAATCACCTGTCCTGTAAACCTCAGAGTGGATCTCCTCTGCTAAACCTGGGGACATAATCCGGATCCAGGTCCTCAGGGGACATAGCAAGGTACAAGAAAGCACAAGCCAAAATAATACAGTGGAATAGTAAATGAAATAAGCAGGGTGACTACATAACCATCTAAGTGAAAATGCAACTGAGAGCATCACTAGTACTCAGGCTGAGACTGCTACAAGCTCTGTGTCGGGGAGCCGGTAGCAGTAAATAACTAGTAGTGGGTCAAGCTCGGGCTTAGAGTCTTGAGCACCGCAATAATAGGGGTTTTATATATATATCAGCCTGTAGCCTGTGTGTCTCTCCCCACCCAATGTAATCACACATCTCATGTTCATAACGTCTTATGTCCATGTCACGTGAGATCAGAGCTAATGCAACAAGTCATAATCTAAGAATGTCTATGTCCATCCTGTATCCTACACAGAATCACCTTGAATATTTCAGAAAGATTCTGTTTCATGATCTGTGTCAGGTGTCCTGGGTATAATATACTTGATATGTCAAGTATGAGAATGTAAATGTCACGTTAACCATTTCTAGGTGACGTTGCACAACCCCGCGTACGGTGTTGGCACCCGACTATGACCGGACGCTAAGCAAGTCATACGGCCCTAGGGTTGAGCATGTACAAAAATATATATAAAGTCAAAGGAACAAATATCAAGAACTGCAGAGATTGGCAAGGTACACTTGCCTGAGTTTTCGGTTCCAATTACGGCTCTGACTTCCACGAAATTTGCAGGCAGTACTCCGGTTGCTGAAACAAACATCACTATCAGATCCAGAAAATACAAATTAGCTAGAAACGCCTGTCCTTGAGTCCAATTTGGAGACAAGGGCAGAAACAGCAGTTTCGGGGTCAAAGCGGGGTCCAGATGTGGGCCGCTTTGCACCGAAAAATGCGTCAGGGTCAAATATCTCCAAATCAGTCCAACTTAGTGTCAACAAGTCAGGAACGTTGATACAAACCCAACGGAACTTCCAGAATTGGTTTCCGATGAGCCGTTCTCAAAATCGCCCGTCGGGTGGAGCTTGTGGGGCCCACGACACACGATTTTCCGACGTTCTCAGAATCTAACCAAACTTGACCCACAGGACCAGCGTATTGATACGAGTCCGATGGCGCAAGTTTCGTCTCGATCAGACATGTATATACTAAGTTACAGCAAATTGTAGAAAAGTCGGAGACGGTGCGTTGTCCGCGGATACGCACTGATTTTGGTGTGCACGCACATCCGAATCAGCTTCTGCGAAAGCCCGCACGTCCGTATCTACGACGCTCACGTATCGGTGAAGACCGCACGTGACCAAGTCGTCCCGTTTGGCGGGGCGTACTCAGTTCCGGGGTGAAACAGGGTCTGGTTTTTCCTGTTTTTGGATCGCGGTGTGCGATCACCACAGGACGCGATGCCCCGAGCAGTTTGCACGGTTACCGAGGGGGTCACGCAGGGGTCGCGATGCAATAGACAGAATTGAAAACAGAGCTACGAGTCAAGAGTTATGAGTACCTGAACAGGGCCCCGAGAACCGAAGATTTCTCGTGTCCTCGTGTCAATTTGACACTGTTCCCGTGTCCTGACCGTGTCCGTGTCCGGTGCTGTGTCTGCTGCTCCTAGGGTTTACTGTGGCGGACACAGCGGAGACGGCCAGTGACCGTGGAGGTCAGGGGAGGTCTGGCAGAGGCGGGGGACGTCCGGCAGCGGAGGAGGCTGTCAAGGTGGCCGGACGGCGAGGTGGAGGCTGCTGCTGCTAGTGCTCTCGAGGCCGGCCGGCTCTGCACAGCGGCGGATCGGGTCTCCAGCGACTGAGGCGGGGAGGAGCTGAGCCGTGCGGGGAAGATGGCGCGGTGGGAGGTGCTCGGGGAGAGGGTTCGGCTGGAGGATGAGATGAGGCAGAGGCGGGCCGGTGCTGCTCGGCGGCGAGGCTGGCTGTGGAGGCTAGGGCACGGGTAGGGGAGGAAGGAGGAGAGGGCAGCCGGGGCTACTCGGCGGCGAGGGTTACGGCGAGGGGATTCTGGAGGAGGAGGGGTCTTATAGAGAGAGGGAGGAGGAGAAACGGCGACGGGTGAGGGCAGAGGAGGCGGAAGGGCGGGGACACCAGCGGGCGGCGGCGAGCGTTGCAGGGAGCCGGAGAGTCGCCGGTGGCCGAAAGCGGAAGAGTCGGCTGTTGCGGTTTGGGGGAGAAGGGTAGCCAACGGGTCGGGTTGGGCGGACGGGTCGGGTCCTAGCGGATCCGACCCGATCCGAAATCAGATATGCGGGTCGGGTTTCGGGCACGGGCGGACCCGACCCGATAGCCCACTGGGCCGGCTCGGTTGGGCTGGGCTTGGGTTAATTAAATAATTAAATTCATAATAAATACATAAGTAAATAAATAATAGTTCTTAGGACTTTTAATGGCTTCCGGGGTCCAATAAATTTCCGAGAAATTACCCTATGTTTAGTTTTTCATTTTACACCATAAAATATTATTTTCATAATATTTAAATATTATTTAACCTCAATTAAAAATCATTTAATTATTAAAACACCTTAGTTTAATTTGAGAAAAATTCCAGAAAATGCAGAAAATTGAGGAAAATTTTAAATTAAAAATCCTTGAAAATCAGGGGGTTTACATCACCTCCGCCACCCTCACCACCATTCCCGACCTCCTCTTCCACTCCACCACGACCGCCACCCTCACCACCGTCACCTCCAATACAGCCACCGCCAACCACCATTCCCGACCTCCTTTTCCACTCCACCACGACCGCCACCCTCACCACCGTCACCTCCAATACAGCCACCGCAAACCAACATTCCCGACCTCCTCTTCCACTCCACCACGACCGCCACCCTCACCACCGTCACCTCCAATACAACCACCGCCAACCACCTCCTCTTCCACTCCACCACGACCACCACTAGCTTCACCACCATCTCTACCTATCGGAGCACCCGCCACCACCACCAGCAAGCTGCTGCCACTTCTACGACTGTGTACGCTACTGTTGCACCAGACCGGAGCACAACCCCCCTTCTAGCCGAGCACCTTCGTCCCGAGTTCCTCCCTCTCTCCATCCGAGATCCTCCTTTCCACTCTAGGTAACTACTTAATTATCATCATCTATTTCTACTCCATCTACTTCTTGAGTGTTTAATGGTTATAAGTATATATATCAATGTTTGGACAAATTTCCATGTCCATAACCTATTTAATCATTTATTTTACCCTTTAAATAACTCTTTGTAATTATTTATCTCAGAATATATAAGTTAGTATTGTATTGGATGCATGAATTAGATGTTAGTGTGAGACCATTAATTATGGATATTATCTAGGGTTATGTTCAAGGTTGTTATATGTGAAGTGCCATGTGTTAGGGTGTGACTTATACCATGTGATAGAGAGTATATCATCATGCTAGATTTAATTCTTATTTCTATAATTAAATAGTACATGTGTGTAAATAAGGAAACCCTAAACTATTTATGTTATGCACGTGTTTAGGGCTACATGGATAATGTAGAATATGGATAGTGTTAGTGAGTTCCAATTACCCTTGAACTTGACAATGACCCTAGAACACACTTTGAGATACTTAAGTTAGGTCAAAACTTGTTTCCTGTGTTAAGGAGCAACTTAGCACGTACACAAACCCTAGTTATGACCTTGGTTGTAATATTTGAGAAGATGTACATTTAGAGGGACTTGACACTTGTGCATTTTTAGACTCTTGCACACTCAACCCTTCTAGTTGACCTGGTTATAACCCCTACTTGCGTTAGCTTCTAGGTACAGTGTAGATATACTTTTGTGTGTATGCTAGTATAGTGACTGATTGTTATTATATTATATTATATATAGGCTCGTTGGATCGTTCGGGCGAGGCTTCGGGATCAGGACTTTGGCATTCACAGCTTGAGGATTCAGGCAAGTATATCTTGCCTTGTTGTACTGTTTAAATTTAGTTATTATTATATATTGTGCTCTGAATAGTATATAATTTTGCACGTCCGAGAACGACTCGGGTGCAGTCGACGGAGGCGTCGACGTTAGGTCTTATGTTTGACCTAGTGTCTAGTGGACGTACCCTAAGTTACGCAGTTATCATTATAACTTTGAGGCCTTGACATGTATTATTCCACGTCACAGAGTGAGTTCATGATAGGACACGGGCTTACGCACTTGACTGGCCATCGGTGTGAGTAGCACGTGTGATAGTATTTAGCGTAGTTGTATAGTTCTTAGTGACTTGCATATAGTTATGAGATGTCCTCGTCGTACTTGAGACTTGTATATTGGCCTTAGGCGGGGAGGACGACTAGTAGGCATATAAGACACCACCTCCTTTATGCAGATATCGCGTTCTTCAGAGCGATACAGACATATATATATATATTTATGCAGATACCACGCTCGTTAGAGCGTTGGACGTTATACAGATACCACACTCTTCAGAGCATTGGACGTTATTATTTATGCAGATACCACGCTCTTCGGAACATTGGACATTATTATATATGTAGTTTATCCCAAGATGGAGGGCATATATGGCATATACTACTAGCAAGTCATGATGATTGGTGAATTACTTCAGCATATGTCTAGCCTACACTTACATATACGCACTAAGTTGTCCTCATATTGCATTCACTTAGATGGTTAGTACACCTCCCTTACTTATTCAATATTTATATGCGGCATATATTTTTGTATCTTGTTACGTCCCTCTGAGGACCTGGTTTCCTTCCAGATTTGGACGAGGCGTACTGCCCGGACGTGTACTGGCCCGGACAGGAGGCGTGGTACGCAACTGAGGAGGAGCTTGAGATATTACCCTCGGACTTTCCCTGATCATTGGTAGGCCTTCCGCCTAGGGCTGGAGCATCTTTATCTAGCTAGTCAATGTTCTAGTCTAGTATTCTTATATGTCCTTTTGTACTCTTATTTCAGCATTGTATTCAGTGGGTTTGTTCCCATCAGACTTATTTGTGTTGTATTATGATATTCAAACTCCGTACTTATTTCTAGTATTTATTTTAGCACTCCTTATTTATATTCTGTTGATGAGATTAGATATTTACCTGATGCATGTTAGCATATTAGACTTGATAGTATTTAAGGACAGTGTAGTATACTTTGCCGGGTCTATTAAATTGGAAAATCCTTTGGAGTCGTATTAGCTGGCTATTACCACGTGGCCTGGTCCCATGTATTTTGGGACAAGTACATGACAAGATGGGAGTGGTGGTCCTCTCTGCTGTATTACTGGGGGCCTGGCCTGAACTGGAGTATTTTGTACAACTGTTTATCCTTGAGCAGCTGGATAGTCCTTTATTTGATGTGATGTCGATCCACAATATAGACATACTCCCAGCCTTTTCCTATAAACTTGCCAAGTGTGGTCTTGTTTTTTATAATAGCCATATATGGGAGCTTGTCGGATCTGTCCTTGAGGTTGATGTTGTGGTATTGAAGCTCGAGGAGAAAGTCGCTGAGGTTGTTGTGGGGCCCTCTGCTGCAACTGTTGATGGAATGGATGTTTGTTGGGTCCCACACTTCCAGTCCCAACATCTCTTTCCCTCTTCAGTTTGGGTCCCATGTCCCTTTCCATACCTTGTGCCACACTCAGAATTTTTTCATAAGTACGAGCTCGACTAGTGGTGACAACAATATGGATATCAGGAGACAGCCCCTTCTTGAATCTACGAGCTCTATCTTCAGGGGTACAGACCATATATTTTGCGAAATGGCTTAGTCTACTAAATTCAGTAGTGTATTCATCAACAGTAAGATTACCCTGCTCAAGCCTCTCAAATTAACTTTCGAGGGCTTCTCGTGCCACTTCGGGATAAAACTTATTCTTGAATAGCCTCTTGAATTCCTCCTAAGTGATTTTTGGAGCTGATAACTGGGTTTCATCTCTATACCAAGTCCGAGCTATATCAAATAATTACATGCTTGCAGCTTCCACCTTAAGGTCATCAGGCACTCGAGCAATCTTCAAGAGTCGCTCCACATTCTCTATCTATTCATCGGCATAAAGAATTCCTTCAGTCCCATAAAAATCCAGGGGTCCAAGGTTCTTGAAGTCTTTGGTATTTTCTGGCTTCAATTGTGGGGGGATATGGGGCCTCCTTGGTTCGAAGAGCATCCACAAGGCTGGTTCGGAGGAGGGTGGTCTGCTCCCTCTGGGAATCAATAAGTCCCTGGAATACTCCGAGTAGCTGCACTCCATCCATAGTAACAGTCGGAGTAACCGTTGGAGGAGGAAGCTCATGGGTTTCAAACATAGCCTGCTCGATGGTTTCAGATAAGCCTGCTACGGTATTACTTGTCTGAACCATTCTGAAAGTTTTAAGGAACAAGATAATTAGAATAGTCATTTGGAATCCAAATAAGATAAAAAAATTATAAAGGTATGATGTCGAGTTCCTAATCGGTGAATGAGTTTTTCCTAAAATCTCCAATCTTAACTTTAGGTTCTAACTTAAGACATCGCATTATTTATGAAGTCAGGAACTGCATGGGCCACCATAAAAATGTGTCACGACCCGCATCCTGTTGATCGGACACGAATACGTGAATACGTCCAGCCTACGCCGCAGTATCGGCGGTAGTACACTGTATAAAACTCTTTTATAATCATCCAACATTCCATATATATAATTCTCACATTCACAATAATTTCTATTCTAGCTCATTCACAACAGATAACTAAATAAACAAGAAATAAGGACAAGAAATAGGAAGTACTAGTATATCAAAACTATAGTTTTTGTACATATATTCATCCGTAGTTTTAGTATAGGCCAAAAGATAAGTTAAATAGGGAACAACCCGATTAGTATGCCAAAAAGGAAATACTAGTCTAGCTAATTAACTACGCTTCAAATATAATCTCCTGAGTAGAAACAGGCTCCTCAGCGTGGTCATCTGCTATGTCTTGTGGGCCATAAAAGGTAGGAGCATAGTCTTCATCATTTCCTAACATGTCAACAGATCCAGTCAGGATTGGAGCAAGTACCAATACACGACATAATTATACTAAATAATCATGATAAATAGTGAAAAATGAAACTAAGTAGTAATATACTATAAAGCATGAAAATAAGAGAAGCATAAATATCAAAGGACTTGAAAATGAAACTACTACAAGATGATAATGAACTGCATGTGTGTACTTGTGTATTTAGAATACATAGTTGGCATGTAGGTTTTATAAGGCTAATAAGGCACGTCATAGACGACTAGCAGTCAGGAATAATCGAGTATAAGGTTGTTGGTACAGTCGTATACTCAATAGCTAACAGTCATAACATGATGGAAAGGATAAACTACATGCCTCCTAGTATTCTCCCCCCCCCCCCCCCCGACACGAAAATTAAGGTACGTAATATGAAAATCCAGTTTCTATAACTAAGTGTAACCATGAAAAATGTGCGCTAGTAGAGTAGAGGACTAAATATCATATTATAGAGGATAAAACTGAAGTGCAGGGTACTTGCCTCAAATGATTTGAAGTCGACGTATCGGTCACGATCGTGCCAGTACAGAATTTAGTCTAAATGCTAATATCCAAATAAGATTCCAATTGTAGGAAATAATATTTCCAGAGTGTACAAGATCGTCCAAATAGTCCAGATTGATATAAAATAGTCCAAATTTGGGTATTCAGCATGGATCAAATTTTTAGATATTTTGGAGTCCGAATATGGGCCCAAAAGGAGACAGAAAATAATCAAATTATTTCAAGTTGGAAAGTAGAAATTTTAGCTAAGAGAGAGTTTTTAATACTAAAGTTGTTGGTTCAATTTATAGGTTTGGTTAGCCCACTATTAGCCCAATTTGTTCTTATATATATATACATATTAATTTAATAATTAGAACTTAAGCTAGAATAATTTTATCACTTCCGGGTTTTAACTACTTAATTGCTTAGGACCTTATGTAAACAATTTCAATTGCTCCACTAAATGCTTAAAGCTTGATGTATTTAAAAGCTTGTCTTGGAAACAACAAGTATGGTAAATAAATAAGTTGGGAGTAAGGTTCAGTAGGTTATTTATATAAATCAAATCAATTTATCTACTTCTTTCTTTCTTTTTATTCGTATTAGCTATTTTAAGAGTACATTTTATTTTATTTTAAAATTATTTACTGTGATAGATATAAAAACACATATCTTGCTAAAGGACACACTATAAAGTGTTTTTCCACACCTGGACCTAACAACACACCAGACATGTACCCCATATATGTATAAAACACTATTAATGGTTTGCTTTCATTGTATATATTTATCATACTTTAACCCATGAAAGTTTCATGGAAAAAATTTGCTCAAAAATAACACTCCTAAACTTACTCTTAGTGTACTTCTTTCTACTACTTGCTACCCTTCCTATTTTGATTCTTTATATTTATTCTTGTGTAAGCTAGAGAACCCATGTACATATTTTAATTTTTTTCTACACGGACACATAGTTTGTTAGCTAAGCATTCTTCTTATTCTCTATCACAACCACTTTTTGTTACTTTTGTTATTTATGTATATTTATCTATTAGCTACAAAGGATGGAGGAAGAAGTATACCCAAGCTCATGTGGAGCACGTCGGAAGAAGGTCGGGTCCGCCAGGAATAACAAGTCAGAGGTGTGGCGGTGACGAAGGGTGTTGGCATGAGGAGGGGTTGGTTTTGGTGTTGTAAATAAAAGAGATAAAGAAGATGAGGGTCAAGAGAAGTGAAGGCTTCTATGGGAGAAAAAGATGTATCTCTCTCTCTCTCTCTTATTAATTTGCTATCAGAACAATCATGACCAATTAGTGATGAAATGACATTAATATCATTGGCTTTCATGCAATGAGCCACCTGCTCCTCTTCATGCCACCCCATTTAATTTCATGACACCTAACCTAGCTTAGATGACTATACATTTATGCAATTGCATAATTTAACTAAGGACTTATTTGTAAAAGTTCAAAAAAATGTGTAAATAAATTATTATGCTTTTATACAAATATAAAATAATATTTATTGAATAATAAAACATAAATATAAATATATTTATATATTCACATGAAAATAGGTTATAACAGGTGGTGACGAGCGAAAGCTGGTTGGGTATACCGAAGCTGATATGGCTGAAGATGTAGACACGAGACGATCAACTTCGGACTATGTGATGATGTTTGCTGGTAAAGCAATATCGTGGCAGTTGCGGTTGCAGAAGTGTGTTACCTTGTCGACGACAGAGGCAGAGTACATTGCGGCGACAGAGGCTTGTAAGAAGTTGCTTGGATAAAGAAGTTATTGTAGGAAATTGGGCTAAAGCAAGAGCAATATTCTTTGCTTTGCGATAATCAGAGTACTATTCACCTTGTGAAGAACCAGACATTTCATAGCCGGTCGAAACACATTGCTACCCGGTATCATTGGATACTGGATGTTGTGGAAAAGAAGGAAGCGACGCTTGAGAAGGTTCATACAGATGACAACGAAGCATATATGTTCAAAAATATTCTTCCAAGAAAAAAGTTTGAGTACTGCAGGCGGATCGTCGGGATGACGACCCCCTCCACATAGTTGTGAAGAAAAAGATTTGTTAGAGTGAGTGGAGTTCCCAACCTATGTGAAGAATACCCTGGAGTGCGAAGAACGAGATCCGTGTGTCAAAAAATCTCGAAAAGTGTATCGAACATCGTGTATTGGAACATTTATGGTAAGCAAATATTATATTGGATGTCCATCTTTGACTTAATTATATATTTATGATTGGATCTTTCATATATTAACTTTCCATATAATTGGATTTTCAATTTATGGTAAGCTAATTTATGATTTGATTTCCATTAAATATATGATTGAATGTAATTAGATTTTTATAAATATGTTTGGCTTCCATATATAGATTTTTATATGGAAACCCTAATTCATACAAGAATATGGAAACCCTAATTCATGCAAGAATTTATATAAAGGCTCATGCAATATACAACAACATGAGAAAAAAAAAAGGTGCAAGAGTGCCATTGCAACTTTGGAGAAGAGAAATAAGGATTGGAGGCCGTTTCGGAGAAGGAGATCAATTTGGAGTATTTATCCTCGTCTTTTTTCTTCGTGGTTGTAATCTATTTTCTGTTCCAAAGAGTTGTGGTGATCCGTGTTGGATCGGTGAGGAGCTTGTAGAGGGTGTAATCTCTTTATTCCATTAGTGGAGGTTTTTCAGGGTTGAACTCCGACCGTCCCGTGGTTTTTTCTATCTGGATTTTCCACGTAAAAATCTATGTGTCTACGATTGTGTTTGGTGTTTTTTGGTTTGTACGTTTTATTTGGTTCTCTCGCAGGTACTCTCTGGTTTGGAGAACGGTTTTCGCGTTTCATTTTCAACAAGGACAAGTGTAAACCCCCTGATTTTTTTTAAAATTTTTAAATTAATTTTTTATAATTTTCTGGAATTTTTCTGGTATTTTTACCTAATTAAAACAAAGATATTTTGAAATTAAATAATTGTTAATTGATGTTAATTAAAATTAAAATATTATAAAAATAATATTTTTGGGTGTAAAATGAAATACTAGACATAGGGTAATTTTCTGGGAATTTATTGGACCCCGGAAACATTTTTAAAGACCTAGAAACTAAGTTATAATTAACCCTAAATAAACCCTAGAATTAAACCCGGTTTATTATAAAATAAACCAAACCAACCGAACCGAACCAAGGAGAACCAAACCAAACCGAACCCACTCTTAACGGGTCGGGTCGGATCCGAATTGAACCCGACCCGGACCCGTTAACCCGGCCGAAACCCTAATCCTAATCCTAATCCCTTTCCCTTTTACTGTTCCGGCCACCTATATATCCTCCTCGAAACCCTCGCTCCGCCGGCCGAAACCCTAACCTCCTCCGTCCAGAACTTGCAGTGCCCCACTCCGGTCACCCTCGGCCGCCCTAGCCCTAGCTGACATCGCCTTCCTCCTCCAGAACTTCCTCCCCTCCGACGAGCTCCGCCTGAACCCTAATGTCTCCGCCTTCCCACTCCACCGTCTCTCCCGACGAGTCTCGAAACCCCCTCGACCACCATCGTCTGAACCCCTCGCCGTCTCCGCCCGTTCCCCGACCCGCAGCGCCCCGCTCGACCCGAACCCCGGCCGCCCAGTTCCGTCTTCCTCCTCCGCCTCGACCACGAGCAGCAGCAGCCGCTCCGGCTCCCCCGCAACGCCCGTCGCTCCGCCGTGCCATCTCCCCGCAGTAGCCGAGCCGCCTCCGCCTCCCTCAGCCCCGTGCAACCCGTCGGAACCCTAACCCTGTACTGTGCTGTGTCGCAGTGTCGAGTCGCGTCGCGTCGCCTCGGACACGAGAAATTCCAGTTTCCGCGGAGCCCTGTTCAGGTAGTCTTTTCTCTCTCCTCGCTACCCCATTTCTCGTTCCGTCTGTTGTGACGCGAACCCTGTGTGACCTTCTCGATGCCCGTGTAACCCGCTCGGTGTGTCGCGTCCTGTGGTGATCGTGAACTGCGATCCAAAAACAGGAAAAAATATTACCCTATTTTTTCCTGGAACTGAGTGTGCCCCGCCAAACGGGATGACTTGGTCGCATACGGTCTTCACCTAAAGGTGCGCGCTATTGATACGGACGTGCGGGATTCCGCAGAAGTTGATTTGGATGTGCGTGCACACCGGAATCAACGCGTATCCGCTGACAACGCCCCGTATCGGTCTGTTCTGAATCACGTTGTAACTTTGTGTACACACGTCGGATCGAAACGAAACTTGCGCCATTGGACTCGTAGCAATACGCTGGTCCTGTGACCCAAGTTTTGTTAGATTCTGAGGACGTTGACAAAATCGTGTATCGTGGGCCCTACGGCTCCACTTGACGGACGATTTTGTGATCGGCTCATCGGAATCCAATTCTGGAAGTTCCGTTAGGTTCGTATCATCATTCTGAACTTGTTGACACTAAGTTTGACGAATTTGGAGACCATTGGTTCTGACACCTTTTTGGGTACGAAGCGGGCCATATGTGGACCCCGTTTTGACCAGAAACTGTTATTTTTGCCCCTGTGTCCAAATTGGACTCAAGGACAGGCGTTTCTAGCTATTTGATATTTTCTAAATCTGATGGTGATGTCTATTACAGCAACCGGAGGAGTACCTGCAAATTCCACTGAGACCAGAGCTACAGTTGGAGTCAGAACCCCAGGCAAGTGTACCTTGCCAAATCTTGCAGTTCTTGTTACATATATCCTTGACTTATTTATCTTTTTTACATGCTTAACCTATGACCGTTTGACTTACTTAGCGTCCGATTAATAGTCGGGTGCCAACACCGTACTCGGAGTTGTGTAACGTCACCTAGAGATGGATATCGTGACCCTTTACATTCTCGTGCTTGCATTATCAAGTACATCATAACTTGGGACACTTGACACTATTTATGAGACAGAATCTTCCTGAGATATTCATGGTGATTCTGTATAGGATACAGGTTTAATGACATAGACATTATATTCATAGTTATTATATGACTTGCTGCATTAGTGATGATCTTGCGTGACATGGACATGAGGTATCGTGGACATGAGACGTGTGATTACATTGGGTGGGGAGAGACACACAGGCTACAGGCTGATTTTATATATATATATGTCACTACATAGTAAACTACATAGTATCACTGCTACAGGCTCCCAGACACAGAGCTTGTAGTGGTTTCAGCCTGAGTATAAGTGATGCTCTCAAATTGCATATCACATAGATGGTTATATAGTTTACCCTATTGTTTCATTTATTGCTGCACTGTATATTTATTTTGGCTTGAGTTATTTTGTACCTTACTATGTCCCCTGAGGACCTGGATCTGGATTATGTCTCCAGGATTAGCAGACGAGATCTATCCCGAGGTATACGGGACAGCAGCAGGAGCAGGAGTTGATACAGGAGCTGTACCAATTACCGAGGACGAGGTGTTGGCTGAAGACTTTTTCTGAGTATCTGTGTTTCATACTCAGTATCTACTTTATTCAGACATTTATGTTTTGGTCTGTTGAACCATTGTATCAGATTCATTATCGGGTTGTTCCCCGAGTTTATGTTTTATTGAGATTGATATTGCTTTATATTCTGATATTGTTGTATTCATATATGTGGATGAGATTAGTATATTTGGACCCATATTGTTGTATTACAGCTTAAGTACGTCCCGATGGATCCATTAAATTGGATTTGCCCATCGGTGTGTGCTGCTGGCCATTGCCACGTGTCTAGTCCCTCGATATTTTGGGACTGGGACGTGACAACAACCCCTAAGACCTAGCTTGACAGACAAAAGATCAGAGTCCAGGACAAAAAAGAAGAAGAAAATATCCCACTAGAGAACGACCCAAAAAATAACCTAAGTTTCGGATAAGACAACTCAACCCAACTCTTCCTTCTGCTCCAGCTCCTGCTCTGCTCCTCTCCTGTTCCTACGTATGCAAAACGAAAGGCACGCAACATTGCATCATTGCTGAGAGTGGCAGGCGATTGAGGTCATTGATCGGTTCACATCACAACCACAGATTTAAGGCTTCAGGACCCCACATCTTCCAAACAGTAGTGTCTGGTAATACGATCAATCAACGCTTAATTAATTTATAGGAGATGGAAATATTGAAATGAGACGAAGTGACCGACCAATATGTGTGGTGACAATCTTATCTTCACAATTATTGGCACACCACACCAGACAGTAAAGCTGCTGTGTGTGTATATGATTTAGATGATATAGTTTTCTTTCCCCCCAAATAATATTGAATTGGTACCTACTCCGATATCCACTTCAATGCTGTCATCATTAATAGAGTCAGCACCCACTATAATCCATCAAATTAACTACAAGTTGGTAGTAAGAGAAAGAAGGAAAAACAAACAAACACAAATGAGTCCAAAGCTAGGTAGGGTCCTTTCTGTTCCACTCGTGCTCCTGATCATTGAGTCATAACTTAAAAAATATAATACAACAAACCGAATAGTACAAGCGTTCGGCTATTGCATCTGGATTCCAGACTTATTATGTCGTAGTAGTGATGCTAACATATTATTCATGGAATTAAAGTAAAAAAAGGAAACAATATCAAGTGGGAGTTGTAGCAGACGTTGTACAGGTAAAACTCAAGTCTTCTTGCAGCTGTAGCAGACTTTCCGTAGATATTGTATTTTTATTTTTTATTTTGTAATTTCATGGAGGAAAAGATGATGCGTCATGATGCATGAAAACTAATCAAGGGTGGTGGCTACGGATGCCTCTTATTAATTAATCTTTGCTTTGGTTAGCCTATAACTAACTTGAAAAGAATTTTATACTCCCAACTTTATTTAGGTTATCTACTTCTGTTCTGGAGAAACAACAAGTGTAGCTGAATGAAAAATGAAAATTCATGCTCACTTACGATCAGAAGTGGGATGTTAGCTTTTGCTAATGCTAATGTTGCTTCTAGTTCTCCACTCAGTTATGTCAAAGCGGAAATTTTCAAGTTATCAACTACGTAGAGTCATCATTTGATCTTTATTGTGATCCGGTTCTAGTCCGGGGGGTCATTCCTTATCCCAACATTTGGTGGGATCACGTTGAGTCTTTGGTTGTCGCTTGATTTTTATTGTGATTCGGTCGGAAGGGGAGGGAGGAAGGGAGGTCATTCGTTATTCCGACATTTGGTGGGATCACGCTGAGCCTAAAAAATCAACCTAGCAGAAAAGGGTTGTCCAAATCCGAAGCTAGAGCCAGCCCTGGTAGTAATCTATGGGGTTCTCCACTCTACTTGTCTTGATCAAGAAAATAAAAAAAGATTTAGCGCACAACTTGTGGATAAAATATAGACGGGTAAAGGCATGAAACATATATACAGAGAGAGAGGGGGGGAGATAAATTAAGATATAAACAAAAATGGAGTTAAATAACTAATAAGTAATCAAAGTGTTTTACTATTTCGATGGTGAGGTGAGGTGAGGTGAGGTGAGGTTAATGTCAACTTGTTGAAAATAGGTGCCGACATTTGCAGCAACCAGAGACACAAGGGAAGGCAAGGGAAGGTTCTAAAGGTTTGATTTGGTTAAGAGTCACGTTGGGAGTACTTACTGTCTACGAGAGAGAAAAGAAGAGAGTAGGACTTTTTCTTTCCTTCTACTGATCCCTACCGCGACTTCTAAGCATCTGCTCTCTTCTTCTTCTTCTTTTCTTTTTCCTTTTTTCCCCTTTTCTTGATAGTGTCCTGTGGCAATAATATGACAGAGAGCTATCCCTCTCTCCCTTTCTCCGATCATCTGCTGCCATCCTTCTTCTGTTGCTCACTTTATTAATTACTCCTTAAGAAGCCCAACTTAACTCTCCCAAGCTATTTGGTCAAGGTAACTCTCTCTCTCTCTCTCTCTCTCTCTCTCTCTCTCTTGTTTCTTGTTTCTTGAAGATGACAGTTGCAATTAACTGTGACTGCCTTCTCCTTTTATTTGAGAAACATGGCTAAATACTTGGCCCAGAAACTCTAGTTCAAAAAAAATTATCTATTTTTCTATCTAGAATGTGTCTGATAAATTCAGATTGTGCATATTTCCCGTACTGATTAATTTGCTATGTTCATAGAGCCCAACTTTCACTGTCAACAACATAGCAACATATACTGAATCAGTGATAATCCTGCACTCACAGCAGTTCAGTAATGTTCCTACTCCACCTTGTACCATCAGGGAGCGGATCCATAAAGAAAACTCGAAAAATATAACTGCAATAAAAATGATACAGAGGAAAAGTTGATTTTTATGAGAGGAGTTGTATGAATACTATGTATATTTGGTGCAGGTAAAATGATGCCAACCAGTTCATTAATTCACAACAGGACAGATTAATCATTTTTGGCTAGTTAGTTAATCCCAAATTACTATATGCACCATGATAGTAGATCAATAAACACTCTTTTAAGATGATACTTCTTGACTATCATCCGTTTTTGTAGCTCCTTCTGCATGCATACGGGCAGGGGCCGTTGTCCCCACTGAATTCTTGCTTTCAGTCAACTATTTATGTTCTTTCTAAATTTTCTTCATCAATTCTATGTTTTGTCCCCTCCGAAATTTGTCATTTTCAATTTCTACATACATATTTACATCAGTTTGTACTTTTCCTTTCATAATTTCCATTTGTTGATGATTCGGTAGAGGACCACATATCAACTTTTGGGTCATGTCATCTTAATTCTTGTTAATAATTGGGCAAAACCCTATATTAGGCTTTCATATCAGATATCAGTGTAAGATATTAGCTTAATCTGACATCTTATGATATTCTTTGCATAGCGATAGAGTGAGCCTTCATGATCGTCAACAACAATGGTCCTTTCATCTTCGCAGTGGTGGGCAATTGATTAATCTCAATCGAAACTCAATAATAACAGGAAGAAGAAAAATGTCATGTTAAGTTGGAAAGAGGGAGACCCGGGAGTTCTAAACTTGGTTTTATTAGCGAAGATTGCTAATAGTAATTTGGTCCAATGCAGACACTTCCACAGTGACTAGATCCTCCTTAGCATGTCAGTACCCGTGGCGGAGGAGGCAGTACTCTCGTGCTCCGGGAGGAGCAGGCAGCAGTCCTGTGAGAAAGCTCAAACCGATGGCACAGAGGAGGAGTCGGTCAATGGAGGACTAGCTGATGATGCGTCCGGCACGAGTTGTGGATTCAGAGTAGGCCAGCTTCTAGTCCCCAACGGGGACGTGTACTCCGGAACACTGCTGGGCAACCTCCCGGAGGGTTCGGGGAAGTATAAATGGTCGGACGGTTGCAGCTATAAGGGAGAGTGGCACAGAGGAATGAGACACGGGAACGGGAAGTTCTCGTGGCCATCAGGTGCTCTCTATGGCGGAGAATTCTCCGGTGGCTACATGCACGGGTCCGGGACGTACATCGGACCGGATAGATCGACCTACAAGGGCCGGTGGAAGCTCAATCTCAAGCATGGGTTGGGAAGTCAGAACTATCCCAATGGAGATGTTTTTGAAGGTTCTTGGATACAAGGATCGGTCGAGGGTCAAGGGAAGTACATATGGGTTAATGGAAACATATATGCAGGCAATATGAAGGCCGGGAAGATGTCAGGGAAAGGAACTCTAACTTGGAAGATGGGAGATGCATACGAAGGCAACTGGTTAAATGGCATGATGCACGGCTTCGGGGTCTACACCTGGAGCGACGGCGGCTGCTACGTCGGAACGTGGACCCGAGGCCTGAAGGACGGGAAAGGAGCCTTCTATCCCACCGGGACCAAGGTTTCGGCTGGGCAGGAGGTCTACATCAACGCCTTGAGGAAACGAGGGCTGCTGCCCGATATGAAGAGGGCAAGCGCTCATGGCTCGCGGATCCTGCACTCTTCTTCTGTCGACATGGGGAACATGAAGGTTACCGAGTCTCAGGTGTCGGCTGGGGGGTTGTCTAACGATATTCCCAAGGGCAACCTGTTGAATTACGAACAATCTCGCAGCAGCAATGTATCTCTAGAGAGACGCTGGAGCCTTGAGGTGGCTATTGAGAAAGTGATAGGCCATGGCTCACTATCAACTATTGGGGAAACTATATCGGAGGAGAATGATAAGGTCTCTAATGCAAATGCTCCGATATTGGAACGAGAATACATGCAGGGCGTTCTTATCAGTGAGCTAGTAATCAACGATACCTTTTCGTCGATGTCCAGAAGAGCGAGGAGACGGCAAAGGAAACTGACCAAGGACATAAAAAGGCCCGGCGAGGCCATAATTAAGGGTCACAGGAGCTATGACTTGATGCTCTGTCTGCAGCTTGGGATCAGGCAACATTCAAATCCCTATCCTCATTTTTCAGTTAACATTAGCTGCAATTTTTGCTTATTTACTTCGTGAACTCCCCCATCTTTGGTACTAGAATCTTTAATCGTCATTTCTTATATGAACCTTTAGTTATTTACAAGTTGAAACCAAACTTTACTACTTATTGGGCATTTACGCGAATATCAGAAAGAAACAAAACTGATCACGGGCTAGCTCTGATATGAACCTTTGAAAGAAAGGGTGTTATGAACGTACATAACTCTACAACTAGAGGTCGTTCAAATGAGATGGGCATGTATATGATTTTTACTTTCATATTCCGAGTTACCAAGAAATTGGGTCCTCTAGTTACTTGGTGAAGTGTCGAGTTTGTATCTTATTTATGTTTATTTTCGTGTCATTAGGTATACAGTTGGAAAAATTACACCAATACATAGGCGTGAAGTTCGCACATCAGACTTTGGTCACCGAGCAAGCTTTTGGATGAATTTTCCTAAAGCAGGTTCTCAGCTAACACCACCCCATCATTCAGAAGATTTTAAGTGGAAGGATTACTGTCCCTTGGTGTTCAGGTTCGTAATAGGCATGTAGTTACTCTGTTTTTTGGTGGAACTGAATGTAAAGATTTTACTTCTAACATGTTTCAGTAAATACTTACTTTTATTGTTTGCGAAGCTTTAGTAACAAAGGGTTAATTTTGTTTTCATGTTAATGTGTTTCGTTTGCTGGTTCTAACGAAAATGTTGCATTTGCAACTAGCCTGAAGTTTGAATTTCGTGATCTAGAATGAGAACTTTAGCTTAAGACAATATGCTTACAGAAAAGCTAGAGTATTAGACCATTTAGGTTTTCCTCCGTCCTGAAAAGCTTCCCAACAAATTTCAGTTAAGTCTTATACATTTAACCCCAACAATCAGATATATTCTAGATTTCTCACATCTTACCACTCACAATATTCTTGCAGGTCTCTTTGTGTAAACATGGATACTCCCAAATTGGTGTTGTTTGTATCATGTCCGTGTCAAATACCTACCAGACACCAAAGAAAACTCCAGAAATACACTACGAATACATCAAAATCAGTGGTGTCCATGAGGTCGTTTATGTATTGTGTTGTATCATATTTGTATGCATGCAACATACTCTATATACACTGTTAGAGTTATTTTATTTTGTTATTTATCATATGAGGGTATAATAGTAATTGTGGGTGTATTGCATATCAATATAAATAGACATGAGATGCAACCTAGGGTTTAAGGCCCTTGCAATCTCCTTTCTCATATTATCTCTTCCCCTACTTCCCCTTCTCCTCTCTATCTCTAAACTTAACTTGGTATCAGAGCATATATTTGTAAGTACTGTACATCCCATCCCCGACAGGGCCGATCGAACTGTTTTTTGTGGGTGTATTGCATATCAATAAAAAAAAATTCGGCTGTTTTTCGTCTACTTTTCATGATTCGCCGTTAGTCGTTCGTCGTTCGTCGTTCGTTTATGAGATCTAGGGTTTCTACAGATCTCCGTTGGTTATTCGTCGTCGGTTGAGGTTCGTTGTGAGATCTAGGGTTTCAAAGATTTCGTCTTTCTGTTGCATCTACAAGTATGGTGGGGACCGAATCTTCTAGCGAGGTTAATAGTGGTGGTGGTAGCGGAGGTGGTTCTTCTTTTACTGTTATTCATAATGATGAATTGGGAAAGTCGATTACAGCGGTGAAACTCAATGGTGCGAACTATCTTGCCTGGTCCAAGTCTATCAAAGTGGTGTTAAGGGCAAAGAAGAAGTTGAAGTTTTTGACCGAAGAACCCCTGCCTGAAACGTCCGCTGAGTATGAAGATTGGATGAGTGCAGATGCATACGTTATGTCGTGGTTGTGGCATAGTATGGAACCGCATATCGCTGCTAATGTTCAGTGGTGTGAATCAAGCAAACAGATTTGGGCATCTCTGGAAGAATCTTATTCGCAGAAGCGAAACGTTGTCCGTATCTATGAGTTGTACGAGTTATTGTTCAATACAAAGCAAAATGGGAAGCCTGTGAATGAATATCTGGCTTCAAAGAAGGCTTTGTGGGAGGAACTGCTTCAATATCATCATGTTACTACTGATTTGAAGGAAGCTCGGAGACAGAAGGAAGAGTTTCATGTTTCACTCATCCTAGCCGGCTTGGATCCTGCGCTCGAACCTTATAAAGCTCAAATCCTTGCTGGAGAGCAGTTACCTACGGTGGCAGATACTTTCTCCCGTCTCAATCGTTCCTTTTTGGGACAGAGTTCTGTGGTGCCGAGTACTGACTCTTCTGTCCTAGTTTCTAATGCTGTTGGTCGTGGTGGTGGACGTGGTATTGGACGTGGCGGTAGAGATGGTGGTCGTAGTTCTGGCCGAGGAGGAGGCCGTGGTGGTAGAGACAATGGTCATGGTGGTGGCCGCGGTGGTGGTGGTGGTCGTGGTCAACCACGAAAGTGTAACTATTGTGGAATGCTCGGTCATGTAGAAGACTATTGTTTGAACAAATGGGACAAACCAGAATATGCACATCAAGTGCATGATGAAAATATGCAGTCCCAGGACACCACTTCTGCTCTCAGAGATGATACTTCAGGTTTCAATCAGACTTCAACGTCCGATACCTCATCTCCATTTCAACAGATCCTTCAGACGTTGAACGCGCTTGCTAGTACCACCTCCCAACCTACTGCAACCATGGCACATATAGGTAATCCTGCTTTTATGGCAACCCAGTCACCATCCACCTCTTGGGTCATCGACTCAGGAGCAAGCTCTCACATGTCTGGTATAATATCTATCTTTCATAATCGTAGTTCCATGAAAGATAATATTATCTTGGCTGATGGGTCTACTCGTCCTGTGCTTGGGAAAGGTGTCATTTACCCTACTCAATCACTATCATTATTTGATTCTTTATATGTGCCTAATTTTCCATTTAATTTGTTATCTGTGAGCCAGTTAACCAAATCTCTTCAATGTTCTGTGACAATTTCTCCCAATTCGTGTATTTTTCAGGACCTCAGGACGAAGAAGACGATTGGTTCGGGGCATGAAAAAGATGGACTGTACTACTTGGATCTACCTGGAAAGGCCTTCACTTCTGTTTCTACTTCTCCGTTGCAGTGGCATTATCGTTTGGGACATCCGTCTTTGGCTAAGTTGCGTCAAGTTGTTCCTAGTTTGAGTCATGTTTCTAGTCTTGAATGTGAGGCTTGTCAGTTAGGCAAGCATCACCGTAGTTCCTTTCCTCGTCGTAGTGAGAGTCGTCAATTAGAGTCTTTTGATCTTGTTCATTCTGATATTTGGGGTCCGTCTAGAGTCAAAAGTCCGAAAGGATTTCAGTATTTTGTTATTTTTATTGATGATTATTCCAGAATGACTTGGTGTTATTTAATGAAAGAAAGATCTGAGTTTCCAAATGTATTATCTGTCTTTTATAATGAAGTCTATGTTCAGTTTAATAAACGTATCAAAATTCTGCGTTCTGATAATGCTTTGGAGTATACTCAATCTTCTGTGAACAGTTTCTGTGTTGATCGTGGTATGATTCATCAAACCAGTTGTGTCCACACCTCTCAACAAAATGGTATAGCTGAACGCAAACATCGACACATTTTAGATGTGGCTCGAACTCTCATGTTCAATATGCATGTCCCCAAACAGTATTAGGCAGATGTCGTTCTTACTGCATGTTATCTTATTAATCGCATGCCATCATCTGTATTAAATAACAAAGTTCCATTTACTATATTACATACAGATGTCGCACCATTTTCCTTATCTCCTCGAGTGTTTGGCTGTGTCGCTTTTATTCATAACTTGGAACCTAATCGAGATAAGTTGGCTCCTAGATCTCTGAAGTGTGTCTTTCTTGGTTATCCCCGTACTCAAAAAGGTTATCGTTGTTACAGTCCACAGTCACGCAAATATTATGTCAGTGCGGATGTTACATTCTTTGAGTCTACCCCTTTCTTTCCTCCAGGAGACCGTTGTATTCCTTTTACAACAGATTTGATATCTTCCATACCACTTCCGGTCATTCCTGAATCAATTTCTGTCTCCATTCCCCATTTACAGGTTTATCAGAGATCCAAGGACAGGCCAGTGGTTCTGCAAAATTCAGCCTTCAACCAATCATCTTCCGTGTCTGAGGTTTCTGCTCCCATCACCACAGATCCAAATGATCTTCCTATTGCTCTCAGAAAAAGACAACGCCTTTGTACCACAAAGAATAAGCATCCCATTTCTAACTATGTTTCATTACACCGTGCTTCATCATCTTTTCATGCATTTGCTGTTTCATTGTCTTTTACTTTTATTTCCAAAACTTACAAGCAGGCTATGTCATCTTCTGGTTGAAAAAGTGCAATGGATGAGGAGATGTATGCTTTACATCAAAATCAGACTTGGGAGCTTACATCACTTCCTGTTGGAAAACAAACAGTGGGTTGTAGATGGGTGTACACTGTTAAGTATCATCCTGATGGTTCTGTTGAGCGCCTCAAGGCACGGTTGGTTGCCAAAGGGTATACTCAGACATATGGCGTGGATTATATGGAGACTTTCTCTCCAGTGGCTCGGCTGAATTCAGTTCGAATTCTTATTTCTGTGGCGGTTAATCACCGATGGCCTATATATCAGCTGGACATAAAGAATGCTTTCTTGCATGGTGACTTACAGGAGGAGGTTTATATGGATCAACCACCGGGATATGTTGTTGCAGGAAATAAAAGACTCGTATGTCGATTGAAGAAAGCATTATATGGACTGAAACAGTCACCTCGTGCTTGGTTTGACAAGTTCAGTTCAGTTCTCATTCAGTATGGCTTTCGGCGTACCACATCAGATCATTCAGTGTTTTGCCATTCTTCCTCAGCAGGTATTATCGTGTTGATTGTTTATGTTGATGATATCATTATATCTGGGAGTAATCATGCTGGAATTGCGGACTTGAAGGCCTACCTTAGTCGTCAGTTTCATACTAAGGATTTGGGTCTTCTTCGATATTTTCTTGGAATCGAGGTTGCTCGATCTAAGAAGGGGGTGTATCTGTCACAACGCAAGTATGTTCTAGACTTGCTTTCCGAGACTGGGATGTTGGAGTGTCGGCCAGTTGAGACTCCTATGGATTATCATGACAAGCTTGATGCTGACAGGGGAGAGTTATTTGAGGATGTTGGATATTATAGACGTTTGGTTGGCAAACTTATATATCTTACTGTTACTCGACCAGACATCACATATGCAGTTGGAGTAGTTAGTCAGTTTATGCATGCCCCTCGGCAACCACATTGGGAGGCTATCTCTCGCATTCTTCGATACTTGAAGGGTGCACCTGGAAAGGGTTTGTTGTACAAACCTTCCCAGTTGCTTACGGTGACTGGGTTCAGTGATGCTGATTGGGCAGGCAGTCGCAGTGATAGGAGGTCTACTTCTGGCTATTGTACGTTTGTGGGTGGCAATCTTGTCACGTGGCGTAGTAAGAAGCAGAATGTTGTGGCTCGTTCTAGTGCAGAGGCCGAGTACCGTGCGATGGCTCATACAGCTTCTGAGATGATGTGGGTGCAGTCTCTTCTTCATGAAATGGGAATTATGATTCCTATTCCGATGGAGATGTATTGTGATAATCAGTCGGCAATGTTTATCGCAAGTAATCCGGTGTTTCATGAGCGCACGAAGCATATCGAGGTGGATTGTCATTTTGTTCGTGATTTGTTGCTGAAGAAACAGATTGTCACTCCTTATGTTCGGTCAGAGGATCAATTAGGTGATATCCTCACCAAACCACTTGCTCGCGGTCCATTTTCTGATTTATGTAGCAAGTTGGGCATGTCTGATCTATATGCTCCTGCTTGAGGGAGGGTGTTAGAGTTATTTTATTTTGTTATTTATCATATGAGGGTATAATAGTAATTGTGGGTGTATTGCATATCAATATAAATAGACATGAGATGCAACCTAGGGTTTAAGGCCCTTGCAATCTCCTTTCTCATATTCTCTCTTCCCCTACTTCCCCTTCTCCTCTCTCTCTCTCTCTAAACTTAACTTACACCACTTCATCCACTAATACCCATATTACGCTGTTATCAGAAAACAACAAATCTAGTCGTAGATTATCTAATGCTGCAGTACTGAAACAAATGTTGTAGCTTTATCTGCAAACTGCCACTGCATGTCTAGAAGTACTTCTTTAGCTTCAAAATTGGAAAAGGTTTCTAGCAAGTTCCTGCACCATATGCCGTGGCACTAGTTTTACCAATCATGTACCACTAGTTTAATAAATCTACCATGTGGAACTTTCTTTGGTGTGTCTGTGTTCTAGTACTCAATACCCTTTCATTACTATTTCGATGCAGAAACTTGCGGGATATGTTCAAGATAGATGCTGCAGATTACATGATATCCATATGTGGAAATTCTGCTCTTAGAGAGCTTTCCTCTCCTGGGAAGAGTGGAAGTGTCTTTTTCCTTTCTCAAGATGATCGGTTCATGATTAAGACCCTCCGCAAATCAGAAGTGCAGGTGTATATCTCTTTATATGTCGTATAGTTCTATATGTAGAGAGGTGGATATGGAGGAATATGGTAATTTCATAAAAGTACTCATCGTCTGCTGAAACGATAGTACAGAAGAACCAACCTGCATGACAAATTCGCGGCCATATTTCTGATACTTATAATGCATATTTTTATGAAGATAGATAGTTAGTTCTAGATTTAATGAGATTTAGTTTGTTCTATCCTCCATTCGCTTGGATTAAAAGTCGACTTGACTTTTAATGAGTTCTAGTTTTAATGAGTTTTAGTTTGGTCTATCAAATTTCTGATACTTATAATGCCAACTTGGATTAAAAGTCAACTCGACTTTTAATGAGTTTTAGTTTGGTTTATCCTCCATTTGCTTGGATCTATGAAGGATACATCATTTCTTCCAAGAAGCCAATGCGATAATATGCCAGAAATTGAACTTTGAGTGTATTTTCTTAGTACTGGCAAGCTGACTAGTGTAGTGAGTCATTTCTATCACTGTCAAACAAATATTTTTGTTAGCACTTGAGGAACTTTGATCCCTCTTATACTGAATGTTGTTGTGTCTATGTAACAAATTGATTGTTCTTATCTGCTTCTGTTGCTAATGCAGACTTAAAATGAATGGTTAGTTCTTGCTCGGTTGCATAGACACGGACACAATACAAATTCGGGTGCAGCATTTTTAGAAAATTTAGGGTACAGGTACAATATGGATATGGTTATGTAATATATATGCACATGAATTTAACAAATTTTACATAGTAGACATTAATAATATCTATATTTATGCAAGTTTCCGATGGTAACTAGGTTCAAAAAGTTCTAGAAACGATTTGATACAAGAAAATTTTACTTTCTCATATCTCGAGTATGTTTCGTTACCATGCAAAATAAATTTCAACAATGTTTTCTCTTTGGAGCTTAAACATGTTAGAGTCGTATCTAACATGAGTGTCAAGGAAATGTCGTGTCAGATATGAATATGAATATGGTTCGATGGAGGAGTATCTATACAACAAAGGTGCGTGCAATGTGATTCGGAATTGATTTTTGTAGCTTTATATATATATATATATATATATATATATATATATATATATATATATATATAGTAATACTCAAGTTTCCTAGATATTTAATATATATTTAGGAATTTTCAGATAGCATAATTATTATAACATCAAAAAATTGCTCTAAACTCTTTTATTTGTAGCCTTGAATATGGTTGATATACAATTCTATTAATTCTTCATAGAAAATTTGAATTCAATTGTGTAGGTTCTCCTCCAGATGCTCCCGAACTATCATCATCATGTTCGCACATACGAAAATACACTTATAACTAAATTTTTTGGCCTTCACCGGGTGAAACCTCCTAGTGGTCAAAAGGTAACAGCTACACTCCAGGGTGATGTAGTATCTGTTCCTGAACTATATATTCTGCTATTTTTCTGTCATAATATCTGTTCCTCGTATTTTTCTCAACTCTTAACCCTCCCTCCATTTCTCTCTAATCTGCAGTTCCGTTTCGTGGTAATGGGAAATATGTTTTGCACAGAGCTGAGAATTCATCGAAGATTCGACTTGAAAGGGTCATCTTTAGGGCGTTCGGCAGACAAAGTTGAAATTGATGAGAACACGATACTTAAAGATTTGGATCTGAACTATTGCTTTTATTTGGAACCTTCTTGGCGGAATGCGCTTTTTAAGTAAATATTCTTACGACTTCGATATTATATGTTGTTCATGATGGCATTCTTGACATGTTTGTAGCATAGAAATTCCACACAGTAGACTATACCTTGTGCCTATTTAGAAATGTCTTTTATCCCGTATCCATATCATGTCCTTATCCGTACATATTCGTGCAACACAGGATAAACCTCTTAAAACTTAAGCATTAGGTGATAATATAAATTCATAT
Organism: Iris macrosiphon; assembly: GCA_036927795.1. NCBI lineage: Eukaryota > Viridiplantae > Streptophyta > Magnoliopsida > Asparagales > Iridaceae > Iris > Iris macrosiphon. The sequence continues at coordinate 127,903,739 of JAYESA010000008.1, read as the reverse complement.
GTTATTTAGTATTCTAGAAATAGTCTCAAATGTACGGTGGTCAAAATCTCAATTTGCTATACTCAAATACTTATTTATTTCTCTGCAGGCAAATTGAGATTGATAGTAAATTTCTGGAATCCCAGCGTATAATGGATTACAGCCTATTGTTAGGTGTCCATTATCGAGCTCCGCAGTATCTACGATCGCATGCATCTCTCCAGCCGAGTGTGACAACAGACAGACTGGCTATTCTTTCAGAAGAAGGTGACTGTTATCTTTAGCAGAGGATAGTTTACTTAATTAACTCAGATGAAATGCCACAATAATCTATAACGTGGAATTATTTGATATGTTTGTGTTAGACAAAATTAAGGGTCCCTAAAAAAGGATTGACGAAAGGTGCTTCAAAAAGCAATTTTGTCTTAACACAGACATATAGTGTCACCCATCCGCACATGTTTGTTACTAATGGCACCCTATCATAATATGTTAGAAATATTCCTTTTACTTTCCTGTAACAGAATAACAGATAGAAGAAAGGTTAGGGTTATCATTCTACGGGGATGAGTCGTGTACGAAGTACTGTCCTAAGAGATTATTCGAGGTCTATGTGTAGACTTGTCTCGAATTTCTCCTGGAGGTAAAAATCTCCCTTCTACCGGCTTTCCGTTACTACATACAGCTTCGGAAGAATGATCCGAACTTTGCTTTTGCCCCGAGTAAAAAAAAATTTAGATTGAAGAAAGAATGACATAATTTGTAAAGGGAAGAACAACTCATAGAACCAACAGGAATATAAATAGAATAAAGACCCCAACCAACAGCTTAAATGGTCATAAAGAGAAATTAACAGGTTAATAATTAGCCGTTAGTAATGATTAAAGAAGGCCAACAGACATATATACACAAATGTTGAAAATGGCCAAAAAAATTAAAGTGTAAATAGAAAATCTCTTGGGACTCTCAACCCGAACCTGCAGATGTAGGCATTCAGCGCATGCAAACGTGGGGGTGCATACCGGCCCACGTTACACGCGACGAACCGAACCAAACCGGGTCGGACGGTGACAGCACGCGCGTGTGGCCCACAGGTCTAGCTCACAACAACTCACATAAGCAAGGGAGAGAAACTAATATGAGGCCAAGGAGAGGAGATGCTCTAGCCGATGTGGGACTAAAGAAAAGTTGATTTTTTAAAGAAAATATACAACATAATAAAGGTGCGTCAAAAGATCAATTTCATCCGAGTTAATAAAGCACATATAGTGTCAACCCATCCGCACATGTTGGTTACTACATCATGCAAGATATGAACCTTTCTAGTTTTAGATCTTCAAACTAACCATTAGATAGCACTCTTTCTCTACGACTTTAAATGATCTTAACTAAGGATTGAAAATGAATGGTAGGTCATCTATATTGTAAATCTAGTTCATTCAGAATCTAGCTCAAAGAAGAAGAAAATGAGTCAAGTTTTAGTTTTCCTGGAAGCTTTCTAAACATATATCTCAAACAAATTTAAGGTGTTGTATATTTGCACCTCTGAAGTCTAAATAGGAGAAAGTTTCGGACTTTAGAGGTATTACATGTTGTTTGGTTGTCAATAAATTTCAGAAATGTGTAAATCTTGTCTCTAAAACATTCAGAAGTTAAACTTTCTCTAAAATTTAATATCTGAATGTGAACAAAAATTCTTTCGAATTATGTCGTAATATCTTTGTCCAAAAAAATTTAATATAAGGTTATGATGGTCTACATAATATTTATTCAGTGTTCGAATGCAAAAAAAATGCAAACAAACAATTTTTCAAATTCAGTCTTGTAGCTTAAGAAGCTCAAGGATTGAACGTGTTGTTGATCTTTATAGCCCATGAAAGTTGAAACTAAGTCTGTGCTACTCAAAGCATTATAGAGATGGATACTAATTGCAGACACGTACGGTCAGGAAGATACCTAGAACTGTTAAGGCTCTTGAAGTTGGCAGGAAACTTGAAATATCTAAAATATTGAAGATTGTCCATTGTCAGATGCCCAAGACGACGAAATCTTCAACTACCCTCAGGGCCTTGTTTTGGTTCCTCGTGGGAGCAACGGAAATGGTGTGGTCGTAGGACCTCATATACGAGGAAGCCGCCTGCGAGCATCCGCTGCTGGCGACGAGGAAGTGGACCTCCTACTTCCAGGCACGGCAAGGTTAGCTCTTCTGCACGAGAAATTATTCAGTGGGACAGGTGGTGAGTCTTGAGTCTCACCCAATAGTACCATGACGCACTCACCCAATAGTACAATAACGCTGGTGCGTCGTGGTACTATTGGGTGAGACTCAAGACTCACTACTGCCACGTGGTGAATCCGTCCCACTGAATAATTTCTCCTTCTGCACACCTTTTGCAACTTTTCTAGGTAAGGCTGTTTCTTATGCTCTTTTTAAGTTTGATATTGTTCTCTTGGGTGGTGTTTTGGGCAGACTCCAGATACAGCTCGGAGTTAACATGCCGGCTAGGGCTGAGCACATCCCCAAGAAGGATGACACCCAGGTATTTCACGACGTGTACGACGTCGTGCTCTACCTAGGCATCATCGACATATTGCAGGAGTACAATATGACTAAAAAGATTGAGCATGCTTACAAATCCCTACAGTTCGATTCTCTCTCCATCTCGGCAGTGGATCCTGAGTTCTACTCGGATCGCTTTTTGAGCTTCATCGAGACCGTCTTCCCAGAAAACCATTAAGGGTTAAAATTTTGCACATTTATGTATCATGGTTTTTTTGTAACACAGCTTCCAGACAAATATGATCCAATGTTTGCTTCAGCAGATTCAACAATTACAAAATCACCTAAACCTCTCTCGAATTGGTTTTTATTTTTATTTTCCCTTTGCTACTGTGATCGGATAGTATGTTCTCTTTGCTTCCTTTTAAGGAAGATGATTGCTCAGTTTCGACAAGAAACTAACTGAACATGACCTAAGAGTGGTTATGTAGGTCAGTCCATCCATTCTGTTGCTTTCTCCTCCCCATCCATTGTGTTACTTTTCTCTTCTAATATTGATGTCAGTAACCAAGATAGATGACTTGCTCAAGAAAGCAAATATATAACAGCTGACAACAGCATTCAACAATATATATTGGGAAAACGGAATACAAAGTCAAAGTCAATGGCCTATATTGTAGAATTAACATGTTGAGCCATATTCTACATGGTCCAACATGGTAATGTTGTTTTCCATTTTTTAAATATTCTCCTTATTGGTCCAACAAGGGGATGATAATATGAGCCAATGGCTCGTATATATCCTCAACAATGCGTTCATGTCCATCTCCAACCACACTTATCTAATTGAAAAAATTCCATGCCTCAACTTGAGAGAATTTTCTCAAAAATTTTGAGAGAAGGGTGTTGGATCCTCAAATTTGAGAATCCACTATTCATAACTATTTTACCATCTAAGTTGTAACTAATTACTAATAAATCCTACATATGTTAAAACACTAAACTTAATTAACTTACCATATTTAAATTTTTTAATTATAAATAATACAATAATTATACCATTAAAATGTTCTTGTTGAGATCTTCCAATAAAATATAATATTGAATACATTTGTCATTAGTATTATTACTTTTGTTTATTAGATTCATTTGATTAATAAAATAATATTTAAATAATTTGGCAGAAATTAACAAATAAAATAAAACTTTCTAAAATTAAAATACATTGAATTAAAAAACATAAACAAGTACATCGAAATTTAAATTAATACCACCAACAAAATTGAAATTAAAAAAGCTTAATGGGTTAGAGTTGTATAAATATTATAAAATAATATTAAATAATATAAACAATACAAAATAATATAAAATTAGCTTGGTAAATAATATTAATAATATAACATTAATGTATATGATTATATTAAACAATTGTGAAGAAATAAATTTATGTAGAAATAAATAATGGTTGTTTATTATTTGAGGATTGATGGGTTGGAAATGTAAAATTTCAACAATAGCATAATATAAAAATATTTTCTTTTGATTCCTCAAGTTGAATTTTATTTTGAAGTTGGGTTGGAGATGGCCTTACAACTTGAAGCAAAATTCTCAAGGATGCAACACCAAGTCCAGGCACTCAGCAGTGAACTACAAATCTGCAAGTAAACCTGTTAATAATACAAGAGAAAATTTGAGTTACACCCCACTTTATTTATCAGTACCCCATTGTTTTATCATAATGTACAAATCTTCCACTTCCGTCAAAAATTAACGGTCAACCGAAATCTCTCTCCTCTTTTCCTAGACTGAGTAGGGGGTCTAGGAAAATTAACTCAAATTTTCTCATAATATAATTTAACCCTCAGCAGATACATACACCAAGTTCAAAGCTCCATATAGTAAAATAACATAGCAGGAAAAGTTCACAAAGGGGGGCCCATTTCCTCGCGCTTGAATGATAATATAACTTAAACGGTAGCAAAGAGTGTCACCCCACTCATTTGATTACAGTTTGCAAAGCTGATAACAGACACATAACACGGGTTTTTCTCCAAAAATAATTCAGCAAATGAGCAGCATGCATCTTTCCTTCGTTTCTCATCAAACATAATCTATCAATTCAAGTCCATAAGCTATTTTAAGACCCCTACTTGCCGTAGATGCACAGTCCCACTTTGAAGCTTATTGCGAGAATCAGCATAGATATGCCAAACAGACAGAACCCTCCTCTGAGCATCATTGACATCACTCCACCCTGCATTTTTGTAATTGACTCGAAGCATGCTGATTTGCAGACTACATTGTTACAAGCAATTCCATAGGACACGAAGAAACCCACATCTCCAGTCTTCTGCAGTGTCCAGTGTTCTGCACTGCCCATCACTGCACCATGTACTCGGATCATCCCGGCAGAGACATGGATTGAACTGGATGAGTGTGTTGTGGAGATAAGTTGAACAGCCCTTTGTTTCCCAAGATCCTCAGCCATAGCAGGTGGAGCATTGATTGAGCCCAGCATAGTGACAACATGCTTTCTAAGGGACTTATTCCAACTCCCATTTCTTTGGACATCTGCCATTAAAATGTGAAACATGTATCAAGAGAGCTTCGTCGCTAATTTACATAACCATAACCTTTAGTAGCAATAATGGTAGTAGTTGCAATCATTGCCAAAATACCCAGATTATCCATGCCAGGCTAAAGTAAACTCGCTAGTCACTACCAATAAGTTATGGTAGAAATGCATTGAAAGAATATGAAGAAAGTCGATTTGCAATAATACAAGTGATAACTTTGAAAACAGTGAGCCATACCTGGTGCAGCAAGGATATTCTCATTTATGTTCTCAAACTTCTTATCAGCCACCACTGATCTAGTTGAGGACGACGAAGCCCCCTCTTTATGCGCTCCCAGAACTTGTGGAGTTGCCTTAAATGCAGTATTGTTATATTCAACCTGTATGTGGCATAAAATAGAATGTAATGAATCACTCTGTCCTCTTAGGTTTACAAAGTGCAACAAGATGATCTGAGCTTTATAGGATATTCATTACCTCTGGAGCTGTGTTTGACTGGGCAACATTAGAAGAACCAAACTCCTTACTTCCTGAAGGATCCTGAATATATTGCAAGTTATTATCTGGGGCATCGAAGTATGCCATTAAGTCATCCAATTCAAGTGCTGCTGGTGAAGACAGAAGTGCTGGTGAAGGCTGAAGTTGATTTACATCCGCAAAGATGTCATCTGTATATAGAAGCTCTTGACCAAGTGCATCATAAAACACCATGTTGTCTTCAGATAGTTGAGCAGAATCATAGTCCCCAGCTACTAGATTTAGAGGACCATCCGTTTGAAGATTAATGTTTTCCTCAACTGGAAGGCACATCTGACCCAGTTCTTGGGTGTCAGCTATTACATCCAGATTGTCAAAGAAAGCAGTATCATCCACTCCTTGTGAAGTTGGGGTTTCATTCATTCCATTCACCAAGTTTTGATCATTACCAAATATATCTTTCAGTTCCAAGTATCCATCATTCTGGTCTGGGCTTCGTGCTTGTTCATACAAACCAGTATGTCCTTCCAGGTTATAAACCAGATTTGGGTCCTCCTGCAATTCAGGGGCATTTACATATCTAACCATATCAAACATCTCATCGAACAAGTTAGCCGGGTCCTCTGAATTGATTCCATCACCCTGCCTATTAGTATCCCTCGCGAGAAGTATAGGGATTTCATGTTCATTAACCACGTCTTGCTTCTAACAAAAGGTCAAAACATTAAAATGTATAAATCAGAACACTTCTGAAAAAAGTCAAAAGGGAAATGCGACAGTGTCCCTTAACAGTTTAAAACATCAAAGGACGAGAACTTGTATATAACTCAAATAAATATGTCTCTTTACCTAATAAATATGTCAGCAGGGAGAAAACAAATAACATTTCATAATACAGCACCAACTTCAAAATTGCAGAGAAAGTTAATATATGAATCAAATTACGCATACAGCAAAGTATATCTAGAGATGACAGGCATTGGCTATTATCCTCACAAATCTCAAACCTAGGGTAAACTGCAAAAAAAAAAAAAAAAAAAAAAGACTCGTAGTTTAAAAAAAAAACTAATTTTTAATTTGGTGCAATTTGTACCCAAATTGAACGGCGACGTCAATTGACACCAATTTACCGTCAACAAGGCTTTTGGGTTATTTAAGCATGAAAGAAAACAAACTAATAATATACAAATGTGAAACGGAGTGGGAACGGAGTGAATCATGGGAGAGAAAATGAAACGAATGGTAAAATAGAGGATATTTTAGACCTATATACGGAAGGATGGTAAAACCGTCGCAATCTTTAATGGTCACGTGCATGAGTATTTTGGGTATTTCAAGTATTTTTTTCACTCAAAATTTGACTATGACGTTCACATTGTAACGACTAATGGACGGAGGGGATGATTTGATCAAACCCAAAATGCGAGGGTTTAATTGATCAACAAATATATTGAGTCTTTTTTTTTTGCTAAAGGTGTAAATCTTGCGAGGAATTTTTTGCACTTTACCCCTCAAACCTAATAAAATAAACCCACATACTATATACAAGGGTGATCGTATAAGTGTGTGTGCAGAGTAATCAACCTTCTCTTAGTTAGAATCAGCATGTGGATTAAAAGGCAATTGGAAACTCCACCTCAATCATATAAAGAGCAAAGATGCATCATTATTGTATAATTGAAATAAGAATTATCGAATATAACATTACAGAACTTTCAATTGCATACTAATCTATAATGGTGGTCCCATGCTAATAAAACTACAACTACATTTATTATACAACTAAAATAAGAGTAACCATCGATTATAACATTACCGTACTTCCAACTGCAAACTGATCCCATTGTGGTGGTTTCGTGTTAAATAAGAATTCCATAGGATTTCACTAAAAACATTAGAATATGAATAAGAAAAACATTTACAAATAAAATCCTATTAAAATAAAGGAAATACTGAACATTTGGAGATATTAATACACATTCTAGGAGAACGAAACAATCAAAGTCCATATTAGGAACTGCAAATGTCAGAAGATTAAAAGTTTAAAACTGGTAAAAGAAATGCTTTAGAAACTAAATAAGTCGTAGCATTATATTTTTAATGAGGTTTACTTAAGGGTTGGTGAACTAACTTACTCAACTAAAAAAGGTAAGAGTAGATGACGTGCTTTTTGTAACTACTTGTTGTTAGTATCTCATGATAAGAAACTAGGCTATGTTGTTAGTATATCATGATACACGAAATGTATCTTACAATACAATACGATACCATTTTGTTAATTATCAATTGATCCGATTACACATAGGCAGATAGGTAGTTTAGGTTTTTTACTTGAGTCATGTAATGTCCACTTAAAAGTATGGATTGTGGAACTAGATAAACTAGAAAGACTTGTAAAGATGAAACAAATAAAAAATTATTAGAAAATTATATTAAATCTTGTTCCTAGCACTCTTCTAAAAGGCGGTCTAGGCGGCCGCCTGGTGCCCACCCAATGTCCGCCTAGGCGCCTGCCTAGGCCCCCCCGACGTCCGACTATGCATATTTTGGGGTTTTATGAACTCTCTTTTTTTCACTTTTCAGTAGGTTTTGTGGGATTTTTATTTTTATTTTTTTTAACCGCCGAGATTTAGATTACCGCCTAGGCACTAGGCGGTAGGTGCCCATCCGACTAGCACCTAACGCTTTTCACAAACTTGGTTCGTATATAGATTTAGAAGTAGACCTAAACTCCTAGAGTTACCCTATCACATGATATACGATACGAACGCTATACGATAACACGATACGATATAGGAGTTAACCACCTAGAAACTGGAGAACATATATGAAGATTAAACACCCTCGAGGCAAGCTAGGCACTTAATTTAATGGGGGTGAACCAGGTTATTCCAATTAGCGGTCAGTTGAGAAATGAACATATAGGTGCGGACTACCTAGTCGAGGGTCGTGCTATGATGATTAGCCTGAGTGGATCTTGAGACAAAGATCAACCCAACCAGTGGATCGAGGACATGATGCAAGAGGCACATATATCTAAGATCAGTGTGCCGAGAACCAGACGTGGAGATAAATCTCCCTGGAGATAAGATAAGTAGGATGTACTAAAGCCGCAGCAACGGGGGCATAATTGAACTAATGAGTTCCAGATTACCATTTCGAGTCTTTTGTTCAAGTTACACTCGGATATTGCTTTTTGCATCAATTCACTAATTATTGCATGAGTTAGACTGCGGAAATAGTTTATAACATTCTCAATCTTGAATAGCATTAAGACTATTAAGACTCTGGATTGGTACAGAACAAGCTATAATCAGTTCATTTATTACTGGGATATTGTTAATGTGCATGAATGTACATTATTAAACCATTCCAGTCCAAACAGATTTTTCAAGGTTTATGCTTGCACCCTTTGGCGCTCTAAATTTTCATTAAAAAGAAACAGGAGTGGGCGAAAAAGGGGATTCCTAATGGCAATGTAACTACTAAAACAACAGTTCTTATTTTCTGAGGAAATGAAATATCAGATCCTAAACAACATCCTAACAATAATAGATCCTAAATCTACTTTCCCAATTAGGTTGTATGTATTACTAGGACGCTAGGAACCAATTAAAACAAAGATTCGGACTCTCTTTAGTTGGCCTTTGAGATCAATGAATTAGTTCAAAAAATTGGAGACCCTTGAGAAGAAACCCAAAAAATGCTCAAACCCATTAATACATATACTAATATGTGAACGAAACTCTTAATTTATCACAAATAAGGATCCAGACAGCAAAATCCAAATTCCAATCCATTAAGAATTCAGTGTATCAAGTACCAATATGTGCTCATATCAATAAACCTACCACAATGAAGAATCTAGATAGAAAATCTTAGTGCTCTACCTAATTGAATTCACTAAAGCAATTTTGTTGCCAGCTTGACCCAACTGAGACTTGCTGCACAAATATGTCATATTCAAAGCACAACACCATACCAAAAAGTAATTAGTTTCTTTTGCTTCTTGTCCTATGGGGCATCTCTATACATAATGACCTTCAGCCAACCCATCTACTGCCAACTCTATACTGATATTCAATATGTTCTCAAGCTAGAAGTTTTCATTAGCAGAACCTTATCAAAAATGATAACAAGGGGTAGAGAATAACTAAATAAGCTTTAAGTTGGCTTGCCCTACATCGTGCCAAGAAGAGAAATGCCACCTGTTACAGATGATGTCATCATCTTTCCTCTTGTAGCTTTTTTGTTGTTCTTTCTGTAGTTCCACGAGAGTTTTGATGGTTGTCACTCAGCTGCATAACGTTAATCTGTGAGACATCAACAGCAAGACACCTATTTACCATAGTCCCTTGATTAGAAACTCGATACTGAAAGACAGGATCACTTCAGGTGGATAACACCTTACAAAACTTGGTCAATCTCTTTAGGAATGTTGTTGATCTAGAGTTGTGTTCTTTGGAAATCTTGGCAAAAAAGGGTTAGGCGCCAATGCTGATGAAGATAGCAAGTAGTAATAGTAGGCGATGCTAAGTGGTTATTCTCCTCCACCAGGTATCCTATCATACATAATTAGGACATATTTGTGTACCTGGTCCGATTTGATAATGTCTAGTGACTCTAGTCTATTGATAAACTTCAACTTTTACTTCACAAACCTAAACTGCATCACCATATTTATCATACTTGCACGTTGATCGAGTTGAATCTAACAATATCAGCAAGAAATAGGATATGACAAAAAAATTAAGAAAAATATTTACCAAATACCTCTTTGTGAAATACATATAGGTAAGATGCAATAATTACTGGTGCAAGATTTTCTGATAATCAAAATATGCATGTACAATAAAATCGATACAAGTCACAGAACCACCACGAGAAATAGGTAGCAGTGATACCTGCTCAAAATCTTCGAGCCGAACATACTCATTGGGGGAGAAGTGTTCCTCCTCCTTGGGAGGCTCCAGATTCAACTGATTATTCTCCTCCTCCCACTCCTCCTCGATGAAGGGGGCTCCGTACTGGGCACCATTCTGCGGCCCGGTTCCGCTCTTCTGGAAGATCCTGCACACAACAAAAGCATCCTACCCCAACAAATACCCGATCAAAACAGAATATTCTTTCAAAGGGGATTCTTGACTAAAATAAGGTAAAGACTTTCATTAGACAAGTCATGTTTCCGTTTCTTCCCTTAGGGTCTACTTGGATGGTGGGGATGTGGAAGGGGAGAATAAGCAGAGTTAAGTGGGTTTAAGTGAAGGGGAGTCAATGCATACAACCTTGCGTGGATTAGAGGGAGAGTTAAGTGGGGTGTGTTTAATAACTCTTGATTGGATTGAAGTTTTTAGTGGAGGGAAGATTAATAAAAATACAATAGTTACCAAAATATTCTTATTACATTGAATTGAATTTTTAATTAAAATTAGTCAAAAAAATTCACAAAAATATTTTCGCAAATCTGATACCTATATAAAGAAAATAGTTTATCAAGGATTTTTCTTATGAACATATGCATCAAAAACTTAGAACATACTATTTTTTTTCTTATCAAAAGATGCATCAACAAATTTTTATTTTCATTTTGAATTTTTCTATCACCAGGTGCATCAAAAACTTAGAAAATGTCTTTTTCCCTCATCAACTCAACATATGCATCATGAAGGATTTTTCTTATCAACAATAAGTAATAAAGTATGAGAAATGAGAAGAGATAGGATGTACCTGGACAAAGTCTCAGGAAGCTACGGAGCAGCAAATTGAAAGCAAAAAAAATAAAGTCATAATATTTTATAGGACAAATAATGAGTATTTATGAGTTTTTAAACAAAATTTCTCAATTTTTTCTCGTTAACCCTCCGATTTGGGAGGTTAAAAAATAGACAAAAGAAGGCTCAATACTATCCCCCCCCAACACACACCCACCCACCTTAATCCTCTATAACTTTCCCTCCTAAACCTCCACCCTCAAACCAAGTATAGTACTTGTTCTGGGTCTGCTTGGATTGAGGGGTAAGAGAGTTAAGTGAGGGAAAAAAAATATTTGGTTTTAAGGTGAGGGTTTAGGAGGGAGAGTAATAGAGAATTAAGTGAAAATTTGTTTAACCCTCTTTTGTCATTTTTTTAACCCTCCAAATCGGAGAATTAACAAGGGGGAAGTGAGAAATTTTGTTTAAAAAATCATAAATACACCCCTATTTAACTCTTTCCTCCACTCAAAACCTCCAATCCAAACAAGAATTATCAAACACACCCCCACCTTAACTCTGCCTCCAATCCAAGCAATGTTATATGTATTGACTCATTCCCCTCATTTAACTCTACCTCACTTAACCCCACTTAATCCTGCTTATTTTTTTCCTAAATCCAAGCAGACCCTCAATCCAAGCATATCCTTAAAATTGTGTTTAGATGGACATGAAATTGGGTTTGCAAATGCAATTTCTACTATAGTTGAGTAATAAGTCAAAAAAGTACCATTTTGGTGGAATATTTCTTTAAATTTTAACTTTATTCTAGTCGAAAAACCCTTCGACAGGAAGATGATTAAAAAATAGTACCGGTTACTAAATCATCCGAAAGTAAAGATTTTGATGAGCGACTGGAACAAAGTACCTGCACAGAAGGGCAGGAGGACGAGGTCTCGGCGTTCTCGTCGAGGCGGCGGTACTCGTGCATGACCCAGTTGGTCCTCTGGCCCTTGGGCGCGCGCCCGATATGGAAAACCAGCGTCTTCTTCATCCCAACCACCGCCGAGCGGTGCCGGACATCCCGGTCCTTCCCCGTGGTCTTCCAGTACCCCTCGCTGGTGGCCCGGTTGGTGCGGGAGCTGCTGGAGTACTTGCGGTCGAGCGTGCTGAAGAAGTACCACTCCATGTCCCTGCTGCGGAGCCGGGACATGGCCGGAAGGTCCCAGGGCTCGTAGCGGTAGACGTCGACGTCGGCGATGGCGTCGAAGTGGCGGGGGCGGCCGGCGATCTTGCGCTTGAGGTAGTAGCTCACCAGCTCGTCGTCGGTAGGGTGGAAGCGGAATCCCGGCGCCAGGAGCGCGCCGGGGTTGGAGGAGGAGGAATCGCCATGGATCATCTGCATCAAGAAGAGGAAATTTTTCTAGGGTTTCGAATAATTTTTCTAGGGTTTCGAGGACTCACATGGTATGAAGAAAGAAGGAAATTTGGGATTGATCGGGGCGTTTATTGACCGACCGACTATTGATCTAGTCGTACAATTTATAGGTGACGTTTATTTTGGAAAGTACAGGACTAACACATCTTTTAACGAATTAAATAAAAATAAAATTATATTTATATTTTAATTACAATTAAAATTTATTATAGATATGTTTTTAAATTTGTTGAATATATTTGATTTATCGAACTCGAGTGACTCTTGTGGTTACCGAGGAGAGATATAAGATCCCGACTTTGTGGCAGAAAGTCAGTGGATCGAGCCACGGAGGCGTATTATTTCTTCCATTTATAAATGGTGAGAGTTGGAAGACAATGGGTCCAAAGATACGCAATGCAGTGTGTACAAAAGTCCCGAACGATACGTCGGGCCCCGTGTGTTATACCGGGAAGTCAAAAATAAATATTTGGTTTAAATATAATTTAAATATTGAATATATTTTAATTAGAATTTTTTTTATACATATATTTATAGACTTTGGATATATATTTAGACAATTAGAAAGATTTTGAGATTTTTTTTTTCCTTCCTTATAATTAGGTAGGATATACATGCATTATAGTTAAAAAGATTTAAGAATATTTTTAATTACTTGAGGATATATAAGAGGTTTATTTTGAACCCTTAATTCTCTTTATAATACTAGTAAATTCATGTGTTATTGTACACAAAATATTGTTTTTCTAATATGGATGAAAAATAGTTTAAATATTCATGTGTTATACCGGGAAGTCAAAAATAAATATTTGGTTTAAATATAATTTAAATATTGAATATATTTTAATTAGAAATTTTTTTATACATATATTTATAGACTTTGGATATATATTTAGACAATTAGAAAGATTTTGAGATTTTTTTTTTCCTTCCTTATAATTAGGTAGGATATACATGCATTATAGTTAAAAAGATTTAAGAATATTTTTAATTACTTGAGGATATATAAGAGGTTTATTTTGAACCCTTAATTCTCTTTATAATACTAGTAAATTCATGTGTTATTGTACACAAAATATTGTTTTTCTAATATGGATGAAAAATAGTTTAAATATTTGAATATGTTTGAATTCACGTGTTATTATACATAAAATATTGTTTTTCTAATATTGATGAAAAATAGTTTAAATATTTGAATATGTTTGAATTTATATATATATATATATATATATATATTATTAAAAATTAGATAAAAATTTATTATGATTTGAATATATTTTAATTAAAATTTAATATAGATATATTCTTAGAAGTTTGGATATATGTTCAGATAATATCGTATTTTTAGTTTAAATATAATTTGAATACTAAATATATTTTAATTTGTATTTGTTATATATATATATATATATATATGTTTAGAATATATGTTTAAGTAATTATAAGGATTTAAAAAAAATTATTTTCTATTTTTGCGATATACATAGTTAGAAGGATTTTTTTTAAAATATTAATTACTTGAGGATATACATACGCTTAGACGACTCATTTTGAGTCGTTTTCAAGGCTCTTTATAATAGTAAAAAAAAGATAGTCATTTTTATACCCAAAATTATCCTTCAAAAAATATTATGGGACAACACACAATTTCAAAGATCTAAACTCATATTCTATCTTCCACTCACAAAACTTTCTTTTCGTTTTATAACCTCCTTCTTTTTCAAACACCATAGATAGTTTCGAATGGAGTTTGAAAGTTATAGAAATTATGACGATTGGGGATGACAAAGACTGTCACGATTATGACAACCATGGTAACCCCCCCACACATTTTTAATGTTAAATTATTAATCAATTAGTATAAATATATTTATTTGCACACACACACACACACACACACACACACACACACACACACACACATATATATATATATATATATATATATATATATATATATATATATATATATATATATATATATATATATATATAGTAAACATGATATGAGCCATAGTGCTCATTTTTCTACATGAACCATGCACATGTGGACCAATAGGAATAGAGTGTACTAGTGCACATGGGTGCACATGGGATGTGAAAGTCGATTCTTATTGGTCCATATGTGCATGGCTTATGGAGGAATATAAGCACTATGACTCATATCCCGTTTATCCATACACACACACACACACACACACACACACACAGAGAGAAATGATCTAGAATTACCCGGATGTTTCATATTATTGAACCAACCTATGTTACAGGGGTTGGATTTAGATTGAGTGATTGAGATTAAAAGGTGTAGACCCCACCACATTTTAATCTCACCTACTCAATTCAAATCCAACACATGTAACATAGGGTGGTTCCATAATATGAAACCACCCGGATGATTCCAGTATATATATATATATATATATATATATATATATATATATATATATATATATATTGTCACTGTCACATTTCTAGAGTAGGGACTTTTTGGTCATTTACAATATTTATATATATTATGTTGATAGTTGCATGATATGTAAAATATATTATTTTATATTCATAAATAACATGGGTTAGTGAACTAGACTTGATGTGACCATGGACCTTGCATTAGACTAGACATTTAACCCACTAGACTAATCCCTATGCTATTAATTAGAACCTAGTCAAATCCCTCACTTAAGACTAAACCCCCTCATTAAATAACTCTTCATGACAAGTCATTGAGGGCAAAAGAGTCATTGTGCATCCACAAAACCCTAACCCTAGCAAGTGGTCGGCCCTATATGTATAGAGGGAGCCTCCCTCAATGTCATTTTATCACTCATGAAGAAATCCTAGAAATAGCTCCCCCAAAACCCTTCTTTCCCTCAAACAAATTTCATATTTTTAAACCTCAAATCCCCCATTCCCCCCCATCAAAGAGAGGCCTAGAAGCTTGGGCACAAGGAGTCTTGGAGAAGAAGAAGCTACATTGGGAATTCATCTCCCAATAGCTGAAAAATCTGAAACCCTCTTTTAAATTATGTTTTAATCATTTGTTTGGCCATTAAGAGCCCACGCTTTGGTATAGGAATAGCTATTAAGGGAGAGCATGAGTCTCTATTGGTTTACTTGATGATTCCTTCATGGTGTCATATGAATTGGGGGGTTTTGGTTTTTAGGATGTATTTTCCTAATTTTCGTAATACTAAATCCTACTAAAAATATATATGATATATCAATATATTATATGTTGATGGTTTAATTCTATATTGGGGTTTATGCATGAAGTTTTGTAGTGTATCATAAAGTATCACATTGGGGCCTTCAAGGTGTTTGTTAAAATGTTTAATAGGAAGCATACATATTTATATGGTCTATTCTTATGCATTTGATATATATATATATATATATATATATATATATATATATATATATATATATATATATATATATATATATATATATATATATATATATATATATATGTATTGATGTGGGTTGTTACATGGGAGTCGGGTTCCTCAGTCTCCAGTGTAGACTGTGTGCCAATATATATGAGGCTCGGGTTCACTGTGGTGTGCACAGTGTGCAACCGAGGATGCACTGATACTCAGTGTATCAGTATTTGGGTAATGCAATGAGTGGTATTATGCTATAGGGAAGCAGTAGGTGGCACTGATATCTCAGTATATCAGTCAAGAGATCAGTGGAGCTCGGGTTTTTCAGTTGTGTGCACTGTGCATGCTGTGTGCAGTGTATGTTGCATGGGGATTCAGTGAAGTGCACTTGGTATTAGATGATTAGGTTGTGTGCATTTGAGTGTGGGTATTGTGGTTTGGTGATGAGTGGTGTTGTGCCATCGGGTTAGTTTTCAGTCATGTGCAGTAATGGGATGTTCGGTTGCATCAAGTGACTGATACTTGATGGTATCAGTCACTGAATACAGAGGCCAATAAGTATCAGATTTACTGTAGGAAGTAGCAGTGAAGTAATGGAGGGTTTTGTGTGTGTTGCAGGTACTAGAGTATGGGGGACAACTGAAACAACAAAATAGGAAGTAGCAACAACAACAGTAGGTTGTTGTTGGTATCGATCGGGTATGAACGAGTTTTAGATGGAAGGGGGTACCAGTTGTGGAGAATGGAAAAATGGCATCCGATTTACTGATACAAGGATAGGGTGACAGTAAGTTAAGTTATGGGGGAAAGGGTGTGATAAGGAGTTGTTGACTGAACCTAAGGTAGGAGCAATAGGGGTACTCAGTTTAGGAGTTGCAGTGAGGAGTTATGGCAGTGGGTTTCAGTTGTATATAGTGTTATTATGGAAATGCAAGATAACGTGGTATATTTTCTTCAAAGTTGCTGCTTTATGCTGCCTCTATATGTGCAGATTTTGTCTTGCCTATATGCTGCCTTTATAGGGAAAAGCACAACAGTTTGGTTATTATGCTGCCTATTTGCAGATTTTGTCTTGCCTATTTGTATATTTCAGATTTGGCAGTACTATTGGATACTTGGTGTCAGTTTGGTTATTATATGGGTATCAAATATTTTTTTATGTTGCTTCCTAAGTTTATATGTATACTAGTGTTAGTTAGTTTAGTGTTAAGGTGTAGGTATATGGTTAGTTGGTACATAGTCTAATTAGTAAGTGAGAGGGTTTAGTTATTTGGGGTGGCTAGTGAGTTAGTGCTAGAAGCAGTCAGTTAATTGTTAGTATTGGTAGATTATGGAACTATTAGAGTTCAGTTAGTATCGTATCAGTTATCATTCAACTGTTAGTATATAAAGATAGGTTAAACATCAATTATGGAAGGTTAGTTAATACTTTCAGTTTAGTTCAGTCGGGCATTGAGTTGCTTGGTATCAGATACCAGGTACCTGTAGGGTATGTTGGAGAGTAGCATTGGAGTTTAGTTGATAATTAGTTACATATACATTAGAGTATCAGTTATTGTGGTAGGTGTTAGTAGTGTGTGAATGTTAGTATAAGTTAAGTTGGATAGTAACAGTTAGTACTAGTTAAGGTAATATAGCATCATAGATAAGTAAGGTAATAGTTAAGATAAGTTATATAGTAAAGGTATTAACTTGATACCACTATATATGGGTTATATATATATATATATATATATATATATATATATATATATATATATATATATACTAGTAGTATCAAATGTATAGTTAATATTAACTAGTATAACTTGGTATGACTAGTATGGTTAGGTAATGACATAGTCAGCCTATTAAAGACCTAGTTTTGGACTAAAAATTATATTTCAACATAGTTAATGATATTGTCCTCCTAGAACACCAAATGATAATATTATTGTGATATCTAGGTTTTTGTGACTCCAGTTTGGACATCAATCCTCACACCTTGCTCAGGACCACAGGCGAGTACATTCGCTGACAGTTTTTATTATGTTGATTATTACTATGATTCTAGTTGTAGTGTATGCTTGATTCTGACACTGTGGATACACGGGCTAGTATCATAGATACCTGTCATGAGGAGTCGTGATTGGAATCCATCTTGCTAGCTGGGGACGGAGAAATATTAGCAAGATTATGTGATCATACCCACTTTACATGCATTATAGCTCACCCCATATATCACGTAGGGTGTAGCCTGACCATTTATAT
This sequence comes from Iris macrosiphon, assembly GCA_036927795.1. Lineage (NCBI taxonomy): Eukaryota > Viridiplantae > Streptophyta > Magnoliopsida > Asparagales > Iridaceae > Iris > Iris macrosiphon. Next base: position 127,885,444 of record JAYESA010000008.1, on the reverse strand, counting down.
GCCTCATAGCCTTTTATATATGATTAGTCTGACTATTGCTCGCGTCATAGCTAACCAGATGGTTAGCCTGACCTCACATGTATCATAGCCAATCATATATAACAAGCCTGATCTAGTCCCAAGCCGATCACATAATAAACTGATATTTCACAACACTTAGCTAGAATTTCTATTTTTTTATTCCAGTTCACACATTTTTAGCATTCACATATATCTGTTCATTGCTAGTTAGTACTATTGCTGATTACATATCTTTCCAGTATTCCTTATTTTTTGGTATTTCTTCATCATGTATTTTCTTACACTGTCTTATAGTTTTTGTCATTATAAATGAAACTGTTGTTTAGTGCTTCGCTCCAATCCTGACTGGATAATATTTTTCAGAGGACCTTGAGGATTTCTGCCCTACTCACTACAGTCCAGGAGTAGAGGGAGACTACACACCGGAGATTCCAGAGGAGTCACTTTCCTTAGAGGAGACACCACCCGTAGTCATTTAGACAGCTTCCTGGTCTAGTTATCTATGTATTAGTTGTTCTAAACTTAAGATTTGGATTGTATTATGTTGAGACTATTTATGTTGGGATAGCTAGACTCTAGATTATTGTTGTATTTGGGTTGTTGTGCTTGACTTATGTCAGTACTTCCTTATCTTTTATATCTTATCGTGCCATGCGCTTAGCGCTCTAAAACTTTTCTGGACGAAAGCCGGGTACTCTACGAAATCCAGGGCTCACTTCTTCCTCCGACTGTTACTTTCCTATAGTTATTGTGATTGAGTACCATATGTTTTGAGGATCATTATGCATATTCATTGTCCTCCTTATGGAGTTGTGATCATTGACAGGTTATGTTGTGAGTTATGCTTAGTAGACTTGAGACCTAGACAGCGTTCTACTATTGATGCTACGGCGTAGGCTGGACGTACCCACGGCTCATGCCCAAATTTCGGGTGCGGGTCGTGACATATATAGCATTGATAATTATTTTATATATGAATAATGAATGAACAATCATTTTTTTTAACTATTTTATTATATTTCTTATCAATTACTAAACCATCACCCCTACCCGTTGGTATATAGTTGTGCTACAATACTCACACACCCCCGACCCTTTGGAAGAACCGGTCCCCTCTCCCTTGGTTCTTCCTCCAAGCACCCCGCGGCCACATTCTCCTTCCTCACCCCTCTTTTCCCAACGTCTCTCTCCCTATCTCTTCCCTTTCCACATTCCCTTTTCTCACACCTCAAGCACCCGACAACCACTGTCATGTTTCAATTTCAAAAAATTAAAAGTCGTCACCGGGTGTGCTATCTTACAAGTCTAAATTACACTTGTACAAGACAAGCACTCTAAAAGTGGCGATGAACTAAGTTAAAAAGTCTTTGTAGTAAAAATATTAAGCAGAATAGTTGAATCGACACAAGATATACAAAATAACTTCTCTTTATTGATAATACAACATAATTACAATGGATCAAAGCTAAGAATAACTTGATTACAAATCACTCTATATATCTCTCTCAATACAATGAATCATGCCACAAGACTTATAACTCAAGAACTATACAAAAGACGATGCTCTATACATTATGTCATCTATATACAAATGGAAGTAACATCTATAGCTACACATCTTCGAGGGCCAATCGAGCTCCAATGCCTCAACTCATCCAAGCAAACTCCGAACCTGCAAAGATCTAGTGGGGGGTTAGTGTATTGGAGAATACATTGGTGAATGGCCTCTAGCCTGCTTAACTAAAACCAGCACGTTTATTATGTGAGTGCAAGAAACTTAGGTAGTATTTCTAATCTTGTCTAAGGATCAATTACATGACATATAATATGTGCTGCAAGTATAAATCTGCTACACAATCGAGTAACAAAGTTGATCTTAACCAATACTTACCATCATTTCCTGCTCAATACAATAATATCATATAATATAAATTAAAAGTAATGTGTCACAAGGGTGTCCCTGTAGAAGATAATCGTTAGGCTCATAAAATATATGTGTATCGTGCACTCATTCCTGCAATATCTCTGATAGGCCTGTACGTAAATTGACGTTAGCATGTAGTCTAACTATATGAAGGACTCTGGCACCACAAGCCATCTTGTGTCATGTCCCAGTTTTGTAGAACCAAAAAAAAGTCACTGGAAGTGATGTCGTATAAGTCTATATTGTAATTGTACAAGACAAAAAGATAAACAGTCAATAGTGTGTATCTCGAAACAACGACATTGTAGCAAAAATAACATAGTCATAAGAAAATCACAACAGAATATATGAAACGAATCTCTTTTATTAATAATTGCAGCAGATTAAAAAGGCTCTCAATAGCCAACTAAATATGCCAACTTGGCTTATAACACTCATGATCACTCTTACTCATAAAGGATTACATCATTCCATACATCATGTCTTTTATATTTAAGCAAGCATCCTTGGTCGAATATCTTCATGTTGCCAATCTAATCTCCAACATCTCAGTATGTCTAAGCAAAACTTTGTACATGGGGAGTTGGGTATCAGTACACTTGGGATGCACTAGTGAGCGAGGTAACCCACTCACCTAAACCAACATTAAATAATCATGTGAAGCATATAATTATAAAGTGATTTGGCTAATTAGAACTAGATTTATTACAGATCACATCCATGTTATATAATAAAACATGAAGTATGTAAGCATGTTATACTTGATAGCGTAAGTAAAACAGGAAACATATAAGCCATGTCACTTAATAATGACTTCTTACCACAACCGATGTGCTTGTCCCAGTACAAGATAGAGATGATACTTCGGTGCACAAGTAAAATCAGGTGGCACACTCTGTGCGAAAAGAAGTATCAACTCAGATACGGGTAGTCTAGCATATAAATCAGTCACTTGAATCTTCTTATCACATTGAATTACTTTGATCACATTAATCAGGTACATAAGTTATCAGTAAAATGGAAGCCTCAATTCATATAAAATCCTCAAATTAACAATTATGCCGCCGAACGTGAGTAAGAAAAAAGTGTGAACCACTCTGGAATAGATCGATAATCCTTAAACCAAATAAGGACCAAAATTGTAGATCGTCTCCCGAGTAGAACTACACCCCTCACTATGTCCGACGACAAGGGTAGTTAACCTATAGGTTTTCTAAGGTCAATCACATCGATTCTATCTCTTGACATAGGGTCGTCTGCCTAACCACTAGGTCAGCTCACCAGGGTCATAGTTACAAACCAAAATTACCATCCTTAACGTGTAATCCAAAGCACTGCGTTCACCCCAAACTGTGAGCACCCTGGTTTTTATATAGGGTTAGTTCGGTAATTAATAATTATTTTTTTCATATTAAATATTTATTCGATAATTTAATTGAACTTTGGAAATCAACCACCATGATTTTAAGATCTTGAGTGCAACACTAGCCTTTTCCTTCCAACCAACCTAGCATGCTCGACTTAGACGAGTCAAATTAGGCTCCTGCCATGACTGTCACTCACAAATTCGCAATTTTATGCTTTATTTTGGTCGCACAACTTTTGCGACACAATTACGAGAAAACGATGATTAATTAACCCTTTTGTCGTTTCGTACAATTTTAACAACGCTACCCCAATCCATTGCTTCCAACTAAATCCATACTATGAGCCTAACTGGTCATATTATGCGCATGACACTCGAGTTACGTTATTCGAACCCCTGCATGCTTCCAATATAATAATAAGTAGAAAATATAATTTATGGATTTATTTAACTAATTTAATATTCATTCATATTTAGTAAATATCTTTTGAATTGATATGACTTTGGTTGTAAATTATTTGTTGGAAGAAATATAAATTTTCTAGAATTTTTTCCAAGTACCTAACTATTTTTGGGATTTTTCTATAAAATAAGGAAATAAATAAATCAAGAAAAATAAAATAAAAAGAAATCCTAACTAAACTACCCTACCCTCTAACCTAACCCAGACCCCAACCCGTGTAAGCCCCTTCCCATATATATATATATATATATATATATATATATATATATATATAAAAAAAACCCTAACTCTAATCCTAAACCACACTACCGCCACCAGCACCACCACCAGCACCACCCACGGCGACCACCCCCGTTAAGGACCGCCGCCAACAGCGCCGTCGTGTGCAGCCAAATTGGACTTATGGGTAGTCAATCCTAGCTATTTCAAGTATTCTGAGAACATTGATGATATTTATTTTAGCATCCGGAGGTGTACATGCAGATTCCACTTTCCCAGGAGTAGTTGACGGAGTTGAGAACCCAGGCAAGTGTACCTTGCCAAACTTGCAGTAGATTCTGTTATATTATCTGCTTGTGTTTATATATATATATATATATATATATATATATATATATATATATATATATTCTTGTGATGTGCCTGCTCAACCTAGGACCATGAGACGTTGCTTAGCGTCCGAACAAGATTCGGGTGTCGATGCCGTACGCGGATTCGTGTAACGTCACTTAGAGAGTTGATTCCACAATCCTATATTTTTACGTGCTTGATTTACCAAGTATGCCATACCATAGGACACTTGACACTATTTCATGTAACATAATCTTTCTTGAGTTATTTATGGTAATTATGTATAGGCTTACAGGATTCGTGATATGAGACTTGCATATTATATAGATATTATTATGACTCGTTGTACTAGCTAGAGGTCATGATCTTGCATTTTATCGACATGAGACGTTGTGGACATAAGACGTGAGGTTACATTGGATGGGGAGAGACACACATGCTACAGGCTGATTATGTTATATATATACTATGTTACTGGAGATGCTTTAGTCTCTATACCAGAGCTTGGCACATTTATTGGCCCTACGAGATACTACTTGCTGCTATGGGCTCTCCGACACAGAGCCTGTAGTGGTCTCATCCTAAGTACTAGTGATGCTCTCATTTGTATTTTACTTAGCTGGTTACATAGCTTACCCTGAGGATCTATTCTTACTTACTATATTTTATTTTGGCTTGAGTGTTTATTGTACCTTGCTATGTCCCCTAAGGACTTGGATCCGGATTATGTCCCAGGTATAGACGATGAGAACTATCCCAAGATTTATGGGGCAGGTGCTACTATTGGAGATGTACAGGTTGCAGAGGACGAGGTTGTTCCGAAGGACTTCTTTTGAGCACACAGTATTCTCACCATTCATTTATTATGCTTAGTATTCTTAGATATTTGATCTTATAGTGACTTTTGGATATTGTACTTGGAGTTATTTTTTTTCTATTTTGATGACAGATTATTCCCCGTAATATTATTTATATTGCTTTAGTTGGACAGATCATTTTATATTATTGTGATAGGACTATCTCTTTATAATTTCGATGCTTATTGTGGATGAGATTAGATATATAGACTGTAACAGGTATTTGTAGACCATTTTATATGTATTACAGCTTAAGTACACTCTAATGGGTCCATTAAATTGGATTTGTCCATTGGAGTTGTGCTGCTGGCCATTGCCACGTGGCTAGTCTCTTGGAATTTTGGGACTGGAACATGACATGGTTTTTGTGGTGGCCCATGCAGGTCAACGAATATATTGCTTTTGTTTCAACTAAGGGACCGAGCAAGCCTGCAATTAGGATAAGAATAAATTTATAGGATCTCATCCACATATTGACACGTCCTTGACCTCTACATCAAACTCGAACTTAATTTCTTGACTTGCATCATGCTTGATTTATCTGTGCGAACCTCATAGTTTACTTTGTGTGTAGAGTAATGGATCCACGAGCCAGCGATGAGACTCCCGCAGGTACACCACTAGGTGTTATGGTTACCTACGACGATGGGGTGACGCCATCGAGTAGAGATCCTCCACTCAACAAAGTAATCAAGAAATCAATATGCCTCGAGGTTCCGACGAGATGATATTCCACCACCACCGCAATTCACTCCATCGATACCATCGATGCCAGCTTTTCAGCCAGGACAGCCTATGGACGGACATCAGCTATTTTAAGTGTTTTATGCAATGATGCAAGCTCAACAACAGGTTCAACAAGAGGCCCAGCAATGCCAGGCAGAGAACTTAAGGAACAGTATAGTGACAGCATTGGAGCAGGCGACTCCACCAGCTAGACAACCATCGACAGGATCTATCTCGGATTTTTGCCACCTGAAGCCACGTACATTCTCAAGCAAGGAGGATCCCACGGAGGTCCATAATTGGCTCGCTAACATCCAGCATCAGTTGGAAGCAGCAGAGCTTCCGAGAGAGCGTTGGATGACTGCTGTCAGGATGCAGCTGACAGACAATGCGCATCACTGGTGGCTCACTGAGGAGAATCGACTCGGACCAGACCAAGTTACTTGGGAGGAGTTCTATAGACTATTCCAGGAGATGTTCATTCCATCTATTGCTCGGGCGGAACTTCGAGAAAAGTTTAATCACCCCATTCATGGTAATATAACGGTGAAAGAGTACAATGCAGAGTTTATACAATTGAGCCGCTTTGCACCTACACTGATCCCGAAAGAAGAAGAGAAGGCGAAGAACTTCTTTGACGGACTGAGTTTTGAACTAAAAAGACAGATTGGCTCCGTTGTACCTACTTCTTATATGGATGTCCTTGTCGCAGCTCGACGCATGGAGCACATCCACAGGAGGGAGTTCAGCCAGAAGAGACCGCACGCATTAGTACCAGCTCGAGCACCACACGGGGAGCCTGTAAAGTGACCCCAGATGAATCCACCACAGAGAGCAGCATCACGAGCCCCTTCCCTTCCTACTTGTCACTACTGTGGCAAGGTAGGCTATATTAAGAGGGAGTGCAGATGCAAATTGGGATTATGTTTAGCTTGCAGATCTAGTCAGCATTCAGCCAGGGATTGCCTTGAGCGTCGGGGAGGAACACTGATGGTTCATCGACCCACTTTACCAGCACCGGAGCCAGTCCAGCAGCCACATCGACCAGCTTATTCAGTACCAGGAGCATCACATGCAGAAGATGGAGGATTCAGACTACCAACACCAGGAGGATATCAGTCGAGGCCACCCTTGGCATCACAAGCAGCACTCTTTCAGCAGGCCCAGCAACAGCAGTGGGCACCACCACAGAGACGTGGACAGGCTTTTGCGATAACAGTGGAGGAGGCACGAACTCGAGGAGTAGCGAGTATGGGTAAGATTTAGTTCTATCATAGCTAGCTATAGTAACGAATATTCCTAGTAATACTTTAACATGTGCCTGTTAGTTCTATTCCCTAGTCTATACCTAATATTATGTTAGCATGAACTTTTTAGTCTAGATTAGTAATATGTAAGAGGTACCCAAGTTTTCATAAGCTGTAGTTGATCTTCGTTCTAATCAGACTCCTTTACTCTTGAGTTACTCATCTTTCATTGCCTAGGAAAAAGTTTTTATTGCTTTCCTACGTGTTCTGCTTGAATAAAATCCTCACCCTTCCTCTCATTTTTTTCCTTGTTCATGGTCCCTTATCCTTTGTGTCGTGCTTCAACAAATGTCATACAACCGCGTCATCTCTTCTGGAGCAAATATTTCCTGACCGGTTACGTTTCATTTTTCTAAATTACGAGGACGTAATTCTTTTAAGGTGGGTAGATTGTGAACACCCTGGTTTTTATATAGGATTAGTTCGGTAATTAATAATTATTTTTTTCAAATTAAATATTTATTCGATAATTTAATTGAACTTTAGAAATCAACCACCATGTTTTTAATATCTTGAGTGCAACACTAGCCTTTCCCTTCCTAGCATGCTCGACTTAGATGAGTCAAATTAGGCTCCTGCCATGACTGTCACTCACAAATTTGCAATCTCATGCTTTATTTTGGTCGCACAACTTTTACAACACAATTATGAGAAAATAATGATTAATTAATCATTTTGTCATGGCGTACGATTATAACATGTCCTCCCAACCCATTGCTTCCAACTAAATCCATATCATGAGCCTAACAGGTCCTATTACGCGCATGACACTCGAGTTGCGTTATTCGAACCGTTGTATGATTCCAATATAATATTAAGTAGAAAATAGAATTTATGGATTTATTTAACTAATTTAATATTTAGTAAATATCTTTTGAATTGATATGATTTTGGTTGTAAATTATTTATTGGAAGAAATATAAATTTCCTAGATTTTTTTTCAAGTACCTAACTTTTTTTGGAAATTTTCTATAAAATAAGGAAATGAATTAGTCAAGAAAATAAACAGAAATCCTAACTAAACTACCCTACCCGCTACCTAACCCAGACCCCAACCCGTGTAAGCCTCTTCATATATATATATATATATATATATATATAGCATGTACATGCATAAAACCCTAACCCTAATCCTAAACCACACCACCACCGCCACCAGCACCAGCACCCACGGCGACCACCCCCCGGTTAGGACCGCCGTGCGCAGAGCTGTCGCGCGCAGTCACGCACAAGCATGCGCACAACAGCAGTCGCACGGCCGACCGCGTGCGTACGCGCACTGGCAATTGTGGCCCTCCCTTCGCGCGGAGTTTTCTCCCTCCTCGCTCGTCCATTTTGTGTCCCATATTCGCTGGTATGTTCACAACCTATCTCTCTTTAATTTTTTTCAAATAGTTTAGTTTATTTTGTTTCATGTTGATCACAAGTCGCAATCCAAAATAATAATAAAAACTTGATTTCAGGATCATTCGAAACTGTCCCAACACCCTGTTTTTCAAAGCTGTTTTCATTCAAACCTGTGAACCAAAACTCAAATTTTCTTTTCTAGATTAAATACAACATAATTGATTTTTAATCTCTTTAAATAGTTTATTTTAATTTGTTTTATATTATTATTAATTCAACATTGAAATTGACTAAAAACTTATTTTTAAAATACCAAAAATCTTTGATACGTGGTGTATCCTGCCAAACGAGGCCACGTTATCGCATAAGGATTTCACCAAATGGTGCATAACATGAACTTAGACATGTGGTCTTTCACAAAATTTGATTTGGACGTGTGTGCACGCCGGAATCAACGCGTATCCACCAAAAAAAATACTGTATTGGCTTATTCTGACACATCGCCATAACTTTGTGTGTACTCGTCGGTTCACAATAAAACTTATGCTATTAGATTTGCAGCGTTAAGCTGGTCCTGTGACCCAAGTTTGGTTCGAATCTGACAATATTGACAACATATCGTTTCGTAGGCCCCACGGTTCCACATGACGGACGATTTCGTGATCGGCTCATCGGAATCCAGTTTCAGACGTTCTGTTGGATTTATATCATCGTTCTAGACTCGTTGACACTAAGTTTGACAAATTTGGAAAACTTTGTCTCCAATATATTTTTTGGTGTGAAGTGGGCCACATGTGGACCCCGTTTTGACCCAAAACTATCAATTTTACCCCTGTCCAAATTTGACTTATGGGTAGTAAATCCTAGCTATTTCAAGTATTCTGAGAACATTGGTGATGTTTCTTTCAGCATCCGGAGGTATAAGTGTATATTCCAATTTTTCAGGAGCAGTTGACGGAGTTCAGAACCCATGCAAGTGTACCTTGCCAAACTTGCAGTAGATCATGTTATATTATCTGCTTGTATTATATATATATATATATATATATATATATATATATATATATATATATATATATATATATATATATATATATACTGCCTGCTCAACCTAGGACCGTGAGACGTTGCTTAGCGTCCGAATAAGATTCGAGTGTTGACGCCGTACGCGAAGTCGTGTAACGTCACTTAGGGAGTTGATTCCACGATCCTATATGTCACGACCTGCACCCGGTATAGGGGCACAAGAGCGTGGGTACGTCCAGCCTACGCTGCAGTATCGGCGGTAGAACGTTGTCTAGGTCACAATAAATACTAACATAACTAAATACCTGTCAATGATATTAATCTCCATAAGGAGGACAATATACATCTCACAATATTTCATAATGTAAACTCAATCACAACATCTATAAGAGTATAAAGTCACGATAAAAGATGAGAGGAATGACATAGTTAAACATCATGTCTCAAACATAAAGATAATCACAGTCTAGCTGTCCAACACAAGTCTCCAATTAAACTTAACATAAGTCTAAACATAAACTAAAATAAACCTCAATAAGTCTCAGATGCGTAATGTAAATACTATCTAGATAGCTGCAGACAATGTCTCATATAAAGGAATAGTCTCCTCTAAGATCTCTGGTGTGTAGTCTGCATCTATACCGGGTCCATAGTGTGTAGTACAGAACTCCTCAAGATCCTCTGGAAAAATATCTAGTCAGGATTGGAACGAAGTACAAGCACTAACAGCAGTTCCACATATATTGACAAAAACTATAACACAGTGTAAAGAAATACAAGACAGATAGGAAATACTGGCAATAAGAAATACTGGAATAAGGGAATGCTGGAATAAAGAATACTGGAGCATCATCATCAATATACATCTAGCAATGAAATAAAAATACAAGTACACGCAAGAACAATGAACTGGTATATAAGTGTGTACAAGAACCATAACTAGAACATATGGAGATGCTAGATCAATTTACTAGAGATACATGTCAAGAATTATCTAACTAAGTGTGTGAAACATCAACATATCATGTGATCGGCTTGGGACTGATAAGACTCATTACATTGATTAGCGATCATCCTTGTAAAGTCAGGCTAACCACATGTAACAGCGATGAGGCATGTAATGGTCAGGCTGTACCGACGTAAGATGTGGGTGAGCTATGATGCATGTAAAGTTTGGGTATGATCACATAAGCTACTAATATTTTCCTATTTTCCCCAGCTAGCACGATAGATTCCAATCACGACTCCTCGTGACAGGTCTCAATGATGCCAACTCGTGTAAATAACAGTGTCCGAGTCATGTACGCTATATAACAAGAGTTATAGAGATAATCAACATAATGAAAACTGTCAGAGAATGTACTTGCCTGTGGTCCTTAGCTGACAATACCAATGTCTGGGTTCCAAAGTGTCGTCTGAATGATCCAATAATCCTATAGACATATCATATAACACAATACTGGATCAGACATTACTCTAACACACAATCAACATAATGATCTCAAAGACTACGCTAGGGGTGGTCACGTCTGTCGTTGCTGTGCATAACAGACAGTCGATGGTACGGTCACGCCAGTACGTCAGTGTACATATGGCAGTCTACTATCATGCTACATGGTCATGGGTTAATGTAACTTACGGGGTATCCGTGGTTACATGCAAGTCTTCTAGTACATAGGCATATAATACATACTATGAACTAACATATACATAAATACTCATTAGTTACAATTATAATATATGTATATATATATACTTAACAAAACTGATACCATGTGTATAAATATCAAATATATCTACTAGGGGATACTTATAATACATATATATAGGTATGTTTACTAATACTAATACGTACATACATATTATATCGATACATATATATACTAATACGTACATACATATTATACCGATACATACATATACTAATGCATAACATACGTACATACATATGTGTACGCATGCGATATTGGGTTCATGTTAAACCTATGCACGCGTGGACGGGGTGGAGATGACGAGGCAGGGTTGATCGGTCGTGCACGGTGGTGGTGCACAGTCGGGATGTGTAACGGGGTTGGGGACCGCTGCTCAGGCGCTCCGGTCAAGTCGGGATCCAGGCAGGCTCAGGGACAGCGGGGTCGACAAGGTGCTCTCCGGCTTCAGACAGGTGGATCTGGTCGAGACTCCGACGTTCAGTCATCGGTGAGTCGGCAATGGGGTATTTTCGACGATGGTTGAGGGAGTCGAGTGTAGAAGGAATGGTGGGAAGTGCAGCCGCGGCGGGGAGAGAACGACTCCGGCGAGTTCGACTGGGATCAGGCGGTTCACCGGGGTGTTCAGGCGAGAGCAGGTGGTGTGGAGGCCTCCGACGAGTTGAGCTCCGGTAGGTGAAGGGTTCACGAGAGGGAGATGATGGGAAGGGGTTGTCGGCCGAGTAGTAGTTGATTTTAGGTTTAAAAAGAAAGGAAATAAATAAGATGATATATATATATATACAAAGGGGTGTGGGTTTGACCTAGAATTGGTTTGACTGGTCAACCCCTCTTGGAATTGGGCCTCTCATGGAGATATTTCAAGGGCCATTATTTAATGGAATTAAAATGGAAGGCTATGATGCATTAGTTCAAGGTTTTGAGGCCATGGTTTCAAGGAGATTGATGTTGCAATTGCACAGTCCCAAAAATTATGGAAAAATATACATGAAGGAGAATTGGGTTTATTCACGTGTCGTGTCCAATGGGATGGGCACCTTAATACACTTTTGCATAAAAGTACCCAACAATTGGAAAATTGCACAAAATTGGATTTATTGTTTAATTAATTAAGTAAATGTAATGAGTGTTCTAAAATTAATTAGAAGTACAAGGGATTGAATTTAAGTGGGACACAAGCATCATGAATAAAGTAGACTCAGTGTAGAGTATTACCCTAATTTGGGTTGCTCAAAATAGGTCGAGGTTGTGTCTTCAATATCGATTGGAACACACAAGGGTACAAGGTTTGATTTATATAGAATTAAATACAATCGGTTGTGACGAATGTTGTACGTCTAAAATGGAGCACAACAAGACATAATTATGAGTCATACAAAGATTAAAATAATAGTCTGGCACATCTAGGACAAGGGTGTAAAATCTGTTGGAAGACAATGGTTAGTGTAGCGCTCTAATTATCGAAACAACGGTAAAGTACAACCATCAATAAAATCATAGCAATTTAAATATAATTAATTATCATACAAATCATTTATATATTAATTATGAAAAGACAAAAATACCCTTAATCTGAAAAATGGGGGTGACAAGTCTACCATCCTTAAAAGAATTTCGTCCTCGAAATTTAAAATAAACTAGCACAAGAACAAACAATCAAATAATGAATTATACCTCAAGTCTCGAAGAGATACGGATACTGCTCGCGCATTTCGTCGTCTCTCTCCCAAGTTGACTCTCCTGGAGAGTGATTTCTCCATGCAATACGAACCAAAGGAATAGTCTGGTTCCGCAATACCTTCTCTCTATGATCCAAGATCTCAACGGGCTATTCAGGATAGCTGAGCGTCGGTCCAACTTCAATCTCTGAGTGGTCTAATACGTGACTAGGATCTGCCACATACCTTCTCAGCTGTGACACATGGAACATATCATGCACTCCTTCTAGAGCAAGCGGCAAGTCAAGTCTATAGGCCACTGTACCGACCCTTGCAAAAATACTGAAGGGCCCGATGTATCGTGGACTAAGTTTTTTGTCTCTGCCAAAACGAATTGTGCCCCATGTCGGAGAAATCCATAGGAACACCAAATCGCCAACCTAGAAAAAACAATCTTAACACACAATCTAAACAAAATAATCATAAACTAAAAAAAAATTAAACCAATACCTGAAACTCTAGGGGTCTACGGTAGTTATTGGCCCAATGCCGCTGTCTGTCCTGCGCCACTCGCAGTCTGTCTCTGATAAGTTTCACCTTCTCTACTGCATCCACGACCATTTTTGGTCCTAACAAAGCTCTCTCTCAAACATCATCCTAAGATAATGGTGTACGATACCTTCGTCCATATAAAGCTTCGAATGGTGACATCTCAATGCTGGCCTGGTAGTTGTTGTTGTAAGCAAACTCTACTAGGTATAGATGATCCTCCCAAGAACCTTCGAGATCCAAAACGCAAGTGTGTAGCATATCTTCGAGAGTCTTAATGGTCCTTTCAGACTGTCTATCTGTCTGGGGGTGATACGCGGTACTGAACTTGAGCTGAGTGCCCAAGCTAGCCTGCAGACTCCTCCAGAAATGGGAAGTGAAACGACTATCCCGATCTGATACGATACTCACAAGAATTCTATGTAATCTGACAATCTGCTGCATGTACATCTCTGCTAACTTCTCTGTTGAAGTACCCACTTTGAATGGTAAGAAATGGGCTGATTTGGTCAACCTATCGACGATGACCAAAATTGCGTCCTTTCCTCTTGGAGAACATGGAAGTCCTGAAACGAAGTCCATAGTCACGTGCTCCCACTTTCATTCTGGAATGGGTAAAGGTTGAAGCAATCCTCCTGGCCTCTGTCGATCTGCTTTTACCTGCTGGTACACTAAACATCGGGATATAAAGCATGCTACCTCGCGCTTTATACCATACCACCATACATGCTCCCTCAAATCTCGATACATCTTGTTGGCTCCGGGATGCATCGAGTACTGAGAGCGATGTGCCTCCTACAAAACTTCTTCGCGCAGCTCTCCACTTGGCACACACATCCTCGTGCCATATCGCAGAGATCCATCCTCCGCAATAGTGAAGTCGTCTATCAATCCTGTCCGAACTTGTGCTCTAATATTCCTTAGAGTCTCATCATCATACTGAACATCTCTAATTCTGTCCATCAACTCTGATTGTATCTGCAGTCCCCACATCTGAATCTCATCTCCTGGAACTAATACTTCAATTCCCAAGCTTTCAAGATCAGCTAATAAATGTCTATCCGAAGTCAAGCACATAGCCATCGAATACCTGCTCAAGGCATCGGCGACTACGTTGGCCTTTCCTGGATGGTACTGTAATGAGATATCAAAGTCTTTCATCAATTCCAACCACCTTCTCTGTCTCATATTCAGCTCCTTCTGTGTAAATACGTACTTCAAACTCTTGTGGTCTGTGAAGATTTCTATACGCTCTTCGTACAGATAGTGTTTCCACAGTTTTAGGGCAAAGATAACTGCTTCTAACTCCAGGTCATGAGTGGGGTAGTTCTTTTCATGAAAGCATAATTGTCTTGAAGCATAGGCAATTAATTTCCCATATTGTTGAAGAACGCATCCCAAACCTTTTCCTGAAGCATCACTGTAGATAGTGAATCCACCTGTCCCTAATGGCAACGTCAAAATTGGCGCTATCGTCAATCTCCTGTTCAGCTCATCGAACGCGGCTTGACATTCTTCTGTCCAGACAAATTTTACATCTTTCTTGGTCATCCTAGTCATTGGCTCTGTAATCTTGGAGAAGTCTTGTACAAATCTTCGGTAGTATCCTGCTAGTCCGAGAAAGCTCCTGATCTCAGCTACCGAACTGGGGGTAGCCCATGACTCCACGGCTTCGATCTTCTTTGGGTTAACTGAAATTCCGTTACCCATCACCATATGTCCAAGAAATTTAACCTTGTCAAGGAAGAACTCACACTTCGAAAGCTTTTTATACAACTTCTCTCTCCTGAGAGTCTCTAAGACCATCCTCAGGTGCTCTTCATGCTATTCTGGGGTCTTCGAATATATTAGAATATCGTCAATAAACACCACTACGAACTTGTCAAGGTACTGGTGGAATACCTTGTTCATCAAGTTCATAAATACTGCTGGTGCATTGGTTAAACCAAATGGCATTACTGTAAATTCAAACTGGCCATATCTGGTCCGAAAGGCTGTCTTCGATATGTCTTCTTTCTTCACCTTTACTTGGTGATAGCCCGACCTCAAGTCTATCTTTGAAAACACCTTCGCTCCGCTCAATTGATCGAAAAGATTATCTATCCTCGGCAGCGGATATCTGTTCTTGATAGTGAGGTTATTCAAAGATCTATAATCGATACACATGTGTACCGTGCCATCCTTCTTCGGTACGAATAATACCGGTGATCCCCATGGCGATGAACTGGATCTAATAAGACCTTTGTCTTGCAGCTTCTCAACTTTCTTCTTCAGTTCTACCAACTCGTTGTTGTTGACTCTATAGACATGTTACGAAATAGGCTCCGCTCCTGGTATCAAGTCTATAGAGAATTTAACATCTCTGTCTGGCGGCAAACCTGGCAACTCCTCTGGAAATACATCCAGGAACTTTGCTATCAGTGGATGTGATAACTCCTCTTCTTCTATCCTGGCTCCGCAAAAAGTGCCTCTGCTTCGCTCCTCTGCTCCTCTGGCGATATCGAACTCTGGCTCTCCTGGTAGTCAAAATACTACTCTTTCTCCGTGACAATCTATAGAAGCATGGTGTTTACTCAGCCAGTCCATTTCGAGTATAATGTCTTATCCCGGAAGTGGCATGATGAGTAAACTCACGCTCAACTCTCGGCCTTCTAATGACACTCTCCGGTCCTTGTAATAATCACGGACTAGGATAATGCCTCCTCCTGTCGTGATCTTGTAAGTCCTATCTAATGGTTCTATTTCTAAACGATGCTTAAGGGCATAAGATATAGATACGAAACTATGGGAAGCGCCAGGATCAACTAATGCAAGTGCTGGAATAGAATCGAGTAAAACTGAACCTGAAATCACGTCTCCAGCTGGCTCGGCCTCCTCAGTAGTCATGGCATAAGCTCGTCCCTGTGGTGCTCCTCTCTGCTGCTGCTGGTGCTGAGCAAACCTCTGCTGCTTTGGTGGAAGTGGAGGTCCTTTCTGCTGGCCTCCTGGTATAATAGGTGCTCTGGCTGGTCCTCTCTGAGCTGCTGCTCCTCTCTGGCGAGCCTGAACAGCTGGGCAGTCCCTCAGCTGATGTGCTGCTGATCCACATGACAAACAAGTGCCCAACCTTTTCCTGCAGATGTCTCTTGTATGTCCCATCTTTCTGTAATACGCACATGGGGCAACGGGCTGATTCTCTCTCTGTGGTTGATGTTGCTGAATATGTCCTTGAACTGGTGCCTATTGCTGGTGTTGCTGCTGGTACGGCCTCTGTTGTTGTTGTTGTTGAAAGTGTGGGCTCTTGGCCAGTCCTGTGTTACCACTGGCTCCTCCAGAAGTATCGCATCCTCTTTTGGGCCTGAGGTCCAAGTCGTCTTCGATAATCTGGGCATCCATCAGAATACCCTCAAATGTAGTAGTACATCATCCCGAAGTACGAGACTTAATCTCTCTATTCAATCCCTTTCTGAATTTTTGTGCTCTGTCTCCTGGGTCTCGAATCATCGATGGCGCGAATCAACTCAATCGACAAAACTCTGCTGCATATTCGTCGACTGACATGTCTCCTTGGACTAAGTCATGGAACTGACTTTCCAATGCTCCCAAGGCCACGTCAGGAAAGAATTTCTCCTTGAAGAGCTCCTTAAAGTCCTCCCAAGTAAGTCCTTCAACGGCGAGTCTCGGCTTTGTACGATACCATGTCAACGCGATATCAAACATCTGACAGCCAGCGGCCTCTATCTGAAGAATCTCTGGGATCTGTGCTAAGCGCAAGTTCCTCTGATTCTTTTTGGGAGCGGTACTCTGGTAGCATCGCCTCTTCCTTAGATTCGAAGGGAATACTACCCCCAGTGTAGGAGGCTATGTCATCTTGATGAGGGTGGCCACCCCCAGGGACATCAGAGTCCGTTTCCTGGGCATCACCGTCTTCTTGGAATGTCGGGTTATTGTATAGGTCTAGGGGAGTACTACCCCCAGCTCGTGTAACCCTCACGGGTCCTAAGGAAGAACTACCCCCAGTGGTTGATAGTTATTTCTTTGAGCGGGTACCTTGGAAAACACCTTCGGTAGGTCCCATTGTGGGTCCTCCTGGTAGTCGCCTTCTTAATGTGCTGGTTGAGATTGACAGACTGGAGGTGCTGGACTTCTTTCCTCCCAAGGTGGAAAGTCTTTTCGAGCAGAATAACAAGAGGTGAATGGTATCTCATCCTTCTTGGGTGTTTGCACCTGATCTCCGGGTTATTGCCGGAGAGGTGCCTTCGGATGCAGTCGTTGGAATGCTGACTGCCTGCTTGTGGGTATTGCCAGTTTGTTGCAGTAGCAGTTGATGATAATTTTGGCACAGTGGTGTCTTAGGGAAGACACTTTACATGTCGTAGTTGTCTCTCTCGTCTTGCGCTTGTGACTAATCATATTGTGTAAGTCAAACGAGGGTTGATCCACCTTTGCACCTTTTTGTGAGGATGGGTAGACAGAGCGCACGGGTGGGTTGGTGTTGTCTGTGCTCCCTGACTTAAAATTCATACAAGAACTTTTCCCTGATCGTCAGCGAAAGACTTTTAAGTGGTTCATGTCCATTTACCGCTGCGGGATGGACGCACAAGCTGGTTTTGTATAGCTTTCCACCGGGGGACCGTATAAAGGTTAGTGATGCCCGCTGACGGTTAACTGAGTGGAAAATTTCTTAAGCCTGACGAGCTCGCACTGCCCCATAATTTTTTGACTTCGCACTCGTAGGCGCATAGTACGAAGAGTCCAAGCTCGGGTTTTCCTCAACGCAGCACATGGAAGCACGATCGGATAAGATTTTATCGAAGACGGAGCTTCTGGGAGTGTCAGAGACGCATGCGGCTGAGTTGGAAGCCGCAAACTACTTTCTTCTTCGCATCTTTTATTATTTTCTCATGGGCTGCGCATCAACCCCCAAACTCTTGGCATCGTATTATTTTTCTCTGCCAGAGTTCAGGTGCTGAGCATTCTCCTTTTCAGGTAAAGAGGCTGCATGAGAAGGAACAGCCTGAGCGGACGCAAATTGTGCATCTTCAGTATCAAAAAGAGTGATAGGGAGAGCATGCTCCACAGTTAGGTAAGGTGCAACAGCCTTTGCTACCCACGTTCTGTGGACCTTCAGGCGCTGAGCATCCTTCTGGTTGGAAGGAGCTGTCGCATGAGCAGTGGACGCTGCATGTGTGGTCGCTGCGGCAGAGAGAGAGAGAGAGAGAGAGAGAGTCGGGGAACGCACGCTCCACAATTGAGGGAGGCACATCGACCTTCACTACCCATGTCCTGCGGGCCTTCTTGGGATTTGCTTGCCTCAGAGAAGGACTTGCGCTGTCCCAGGAGAGCATATTCTCGAAAGCCTGCTGGTCAAAGTGGACCACCAACATTTTATGAGTTATCCTGAGCTTGGCTGTGTTGGATTGTGTCATGCCTTCTCATCAGAGAAGAATGATGTCCCCACCAGAGTCACCACCTTGTTCGCCATTAAAATTGATTACTTTAATAACAAACAGAAGAAAGTACAGAAAGGTCCTAGACAGACAATCTAAGTACAAATTTTTGATTCTAGGGCGTGATGATGGACAAAGAGCTCTATGGCGGCTCCTTTACTTCGTTGACGATCCGACACGTGAGTGAGGGGTGCTCTCTTCTCTTCTCTCTCTCTCTTGAGCTTGGGTGCATGTACACAGCTCTTTGGGAGGGTATAGTCTCTCTCTGAAGCAGCAAAAAGTTAACATTTGGGACATCCAAGTTGCTCCTATTATAACCATCATGTTGATGGGTTATAGGTGCCGCATATGCCTCTGTTTGGTGGCCGTAGGGGGCTCCTTCAACAGAATATGATTGCAACTGTAGCCGCATAGTATGGGTTGAGTCCAGGGTGAGCTGCCACGTGGTAGTTCTGTTGGAATTTGCTGTTGCTGAAGATCTGGGCAATTCTCATCCTTTGTGTGCGTGACTTGGTCAATTATGACACGTGGCCCGTACTTGGTTTGAGATGGCTACTTCAGTTGTATCGGCTGGACTTGGTTTTCATGGAGTCTGAAATACATGTGACCAGAATCGCATGGGATGCATGGAGTCTGGAACACATGGGGCCAGAGACGCATAGAATGCATGAAATCTGGGATGCACGGGCCAGAGACGCATATAGCCTGGGATGCATGGGCGAGTGCTGCCTGGTCTGTATAAAATCTGGGACGCATAGAGTCTAGAATGTATGGGACCAGAGACGCATGGAGTCCTTGTTTGTGTGGTACACGTAACGCTGCACACCCGACGAAAAGACAAAAAATAAAGTTCTAACGTGAGACTTCTGTCGTTTAGTAGGTTCACGTCTTTTAAGGCAATCTTTTTTATTAGGATTCTGTGTCAAAGATGCCATATCTGGTCCATATGAGGCCAAAGTTGTTTTGGCTGATTGGGACACAGACGTAGCTTTATTGGGCCACATGGTGACTCTACGGCCTGATTTGAGCCTTCTTTTTGGGGATGCACGATTGTTGAACGCATGGACATATATTTTCATGCTTCTACATGGCACATGGGAACACTGCTTATATTTTAATGGCGCTTGGCTTTGTGGTCACTTTGGCCCATGGCTTTTGACCACTGTGGCGCATGGCTTGTGGTTGTCTTTGACATAGCACTGGCTCTATTTGGCGCATGGCTCGGGACTCCTTTGGCACATGCCTAAGGACTCTTTTGGCACATGATGTAGATTTTTTATGCTTCTACAAGACCCCCTTCAAAGTTTTTAAACTTAAACTTTACTAGTTTTAAGTTTAGAATACTTTGAATAGATGCATGGATGAAGTAGGCGCATGGGTTGCTTCAGCGCATGTATGAAACATTCTTCTGCTTGGCGCATCTAGTCATTTGGCGCATGGGGAGGCCACTTAGCTGTTATCGTGCTGTCAGATTCATTCCTCGGTTTTGATGCCTAACTACTTAGGATCCAAAAATAGAGAGTTGGGGGAGAGAAAGAATAACGCTCTTTCTTTCCTACCTAATGTCTGTACGAAAGCTGAGTGCGGAAAGATCGGTCGAGTGGTTCGTCGATCTATTTTCTCTGACGATCGACGATCCAGCTACCATTGGCGGAGGTAAGGAGCAAAACTTGTGTCTTTCTTTTTTTGCGTCACTCGGACACTTTGGCACCTTCTGTTTGCATGTACGAGAAACTGCCCGTTCATGCGCATGCATTCTTCTTGGCTTGACACGCATGGTCGTTGTCGAAAGGTGGAGACATGAAAATGTACTGTAGGTGAGAGTTCTTACTTGGTAGTATGGGTGATGCTATCTCCGGACACTCATCTGAGATATGCATTGAGAAACCATACGCGACCATGCTTCATTAGTGCTTTCGCCTCTTCACGGTGACGGCTATGAGCGTGTATGCAGAACCTTGTTATCTGAGCGCATGGATGGCTAATTTGCCCTGAATCAATGAGTGGTGCATGACCCTATCGATACTTGTCTTCAAATATTCTGACTTTGTTTGTTCTCGTCTTGCAGGGACTGCCTTGGATTGCTTGGGTCCTGATGGAGCATGGAAGGATATCATAGTTATCGTTATTCATGATCAACAAGCACATTATCCAAAGAATTATTCGTGATCTTCCAACCTAGCTCACTATGGCTATCCCTAGTATGCGGCTAAGACGTGATGGCTGGATCTCGGACCGGGTCCTGGCAGCGCATATGTGTGGAAGTGGTGGGGCTAGTCATCCCAACCGGGATTTTTAGTCGCATCTTTTCACACGACAGAGTTGGGTCTGTAGGTTCGGATCTGTATTGCAAGCTCCCTTGCTATCCATCCGTATGGTTTCTTTTTCATGTATTGTGGCTTGCACTGAGGAGTTTGCTGAAGTGATAACCCAGAATGCGTTGAGCTATCGGCTTTACATACATTGGTACCAAAAATAGCACAAAGGGGTCTCATTCTCTTCAAATGTATCCATGATCTTGAATATTAATAAAAAATCCTTAAATGTAATGGACTTCCATATGTACTCATGATCTTGAGTATTAATGAAGATTTTTTTCTTCTTTTCTGTTAAGAACTTTTCTTGTTGCTGAGGGTATCGTGGCTGTGAGTATTATACCAGAGGTAGTATGAACGTAACATAACATCATAGTGGCAATAACGCTAATCTCTATCAGAGGTAGTATGAACATGATAGATTAGAGTACTTCCATTAAGAAAGTTTGATGGAAACATCATCTGCGATGTTAAGTACACTGTGGTGTAGAATCGATAGTGAAGAAGGTTTGTTTTTAGCTGAGTACGACCATGGTGAAGTATTTTTTTATGGAGGGAAAAGAAAATGAGTCAGAGGTAGTATGGACATGACTGCTTTCTTTTACTAGGGAACATAGCCAGCTCATAGTTTAGAGGTAATGTGGACGTGAACTACTTGCTTTATAGAGATTTTATGGAGATGACAACAAAAGGGACGAGTCAGAGGTAGTATGGACGTGACTACCTTCTTTTGAAGGAAAGAACGACTTATAGTTCAGAGGTGATATGGATGTGAACTACTTATTTTAGATAAGTTTTGAGGATCTGTTACCTATGGCATACTCGGGATTCCCGAGTACGGATAACAGATTTGTCTGCGTGCTACGGACGAAAATAATTTGCTGGAAAAGACATCAGCTGTGAACATCACACTTTTATGTCCCTCTGCTACGGATAGTAATGGAACACACATTTGTGTGTGTGCCTAACTTAGGCATAGTACTCATTTAGGAACTTATCGTTGATTGGCATCATGAACAAGTCTCTATTAGGCTTAGCGAGCATGTATGTGTCGCTGGAGTAGACCATTTCCACTACAAAGGTACCTTCCTACTTGGGTTAGAATTTTTTTGCCATCTTGTGGGTCATGATCATTGCCCTTCTTATGGTTAGGACGAGATCGTCTACCTGAAATGTCATTTCCTTCACCTTCTTATTGAAGGCTCCGGAGAGTCGTGCTTGATATAGCTCAATGCACTGATGAGCCAAGAGGTATTTTTCGTCAAGTGCCTCCAACTCTTGTAGGCGTCGACAGTGGTTGTCTTCGGCGGTTAGCTGGTGGTTAAGGGCTATCCGGACAGAAGGAATTTGGGTCTCCAAATTAAGTACGACTTTGCTTCTATAGACCAAGGAGAATAATGTGCTGCTAGTCAAAGTTCAGACCGTTATATGATAGGCCCATAGACATTCACCCAGCTTTTTATTCTAATCACGTTTGTTGGTGGAAACGCACTTTTGAAGGAGCTTGATAATGGTCTTTTTGAATGCTTCGGCTAATCCATTTGCAGCTAAATTATAGGCGGTTGAAGCTACATTTTGGATTCAATTTTTATCGCAAAATCGGAAGAAAGCGCAACTTTTCAATTATGGGACATTGTCATGAATAATCCTGCGAGGCAAGCCAAAGTGGTAGATGACGTGATGTTTAAGGAAACTGATCACGCTTGTTGTTTTACTTTTGTGAGCGGAACGACTTTCATCCATTTGGAGAAGTAGTTTGTGATAGCCAGGATAAATCAGTTCCCCTTAGACGAAGGTGGACTGATCGGCCCTATAATGTCTATTCCTCAAGCTTCGAACGGTCAAGACGTAATGGTTGGGTGTAGGAACTCTGAGGGTTGGTGAATGAAGTCGGCATAGATTTGACACATCATGCTCTTTTTCTCATAATTGACGGCACCTGCCATCATCGTCGGCCAATGATAACCCATGCATCGGAGGCGATCTTGAAGCTTAGGACCGGGTTGATAAGCACCACAAATACCTTTATGAGCTTCCCGGATAGCTTGCTTTACTTCTACGTCTGATAGGCTTCATAGCAGGAGTCCGTCATAGGAACGATGGTACAACATAGTGGATGTATCATAGTATAACCTGATGAAGCATCTTCTAATGGAAGTAACCTCCTTCGGGTCCTCTAAAAGGATTTCCTAGACAACATAGTCCATAAATAGGAGTTTACAATCTTTGGCATTGGTATCTGTGTCTACAGAGTGGGTTAGATTCATGCATAAGTTGTTCATTGGGCAGACTAGTTCTTGACCCACCACTGTGATCAATAGGTGGGTTTTGATTGGAGTTGCTAAAGAAGCAGTGAGGCCGACGAGTGCATCAGCCTCAATATTTTGCAGTCGATGTATGTTTTATGAAGAACTCTGTAAAAGTGGAGATTATGTCGACGATCGCTTGGTGGTAAGGGAGTAGGTCTTCGTGACAGACTTCGTACTCACCACAGACTTGACTGACTATTAATTTGGAGTCGCCATAGGCTTATAGGTAATCAACCTCTAGTTGTTTAGCTAGCTGAAGACTAATAATGAGAGCGTTGTATTCTGTCGCATAGTTGGAATACGGCTCCGTAAGCGAGTATGTGTGATGGATGACTATATCGTCGGAAGAGATCAACACTATCCCCACTCCGGCGACAATATTGCCTTTGGGCCATGTTCTGGAAGCCCCTTCGAAGAACATTTGCCAAACTGATCCTTCTGTCGTGATGGTGTTAGACTCTAACACCTCCTGAGGGATTTCGTCCTAAAGTTTTGAAGTCTCTAGCACTGGATGAGCTGCCAGAAAGTCGGCCAAAGCTTGACCCTTGATATCCTTTTGCGGGACAAATACAATTTCATGGGGCGACAATAGGATTGCCCACGTGGCTAGGCAAGAGTTAAGTGCCCTGGGTTTGGTCATGAGGACTCTGAGGGGGTTCACTCGAGAGATCAGATGGATGGTTTGCCCTGTCAAGTAATGGCAGATTTTTTGGACAACAAAGACTAGAGCAAGTCATTCTTTCTCGATCGTATTATACCTATATTCTGTGCCGATCATCATTCTGCTGAGATAGTAAGTAGCTTGCTCATAGCCTTCGTCGCTATTTTGGGCAAGAAGAACTCCAAGGGAATGATCCATTAGACATACATAGAGTAAGAAGGGTTTTTCCATGATTGGGGACACCAAAATCGGGGATTTAATGCGATACTTCTTAATATCGTCGAATGCTTGCTGGCATTCTTCCGTCCAGGCGAAGGAGACTCCCTTCTTCATGATCTGAGTGAAGGGTTGGCATCATCTGGAGAGATTGGATATGAATCTCCAATTGTATGTCAGTCTTCCCTGCAGACCACGAAGTTCTCGCAGGTTCCTTGGAGGATGCATATCCAGAATAACCTTAGTCTTCTCAGGGTCAATATGAATACCCTTTGAAGTTATAATAAATCCTAAAAACTTTACACTAGAGACTCCCAAGAATGACTTAGTGGGGTTTAACTTAAACTGGTGGGCTCGTATTAAATTGAATACCATCTTTAGGTCATGGAGATGATCATCTTGAAAATGGCTCTTGACAGCGATATCATCAATGTAATATTCCATTGCCTTAGAAATATCTTGATCTAGTTGTAGCCTGAGAATCCATCCATGAAGGACATACGCTCGAAACTATAAGTATTATCGATTATCACATCTGTGATTGGGAGAGAGAATTCGTCCTTTGGGCAAGCTGCGTTCAAATCATGAAATTCGATGCAGACACAAATTTTATCATTCTTTTTTATGACAAAAACGATGTTAGTTACCCAATCCAGATATTGTTCTTCACGGAAAAGCTACTTGCTATTAGCTTATTCACCTCTGCTTCGATGGCGTCCATGATGCCTGGACGAAATCATCGTTGTTGCTGCTTTACAGGTTTGGCGTTTGGCAGTATATTGAGTTTATGCATTACGATTTGCGGATCAAAACCTGGTATATCTTCGTAGTTCTAAGAAAAGTCGTCGATGTATTCCCTTACCAGCTGGACAAGGGATTCACGCTCTTCTGTCGAGAGATTTTTGCTGATAAAGATGGGCTTAGGAGAAACGTCGTCATCCAAATCAACCTGTACAACCTCGTCCTCAGTAGGAGGTTCCTGCTGCTTGAACCGTAACTCCCACAGAGATTTCAGTTTTTTAGCCCACGATTCTTCTTCAAAGAGTTCGATAGGATACTCATCGTCCTCTTCTGGATCGCTGAAACTATGTTGATGGACAATGTTTATTTAAGCACATCTCCGATGCTGATGTCGTCGGAGTCCCAAGCGAAAGACTGTGAAGAATGAGACAGTGTTTCATCTTCCTCTCCCGAGCCTTCAGGAGTTGTAGAAGGTGTGACATATCCTAAACCATGACAGGTCCACTGGTAATACGTCTTAGGCTTGCCTTTGGGGGCAAAGTGATACAGTGGTAAGCATCGTCCCTTGCCATAGTTCAGTCCTCGATCGCTCTTCAGATCGTATCCCATCTTCTGGAGAATACGCTTAGTCTGTATGCTGTAGCGGTGAAGTTGTATTCTACCGCTTTTCGGTTCTGGATCTTTCGAGACGAAGTCCCGAAGACCTTCAACTTTTCCAAAAATGATGGGCTTGTCCCCTTTATTCTTTGCTGGAATAAAGAAACAAGGGTCTTGGTTAAGATGGACCCAGTTTACCGAGTGAGTGGTGGCTACTTGCGTATGTAGATGTAAACCTAGACCATATTCCAAAGAATATGCGGCGTTCCATTCAACTACGATAAAGTAACTCAAAGATAAACCTTTGTTGAGAAAATACGTTATTTTCTCTAAAGGGATTATATCATCGAGGGATGGTATGTCGGTAGACGCCATGACGTATTCTTCCAGCTCATCTTCTTCAGTGGTTGTCAGTGACGCTGAGGGTGCTGGAGTTTTTTTGGGCGCTTAACTTCCAGCTGCCCTGGGGTTCTCATGGCAAGGGGATCATTGTCTGGAAAGTGTCTTTGTTCCCAGGATTTGACTACCGAGGATTTAGGCACCCTTCTATGAAGCTTGACCACGAGAGGAGTAGCTGTGTGGGCTGGGCGTCCTTTAAGACAGATTCTTAGGGGGTCGCCTGAAGCCATAACAGTATCAACTTCATTATCAGCATGATATTGTAAGATACATCCACGTCGATGACATAGTAAGTCACCTCTGTTCGAAGATCGCCAATTTAGCACCTCAAACGAATCTTGCCCAGTGGGTAACTTCTCCAGACGTTGAAGCCATTGATAGTGGTATTGGTGGCTGCCAGCCGATGCATCGGAATCCCCAAGGTCTGTAGCAGGCTTTGTGGGATAATGTTGAGAGATGATCCGGGGACGATATGCATTTGGCCCACCTTAATGGCTTTGATGTACCCTGTGTAATACAAGGGACGATCATGCATATTATTCTTTAACAACATATCCTGCTGAGAGAATGTGATGTTCGGGATTGCCTCAATCACATTGTTGCAGTAAGGGCATGCGATGGAATTCTCAGTCGGTGGCTTAATTTAGGCCAAATAAGAGTCGACGTTTTTCAAAGCCTCACTTAGAGCATCATGAGTCTTTTTGGAGAGACGAAGGAGCTCGAAGAGTGATAACTTCGTGGGAGTGTTGGCCAGCTGCGCCAAAATATCAAATTTGTAAGGCTTCTCCAACCCTTGAGTTGTGTCTTTCTGCAGAGGTTTGTCAATGTCACTCCCCGTTCTCGATATTCGTATTTGGAGCGTATTTAATTTTTTGGTAGCATAGTTGTATGTTGTAGAGAGACTAGACCCATTCTTTGGTTCACTCGGCTCTTGGTTTATTTGTTTGGTTTAGTTTGGTTTAATCATGAGTTGAACCCATGGTCCAAACCTCAAACCCTCCATATATAACCCAACTTCATTCTCTCTCTTCTCATTATTCTTCTTCCATTCTCTCTCTTAGGTTTTTTCTCTCCCTCTTTAAGCAAGTATACCTTGCATAAGGAATAAAGAAACCCTCTATTTTATTGTTCCATTATATTTATAATATGTTTCTCCATACAATTAGAACTTGGTATTTTCGATTTTGGTGGATGGATTAGTGTAGATCTAGACTTTTAGTTTAGAAGCTTTTCATGTGTCCTTGAGTTTTCTTGGGTTTTGATCTCCTAAAACTTTTTTTTTTGAAAACTTGTTGCTCTATGTTGATGAGCACTTAATTTTGAGTAGTTAGAACTTTACTTTACTAGATTTGGAAAATATTTAAGGTTTCTGTGAGACTCGTCTCACTGTTATAGTATACGTACCCGATATATGAATTTTATACATGTATAGCTTGCTTATTGTTTAATTGCTTACATCTTGCTTTATATCATTCATGCATTATTTAGGTTATTTTTGTAAATTTCCCTTAGTTGTATGCTTTGGACCGTTGGTCCCTTGGTTTTCTTGGAGGGTGGCTGTGATGAACCCAGGAGAGGGCATGGATTATGATCCAATGGCCTATGATCAGCCATTTGCCTATATAAGCAAACATTTCTCTTTCCTTCACTTTGTTTTCCTTCTATTTCTCTTTTCTTCTTTGTTTCTTTCCCAGAAGAGAGCAGCAGCCGAGCTTGGCCTTGGCCATGTGTGACCTTATTAGTGGTAGTATTAGGCTAGAACTTGACCGTAGGTAAGTACATCTTGCCAGCCGAAGGAACAACCATGGATCTTGTTTTGATTCTTAGTATAGCTTGTTTAATCACTTGATAGATTTTATTTGCTTAATACTTAGAACTTGTCTTCATGATGATTTTGATTTTCTTGTATTGTTGCTCATGGAGCCCGAGAACAGCAAGTCAGAGAACGCAAAGTTGGCCTAAAAATGTATACAAAAAGTACGCAGGGAACCCTTGTCGCATAAGCGAAGTTCCAGTGAGTGCACTTCACTGTGTTTCGGACGGGTACCCAGACTCTGCTGTAGACTCTGCCAAAAGTGAGATATGAATCTGGAATATTTATCTGATACGATGCTGACTGGCTGTCACTACCACTTTTTTTAGGAAAGAGTATTTTTGGTCATTTCATAATTAGTTAATTATTGTGCATATTTATTTATAGTATTATTTATTTATTGTTAGATGTTGTATTATATTTGGACTTGTGTTAGTGGACCTAACTAGATTAGGTTTGACTCTTGGACCAACATTTATTTTAGTAAAACTTGAGCCCAACAACTAGCCCAATTCTTTAAGTTAATGATTTGATTAATCAAACCATTAGGATTAGAACATTCCTTCCTTAATGATTTTCCTCATGACATCCCAATAGGGGTATTTGGATCTTTGTACCATTGCTTGGGGAGGGGTAAGTGGTCGACCCCTATATAGAGAAAAGACTCTCTCTCCTCCCTCTCATTTCATTCCAATTACTTTTCACTTGGTGTTCTTCCCCAATTTAACCCATCACTCCACCAAATTCCTACCAAATTCACTCACAATCCTTCTCTACTTCATTATTGGAGGTTATTGGAGCAAGAAAGAGGCAAAGATCTACTAGGAGGTGAAGAGTGCACAAGTTGAGGGCTCTTTGCATCTAATTAGAGACTTGCATTGGGAATCCATCTCCCAATAGGTACATTTAAAATTTTTCCTTTTAATTAGACTCTAAATCTATAGTTTAATCATCAAGAACCCAATCTTGGACTATGGCTACCTATAGGAAGAAGAATTGACCTCTAGGGACTCCTATTGTGAAAGTTATATTAATTTTTGTGTCCAATTTGGAAGAAATCCAAGATTGATGCACCATGTATTTGTCAATAGGTCAATTGGACCAAATTGATATTAGTATGATCATGTGAGACTAGTGTCGTATCCATAATTGGATACGAGTAGGCCGTATCATGATACTTTGTGACATATGATTAAGAATTGGTGTTTTCTTCATTTTATTGGTTTATTGTGTCCATATTCCCATAGATCTATTATAATTAGTATATATTACTAAATTCTAGTCCTATTTTATATATTAGTTATGTTCATAATGTTTTGTGATGATTGGGAGTAGTTATAGTATGTATCATGGAGTATCATATTGTGGATGAGTATATTATTCAAATTGCACTTTAGGTGTTTAATAAATTTCCATATGTGTGTGTGTGTGTATATATATATATATATATATATATATATATATATATATATATATATATATATATATATATATATATGCAAGTGTATATATCCATAGATATATATAGGTGTCTGTCATATATCAATAGCCTGATACATGTGTTGAAATGGATGTAGGGGAGGGGCACTGCTCGAGCCTGTGCTATGGAAAATATAGAAGGGATTTTGTGCATGTGTGTAAGAGTAAGTGAACTATTGAATGGGAATGATGTATCAGTGGTGGAATGGATACACTGATGTATAATGCCTCAGTGCAGTGTGCAGGATGCCACACACTTGAGCAACCAGGGAGCAGCAGCTAGCCCATGGACTGAACCAAGGGTGCACAGTCGAGTGAGGGAAGTCACCGCTTCACAAGTACAGTCGGGCATTGCCTGGACTGAAGGAAGCAACAATGTGTTGTACAATGTATTAGAGTGGCCAGAAAGAGAGTATCAGCAACAAGGGTCGGTTTGCACTGATTGGATGAAGTTGTGGAGTAGCTATGACCACAACTATAAGCGAGAGTGCAACAACAGACAGTTGCTCGGGCAGCTATGCTTGTTAGCAGTAGGCATTATTAGCAAGTAAGGGGGGAAAGGATTTATGAATGCAAACCACCTGAGATCAGACCCAACCAACTGCTCACTAATACTTGATATCAGTGAGTGAATTTAGGAAGTGGTATCAGTGAGGTGTAGGTTGGTTTAGTATCAGTTATATTATTAACAAAGGGTTTGTGAGTGTGTAGATTACCATAGTGAGTGATATCTAGTATAGGTGTAGATGGTGAATTTTATAAAAAAAATAAGTTAGTGGTATCAGTTAGGTGTGGAGATAGGAATGGAGTATCAGTTACCAGTCAGGTAATGTAGTATGTGAGGTATTAGTGCGTGGGGGTAATGATGTATCAGTGTTGTGAGGTAGTGTTATGGATTGGTATTAGGTATTAGTATAGTTAATAGTTAAGTTGGTATCAATAGGTATATTAGTGTTATGGGTTATCCAAAATACCAAGTTATAGATAACACTAAGGTATATAATATGGGTATATATAATTAAGAGATATATTTAAGATATTGAGATACGGGGTATCTCAAGGTAAGGGTAATGTTAGGATACGGGCTAAGGTAATTGCATATTAACCAAGGTATTGGTAATATTATATATATATATATATATATATATATATATATATATATATATATATATATATATATATATATATATATATATAAACTAGTATTGACCTATAAACATAGGTATATGCTAATATAACCTAGAAATGACTAGTTTGACCAAGTTTGACTTAGAGATGACTTAAAGGCCTAGAATTTGACTAGTTTAACTTGTATTCATTCCAAAACCTTGTATTGATGTAATATTTCATATTTAGGTCTCCAAGGTACCGTCCAAACATCTTTGATATTGTTCACCAGGTTCCACGTGAGTACATTCTCTGATAGTTCCCCGTTATGATATCCTCTATGTTTCTTGTATTTAGTGTAGATATCTTTGATTTTTCTGACACTTGGTTTCACGGATTGGTATTCCTGGATCCCATCATGAGATATTATTTCTGGTAGTTCCTAGCATATTTCTTGTGCGAGCCCGTTGTTCTTGTACACATATGGACACTGATTCATGAGAAGATTAGCTTCCTTCTCATGGAATCCTGTGTTAAAGCGTGTCATATTTGGATCCACTATACCAGTCGGGAGGGGGAGTATGTAGTGTAGATATGTGATCATACATCACAGTTTTTGTTTTTCTTGCATAATGTTACTCATACACTGCACGTATGATTAACCAGGCCCATGGTTCTTGAGCAGTACCCAAAAATCGATCACACGTTGTCACTAGTACTCACTCACTTAGATAGTTGTATTTCTTGATTCTATATATGATGTTCATATCTCTTGTACATATTTCTCGTATTTTCTTATTTCTGTATATTTCTACCATGCTCTGTTCATCTTGTATATACTCTCAATTTACTATTACATATTCTTTATCATTTATTGGAACTGCTGCTAAAGGTGTACTTTGCTCCAATCCTGACTGGATATATTTTTCCCAGATAACGCTGAAGAGTGGTATCCCACTCTCTACGGGCCTCAGGACGTAGTTGGCTTAGAGATAGAGGTTGTGGCTCATGAGGGACTCATCCTAGTTGAGATAGACGACACTTTACCAGTAGCTTAGTAGATAGGCTTATTTTGTCTGGATTTGTCTCCAGCATTTGACAGTTAGTCTTTATTATATATTTTTTAGACTCATTGGATATTATTTTTGTCTTGTGAGTTGTATTTGACTTTTTAGTTCCTTATATCATATTTTGTGCGTTGTTCCATCTTATAGTTCTGTGATTGGGTATTCATATTTCATTGGGGGCTTTATATATCTTGATGCTCATTATTGTTAGATATTACAGTTTACCCAAACAACGTTCTATAATCAATGCTGCGACGTAGGCTGGACGTCGTTCACGTACTCGTGTCCCTACACCGGGTGCAGGTCGTGACACTAGCAATCCATAAAGTCTAAAAATTCGATTCATGTACATCTGAGCCAACTACTCTGTAGACTGTCCCACTATAAAGGGAAGAAAGTGAGCACCTTAGTGAGTTGATCCACTATTACCCAAATTGTGTCTTTGCCAGCTAGGGATCTAGGAAGACCGATCACAAAATCCATGGTGATATGCTCCCACTTCCATTCCAGAATTGGTAAAGGTTGAAGAACTCATGCTGGTCTCTGATGTTCAGCTTTAACTTGCTGACAAAACCAAACGGGAGACAAACCGAGATATCTCTCTCTTCATTCCATTCTACCAAAAATGTTGACGAATGTCTATGTATATCTTGGTTCCTCGGGGATGTACTGAATATTGCGAACTATGGGCCTTTGACATAATCTCTTGACGAATGTCTCCAATAGGTACATAAGGACGATTCCCAAAATGGAGAGTTTTGTCACTATGAATGCTCTGTTCTGGTCTACGTCCTGCCTCACACTCTCCTCTGAGTCGCTGAAGCTTGACATTTGTTGCTTCTGATACCTTAATTCTATCCACTATACTAGATTAAACTTGCAGACCAGCCATCAATGTTGTGTCGCCTGGTAATACTACCTCTATGCCCATATCTCGAAGGTCTTCTAGTGTAAACACCCAGATTTTTCAGAAATTAAAATATGAATTTTAGGATTTTTCTGTAATTTTTAAATAGTTATTATAAATTTTTTCTAGAATTAAATATTTTTGTGAATTAAAATAAATATTAAAATATTATAAAAATAATATTTTTGAGTGTTAAATAAATAATTAGACATAGTATAATTTTTCCAGAATTTATTGGACCTAAAAACTATTTTTAAAAAACCTAAAAATATTATTTTAAATAAACTAAAATAAACCGGTTTAAACCAATATAAACCGAACCGAACCTATACTAAACCCACCCTATTGGATCGGGTCGGATCTGGACCCGAATCCAAAATACGACCCGACCTGACCCGCTAGCAATTATCTACAGTAACTCTCGTCTTTCCGAATCCTCCGCCGCTCTGACTTCCACTCCGCCGTTTCACCCGCCACCACCGTTTTCCCGACTGATCGTATCCCCCTAATATCGGCCGCCCCTACCCCTTCTCCTCCCTGCCGCCTCCAACAGCCAACCGACCACATCTCTGCCCTAGCCTATAAAACCCGACAACCCCCGAGCCCCGCCATCTCCACAATCACCACCATCCGTCGATGACCCACTGCCTCTCCAACCGCCGCTTCTCCCCTCCGAAGAACCCCTCTCCGCCATCATCCTCCGCCGCCACCACCTCTCTACTGCCAACCCAGCAACCCTGGCCACCCGTTGTCCCCAACCACTTCACTACAGCCTCCACTTCCCCGGTGCCTCCGCCACGTCTCCCATCCGCCGCGACCCTCCGCAACGACCCTCCGACCGACAAGATCCTCCTGCGACGACTCCCACGCCGACCTCAGCAGTTGAGCAGCCACCACAGTAGTCGCAGCAGCGCCGCCACCCACCGCCGACGTGCGCCGTGACGCCTCATCCCCGTACAGTATTGTCAATTCTGACTCCCTGTTTCGGTGACTCGTTCTCTCTCCTCATCGCGCAGATTTACGAACGGTTTATTGCGACACGTTCGCTGTGTAACCCTCTAGAACCCCGTACAAATAGTTCGGGGTATCGCGTCCTGTGTCGGTCTCAAACTGCGACACAAAAACAGGAAAAACAACCCCTATTTCTAAAAATTCAGAAATTATCCCAAACTCACAAGTTTACGACCGTTTTGCGTGCAACCTGTGAAATAATTCTGAAATTCACTTAAACAGTTCATTAGACAATATAACCAAGTTTTACACCCTGTATTTAGTTTAATTTATCTTGCTGTAGTTTGTGTTTTATTCTCGGGTGAAGTTGACCAAAAACTTTGTCTTTAACAACCCTGAATTTTCCCGAACTGGGTGCGTCCCGCTAAATGAGGCAACTTGGTCGTATGTGAATTTTACCGAAAGGTGTGCACCATCAATACGGACGTGTAGGATTTCGAGGAAGTTGATTTGGATGTGCGTGCACACCGAAATTAACGCGTATCCGTCACAATTGTCTCGTATCGACCCTATTTTGTAACTCATTGTAACTTTGTGTGTGCTAGTCGTTTTGTAACAAAACTTATGCCATCGGACTCATAGAATTTTGCTAGTCCTGTGACCCAAGTTGGGTTCGATTCTGAGAACGTTGACAAAATCCCGTATCGTGGGCCCCACGGCTCCACTAGACGGGCGATTTTGTGATCGGCTCATCAGAATCCAGTTCTGGATATTCCGTTGGGTTCGTATCTTCGTTTTGGACTTGTAGACACTAAGTTTGATGAATTTGGAGAACTTTGTCTCTGGCATATTTTTCGGTATGAAGTGGGCCATATGTGGACCCAGCTTTGACCAGAAACTGTCAATTTTGTCCCTATGTCCAAATTGGACTTTTGGGTAGGCAATCTTAGCTATTTTATATCTTCTGAGAATGATGGTAGTATTTATTTCAGCATCCGGAGGAGTACTTAAAGATCCCGCTGATACAGAAGCCACTGTTGGAATCCAAACCCCAAGCAAGTGTACCTTGCCAATCTTGCAGTACTTGCTACATAATATTCTCTTAATTTATTTATATGATGTATCTGTTCAACCTAGGACCGTGTGACATTGCTTAACGTCTGAATAATATTCAGGTGTCAAGGCCGTACGCGGAGTTGTGTAACGTCACCTAGAGATTGATATCGCGACCGTATATATTTTCGTGCTTGCATTATCAAGTACGTTATACCATATGACACTTGACACTATTTATGTAACATAATCTTTCCTGATATATTCATGGTGATTCTGTATAGGTTACAGAATTTGTGACATAGATATTACATATCTATCATTATGACTTGTTGTATTAGATATGATCTTGCGTGTCATGGATATGAGACGTGTAGTTACATTGGTGGGGAGAGACACACAGGCTACAGGCTAATTTTATATATATATTTATTATTGTGAGGCTCTAAACTGTACATCAGAGCTAGGCACTATACTAGTGATATAACTGCTACCCGGCTCCCCAACACAGAGCTTGTAGTAGTCTCAGCCTGAGTTCTAGTGCTGCTCTTATTTTGTATATTACTTAGCTGGTTACATAGTTTGCCCTATTGATACATCTTTATATACTGCATTTATTTGGCTTGAGTTATTCTTGTACCTTGCTATGTCCCCTGAGGACCTGAAATTCGGATTATGTCTCCAGGTATAGTAGAGAAGATCTACCCCGAGGTATACGTGACAGGAGCAGACACTGGAGCAGTACCAATACCAGTGGACGAGGTGATGCCAGAAGATTTCTCCTGAGTATTTGCTTTATATACTCAGTCATTTCTGTTCTTGATACTATATTTCATGTCTCGTGGATTTCTGTATTAAACTCATTATCGGGTTATTCCTCGAGATATTTATTGAGACTTGTTGATTATTATTTCATCTTGATTATTCTGATATTGATTGTATTTATCTTCTGTGGATGAGATTAGATTTAGACTGTGACTTGTATCGTAGACCTTTATTGTTGTTTTACAACTTAATTATACTCTAATGGGTCCATTAAATTGGGTTTGTCCATTGGAGTGTGCTGCTGGCCATTGCCACGTGTCTAGTCCCTCGGTATTTTGGAATGGGGCATGACATAGTTTTTTTGGTGGCCCATGCAGGTCAACGACTAAATTATTTCGATTTTAACTAAGGGACCGAGCAAACATGCGATAAGGATATGATATGTTATAGGATCTCATCCACTTGATTAAATCGTTCTTGATCTCTATATCGGTTTTAAATTATTTCTTGACTTGCATCCTGCCTTGAATCCCCTATGCGCCTCTTATAGTTTATTTTGGATGCAGAGTAATGGATTCACCAGCAAGAGATGAGACTCCTGCAGGAACACTACAAGGTGTTATGGTTACCCACGAAGAAGAAACGACACCAGTGGGTGGAGGTCAAGCAACACAACAAAGCAATCAAGCAGGTCAGCATACCTCAAGATTCCGGTGAGACAATATTCTACCTCCGCCACAGTTCACACCACCAATGCCCGTATTCCCACAAGGCCAGCCTATGGACAGACAACAGATATTCCAAATGTTCTACGCAATGATGCAAGCCCAACAACAGGTTCATCAAGAGGCCCAGCAAAGCCAAGCGGAGAAGTTCTTTGACGGACTTAGCTCTGAGCTACAGAAGCTAATCAGCTCTATTGTAACTACTTTAGACACGGACGTCCTTGCTGCAGCCCGACGCATGGAGCACGTCACCAGGAGAGAGTCTAGCCAAAAGCGGTCGAATGCATTAGCACCAGACCAAGCACAACAGGAAAGAGCTGCAAAGCGACCACAAATGAATCCACCACAGAGAGCATTTATACCACTAGCACTAGTCCTTCCTACTTGTCGCTACTATGGCAAGGTAGGCTATCTTGCCAAGGAATACTGACACAGATTGGGATTATGTTTAGCATGTGGATCCAAACAGCATTCGGTAAGGGATTGCCCTGAACGTCGAGAGAAAGCACTGATGATTCATCAACCAGCCACATCAGCACCAGCTAGAGTACCATAGGGAGAAGCTGCAAAGAGATCTCACATGCACCAGCCACCCAGAGCATCTCCGTAAGTACTGCATACCTGTCAATATTGTGGCAAGCGAGGCCATTATGAGAGCGAGTGCAGACATAAATTGGGATTATGCTTGATTTACGAATCCAACCAACATTTATCCAAGGATTATCCTGAGCATCGAGAGGGAGCACTAATATTAAACCGACAAGCTTTACCAGCACCGAGGCCACCTTTGGCAACCCAGGCAGCACTTTTTCAGCAGGCCTAGCAACAGCAGAGGGCACCACCACAAGGACGCGAACAAGTTTTTACGATAACAATGGAGGATACGCAGACTCGTGGAGTAGCAAATACGCGTAAGATTTAACTTTTATCATAGCTATCTATCCCTAGTGATGCCTTAGCACGTGCCTGTTAATTCCATTCTCTATCCCAAGCCTAGTAATATGAACTTGTTAGTATTAGATACCCAAGTTTTTCTAAGCTGTAGATTTCCTTGTTCTAACCAGATTCCTTTACTCTTGAATTACTTCTCTCTCATTGCTTAGGAAAATATTTTTGTTCCTTCCCTACATATTCTGCTTAACCCTCACACTTTCTCTCGATTCTGCTTATTCATGATTCTTTATTCTTTGTGTCTTGCTTCAAACATGTCTTACAACCGTGTCATCTTATCTGACCGGTTATGTTTTCTTAATTGCGATGACATATTTTAAGGAGGCTAGATTGTAAACATCCGGATTTTTCAGAAATTAAAATATAAATTTTAGGATTTTTTTGTAATTTTTAAATAGTTATTATAAATGTTTTCTGGAATTAAATATTTTTGTGAAATAAAATAAATATTAAAATATTATGAAAATAATATTTTTGAGTGTTAAATAAATAATTAGACATAGTCTAATTTTTTCAGAATTTATTAGACCCAAAAACTATTTTTAAAATACCTAAAAATATTATTTTAAATAAATCGGTTTAAACCAATATAAATCGAACCGAACCTATATTAAACCCACCCTATTGGATCGGGTCGGATCTGGACCCGAATCCAAAATCCGACCCGACCCGACCTGCTAGCAATTATCTACAGTAACTCTCGTCTTCCCGACTCCTCCGTCGCTCCGACTTCCACTCCGCCGTTTCACCCGCTATCGCCGTTTTCTCGACTGATCGTATCCCCCTAACGCCGGCCGCCCCTACCCCTTCTCCTCCTCGCCGCCTCCAACAGCCGACCGACCACATCCCCGCCCTAGCCTATAAAACCCGACAACCCCCGAGCCCCGCCATCACCACCATCATCACCATCAACCGACGACCCGCTGCCTCTCCAACCGCCGCTTCCCCCCTCCGACCAACCCCTCTCCATCATCCTCCGCCGCCACCACCTCTCCACTGCCGACCTAGCAACCCCGGCCACCCGCTGTCCCCAAACCACTTCACCACCGCCTCTACTTCCCCGACGCCTCTGCCACGTCTCCCATCGGCCGCGACCCTCGGCAACGACCCTCCGACCGACGAGATCCTCCTACGACGACTCCCCCGTCGACCCTAGCAGCTGAGCAGTCACCACATCAGCCGCAACAGCGTCGCCACCCTCCGCTGATGTGCGTCGCGCCACCTCATCCCCGTGCAGTATAGTCTATTCCTACTTCCTGTTTCGGTGAGTCATTCTCTCTCCTTATCGCGCCAATTTTCGAACGGTTTATTGGGATGCGTTCGCTGTGTAACCCTCTCGAACCCCGTACAAATAGTTTGGGGTACCGCATCTTGTGTCGGTCGTAAACC
The DNA here is from genome assembly GCA_036927795.1 of Iris macrosiphon. Lineage (NCBI taxonomy): Eukaryota > Viridiplantae > Streptophyta > Magnoliopsida > Asparagales > Iridaceae > Iris > Iris macrosiphon. The sequence goes on along the minus strand of JAYESA010000008.1, from coordinate 127,847,047 downwards.
GCGACGCAAAAACAGGAAAAATAACCCCTATTTCTGAAAATTCAAAAATTATCCCGAACTCACAAGTTCACGATCGTTTTGCGTGTAACCTGTTAAATAATTTTGAAATTCACTTGAATAGTTAATTAGACAATATAACCAAGTTTCAAACCCTGTATTTAGTTTAATTTATTTTGTTGTAGTTTGTATTTTATTCTTGGGTGAAGTTGACCAAAAACTTGGTCTTTAACAACCCTAAATTTTTTTGAACTGGGTCCATCCCGCTAAACGAGGCAACTTGGTTGTGTGCGAATTTCACCGAAAGGTGTGCATCGTCAATACGGACGTGTGGGATTTCGAAGAAGTTGATTTGGATGTGCGTGCACACCGGAATCAACGCGCATCCGTCGAAATTACCCTGTATCGGCCATGTTCTGTAATTCATTGTAACTTTTGTGTGCTCATCGTTTCACAACAAAACTTACGCCATCAGACTCGTAGTATTTTGCTGGTCCTGTGACCCAAGTTTGGTTCGATTCTGAGAACGTTGACAAAACCCCGTATCGTGGGCCCCACGGCTCCACGTGATGGACAATTTTGTGATCGGCTTATCAAAATCCAGTTTTGGACATTCCGTTGGGTTCGTATCGTCGTTCTGGATTTGTAAACACTAAGTTTGATAAATTTGGAGAACTCTGTCTCTGGCAAGTTTTTCGGTGCAAAGTGGGCCATATGTGGACCCCGCTTTGACCAGAAACTATTAATTTTGCCCCTGTGTCCAAATTGGACTTTTGGGTAGGCAATCCTAGATATTTTATATCTTCTAAGAATGATGGTAGTGTTTATTTCAGCATCCGCAGGAGTACTTGAAGATCCTGCTGATACAGGAGCAACTGTTGGAATCCAAACCCCAAGCAAGTATACCTTGCCAATCTTGCAGTACTTGTTACATAATATTCTCTTAATTTATTTATATGATGTATCTGTTCAACCTAGGATCGTGTGACATTGCTTAACGTCCGAATAATATTCGGGTGTCAATGCCGTACACGGAGTTGTGTAACGTCACATATAGATTGATATCGCAACCGTATATATTTTCGTGCTTGCATTATTAAGTACGTCATACCATAGGACACTTGACACTATTCATATGACATAATCTTTTCTGATATATTTATGGTGATTCTGTATAGGTTACAGGATTTGTGACAGAGATATTACATAGCTATCATTATGACTTATTGTATTAGATATGATCTTGCGTGTCATGGATATGAGACGTGTGGTTACATTGGGTGGGGGGAGACACACATGCTACAGGCTAATTTTATATATATATTTATTATTGTGAGGCTCTAGACTCTACATTAGATCTAGGCACTCTACTAGTGATATAACTGCTACCGGCTCCCCGACACAGAGCTTGTAGTAGTCTCAGCCTGAGTTCTAGTGATGCTCTTATTTTGCATATCACTTAGCTGGTTACAAAGTTTGCCCTATTGATACATCTTTATATACTTTATTTATTTGGCTTGAGTTATTCTTGTACCTTGCTATGTCCCCTGAGGACCTGGAATCCAGATTATGTCCCCAGGTATAGCAGAGGAGATCTACCCCAAGGTATACGTGACAGGAGCAGACACTGGAGCAGTACCAATACCAGTGGACGAGGTGATGCCAGAAGATTTCTCCTGAGTATTTGCTTTATATACTCAGTCATTTCTGTATGATACTCTATTTCATGTCTCGTGGATTTCTATATTAAACTCATTATCGGGTTGTTCCCCGAGATATTTATTGAGACTTGTTGATTATTATTTTATCTTGATTATTCTGATATTGATTGTATTTATCTTCTGTGGATGAGATTATATTTAGACTGTGACTTGTATCTTAGACCTTTATTGTTATTTTATAGCTTAAGTATACTCTAATGGGTCCATTAAATTGGGTTTGTCCATTGGAGTGTGCTGCTGGCCATTGCCACGTGTCTAGTCCCTCGGTATTTTGGGACTGGGGCGTGACATCTAGAATCTTTTGCTGGGCCGTAAGGAAATAAAATCCTGCCCTCCAGCTCAAAGCATCGACTATGACATTGGCCTTCCCAGGATGATATGAAGGTCAAGATCATAGTTTGTCATCAACTCTAGCCGTCTTCTCTGTCTCAAGTTGAGACCCTTCTGGGTAAAGACATACCTCAAACTCTTGTGATCAGTAAAAATCTCTTCTCGGTCTCCATATAGATAATGTCTCCAAAGTTTGAGCGCAAACACTACTACTGCTAACTCCAAGTCGTGCGTCAAATAATTCTTCTCATGGTCTCGAAGCCACAGAGACGCATAAGCTATAACATTGCCTTGTTGCATAAGAACACAGCCTAGTCCTTTTCCTGACTCATCACAATATACGGTGAAACAACCTATCCCATCTGGAAGAGTCAAAATAGGTGTCGTAATTAACTTTTGCTTGAGCTTCTCGAAAGAGGTTTGACATTCATCTGTCTAATCAAAGCACACATCTTTCTTTGTTAACTATGTCAAGGGTGCAGAATTTTTAGCAAAGTCTGACACAAATCTTCGATAATATCTTGCTAACCCCAGGAAACTATGAACTTCTATAACCGTTCGGGGAATTGGCTACGTCTTAATGGCTTCTATCTTCTGGGAATCCACTTCTACTCCACCTTTAGCAATAATGTGCCCTAAGTATAAAATATGATCAAGCCAGAACTTGCACTTGCTATACTTGGCATAAAACTTATGTTCTCTAAGGATTTGAAGAACTGTGCAAAGATGTTGCTCATGCTTTACTTCACTTCGACTGTACACTAAAATATCGTCAATGAACACTATCACGAACTTATCCAATTATGGCATAAAAATATGATTCATGAGATCCATAAATACTAATGGCGCATTGGTTGCTCCAAAGGACATTACTAGAAACTCTCAATGTCTATATCTTGATCTGAATATCGTCTTAGGTATATCCTGCTTTCTGACTCTGATCTGATGATATCCGGACCGTAAATAAATCTTGGAAAATACGCTGCTCTACTAAGTTGATCGAACAAGTTATTGATTATTGGCAAGAGATACTTGTTCTTGATGGTTACTGCATTGAGGATACTATAATCAACACATAATCGTGACGTTCCATCCTTCTTCTTCACTAGAAGCATTAGGGCTTCCCAAGGCGATCTACTAGCACAAATGAATCCCTTGGTTCTTAATTCTTTAATCATTTGGTACAAGACTTCTAACTCTAATGGTGCCATTCTCTAGACTCTCTCTGACACTGGTTCTGTTCCTGGAAGTAGATCAATGGTAAACTCTCTCTTTTTTTTTGGTGGAATACTTGGAAGCTCTTCGGGGAACACATTTGGAAACTCACTGACCACTCTGGGGAATTGTACTCCTTCTGCTACTGTCATTCTCATGATTACTGACAGAGACTCTATCTCTCCTCTAGAAAAGGAGAATTCCTCCACTCCGGGGATACGAAAGATAACCTTTCCAAAATGGTAATCTACCGTTGTGTATTCGGCACTCAACCAATCCATTCCTAGGACGATGTCATAATCTTCCATAAGAAATTCTATCAGTCTAGCGAGAAATTCTCGCCCTCACACTATGACCCGACATGATGTATAAACCCTATTGACTCCCACGATACCGTTACCAGTAAGTATATTGACTCTTACTGATAATGATTCGGGTTCTAGTCCAACTCGTATATCAAATCGTGCAGACATGAAGGAATATAATGCACCAGAATCAAATAATACTGAAGCCGAATAGGAGTTGACAAGAATGGTACCTGCCACCACCTAACCTAAAGCTAGCTGCTCCTCCATGGTGAGTGCCATAGCATGGCCTCATCCTTTCGTTGTTGGTCCTCGCTGCTGCGAACCTCCTTGCCTGACTTGTACTTGAGCTTGGGCCTGCGCATACTGTTGTGGCCTCTGCTGCTAGAATACTTAAGATTTGCTCGACAAAGCCTCTGACCCTGGTTCTACTGAACCAGTACTGGTGCCCTATATTATGGTCCTGCCAGAAAGGATGATGATGAACTAGCTCTGTGTGGATAAAAACCCCACTCCGTGGCCTGGTGCCCCACAGGCTAAACACAACCCTTGTGCTCTGTGGCACTCTGATAAAACGTGCCCTGGTTTTCCAAAATAAGAACACCCTACTGAAGGAGATATTATTTGATGTTGAGTTCGGGTTGGGGCTGTCTGCTGAACTAAGGCTGTTGAAACTGGCCTCCTCGGAGATCCAATGGTTAAAGCCCTAACTTCTGGGGCTTGTGCTGAAGATTGGGAGTAAGAATCTCCTGATGTGTGGGTCCTCTTCCGCCTTCCAATTCTATCCACGATTCTCTGGGAGGTATACTCATGCATCCTTGTTGCCTATAATACTACATCAAAAGTCTGGAACTCATGTTGTTCCACCGCCAATATGATCTTCAAGTGAATTCCCTGCTGGAACCTCCTAGCTCTATCCAGTTCGGTTGTCACCAAGGTGGGAGCAAACCGATTAAGTCTGCAGAACTTTGTCGCATAGTCGTCGATAGTCATGCCCATCTTCTTCAAGTTGTTAAACCTTTATTATAGATCATAATGCGACACTACATCAAAGTATCTAGTCTAAAATCTTTTACTGAAGATAGCCCAAGGGACGGGTACTATTAGTAAAATCATCTGTGTTGCCCACCAGTCTCAGGCCAAGTCTAGCAACTACAGTCGAACTACTGACACTTGCTCTCTGTCAAGCACTCCTTTTGCCTCTAGGATAGCTTCAGTATCCTGAACACGTATCCGATGCAATCGCATCCTCGGTGTCATAAAAATACGAGGGTTGGAGGCGCTTAAAGTTGCTTGTCGAGTTGTTGGCACGATGTTCGCCTCTTTCCAAAGCCCATTGTACTGACCGAATGAGTACATCCTCTCAACATCCTTGAGATGCCAATAATTTTTGAAGGATACCAATAAGCACACTGTTGTCCCCTCCTGTATCAGGTACTGGTTGTACGGGAGGTACTGGTCAGATCTGAGGTTCCTCATCTTGAGCTGTTCTGGACCCGGCGCCAGAATGCTGAGGCTGAACCTCAAGGGTTTGTTAGGCATCAAGATAATGTCCTGCTACTGGAGAAACTTGGACTGGATGATCAAAAGGACCAGGAACAATGTCCCTGAAAGATGAAGGACACAAGGATCATCAAATGGACGAACATGATTGATCGAGGATCAAAGCAGATGTTGAATCAAGATTTCAGGGATATAAATTTGACACTAAGAGGAGATCAAGGAGAAGCATGATTGAGACATCTAAAATATCTGGTTAACCCCCAAACTTCTAAATTTTTTAGACTTGCATGGGTCACCAGTTAAACCGTGTCATGCTCCAGAACCAGAATACTGGAGAGCGGGGACAGACAAAGCCAGCTACGTATACCGGAGTACTCTATACCCTAAGATACGGTCATGGTTGTCTAGGCATGTGAGAGGTTACTATACAGTCCATCAGGCAATCATGGGTCTAGAATCCTAGGTGTCTCAATCTCAAGCAACCAATAAGTTATAAGATATATGATCACCAAACATATAATAGTGAGGCATCCCAAACTATATATACACAGATGATCATGAAGCTAGTTATAAAATAAAGTACGGACAAGAGTATCATGTTACATAATCATCTATAGCTATAGTCTATAATATGCTTTACATGTAGGCCCGCATGCTAGAATATCAAGTCCCAAAGTACGAGCTAAACATGTGCTCGATGGATAAATGCCTCAAAAGAATAATGTACAAGATCAAGTGGGTAAGAAAGAAGAAACCCACTCATGTCCTCGGGTGCTCCTGGTGTTCACCATCTTGAGATGGGAGATACGGGAGATCCTGCGGTCCTGCTCCAAAATCTGGCCATACAAAACCAGTGGGGTCAGACCCCAAAATAGCAAGAACCATAAGGGAGCCAAACTTAGGAACTAAAATCAGCATGCAGACAAATCAATAAGAAATAGTATAAAGAATATTTAAATAAGTGTTACAGGTAAAAATAACGGTTAAACACATGCTCTGGAGTATTAAAAATGGATATTTGAGTCAGTACTCAGGTTACAGTTTTCGGATCAGTTGTTAAACATATTAGGACAGGATTATACTAAATTGGAAATCCAGTAATCACGGTCAATCATGCCCTACAACTTGCTATCATTAACTAACTAGGGTTATCACAGTCCTAGTTACTAATATATGTAGTTTGAGATTCCTTACAGCCATATACCTTGCAAACTATCTGGTTTATCCAAACAAAGATGTACATAGTATAGATTTATCAGGTATAATCATTTCTTATCTTTTCTGATAGTGCAATACTCGCCGGTGTCTTGGATGTGTGCCCCTCATGACGGAGAGCTCCAAATCTATCAGGTGTCGCTGGAATACCGGAATAGCATGTAGCCAGGAAATCTCTTTATATGCTTTCTATATTATTATTCTAGTTATTAGCCAGGACAATTATCAAGGATTTTCAACCGCAGTGCTCAGGAATCTGCCTTAGACATGATGCAAGACAAGATAGTAACTTGACGAGTTTAAAAAAATCAACCATGAGGATACAGGTCATGTAATACAGGTGCTACTTAATGCCTTGATCAAGACAGTTACAGGAATTCTCAAGTCAGGAGTGCGCTACGTCGAGCCACTATCAAGAGTATCAGAATCAGGATTAATTATCAATACAGGATCATGATTATCAGTACACTATCAGGATTATCAATACATGATTAGTTTTATGTCAAGATTTAAAAGTTTATTTATAATGTACAATCACTAGATCATGTCAGGAAATCAAGATCAATATCAAGAATGTCAGGTTCAGGAAATAACCAGAATTAACTAAAATAACAGGATAAAAGAGAACTAGAGAAATCATTAAGAGTTAAGCATGCTAAAGAGAATACTGGCATACAGCCGTATAAATTAATAATTCAGGGTTGGCGCATAAACTAACAATTCAGGGTTGGCACATAAACTCAGGCAAGAAGTAACATCCGCACACAATGGATCAAAATTACTATTGGAGCACAAATGGGTCTTGGCGCATAAATGGCCAAAAATAGATTTGGCGCACAAACGGATCTTAGCCCATAAATGGCCAAAAATCGGTTTGGCGCACAAACGGGTCTTGGCGCATAAATGGGCACAGGAAGGTCTACTAAAAGATAAAACACAAGTTTCAAGATATGTCACAGTAGTCGAGACGACTCTGCAGTCGAGAACATAATTCTCAAAAATGGCATAAGTCTTTGATTAGTCATAAAGTAATACGAAAGGCTATAAAGTATATCGTCAAAGAAAAATGCCACATAGTGCGCCACATAGCAAAGTGCGCAATTTTTTAGAATCGATAAAGTGCACCGGTAAGAAAATTTTACCAAAGTGCGCCAACTCTGCAATATCTGCAAAGTATGCCAACTTGTATTTTAAGCAGTGGAGCATATTCTTGATGACTTGCAGACCCATTCAAAAGTACGACAAGTTCTTTTGAATGGGTCTTCAAGTATATCTTGCCAACCGAAGGAACAAGCATGGATCTTGTTTTGATTCTTAGTATAACTTGTTTAATCACTTGATAGATTTTATTTGCTTAATACTTAGAATTTGTCTTCATGATTTTGATTTCCTTGTATTGTTCATGGAGCCCGAGAAGAGCAAGTCAGAGAATACAAAGTTGGCCTGAGAATGTATACAAAAAGTACGCAGGGAACCCTTGTCGCATAAGCGAAGTTCCAGTTAGCGCACTCGTGTGTGTTTCACAAATTCTTTAGAAAGTGCTCCAAGATATGTTGAGTACTCTAGGTGCACTTCTCTACTCCTATGTACATTTTGTACTAAGGCAATTTCTTCAAAAGTACGTAGGAGTAGAGAAGTGAGCCCAGAGTACTAAACATATCTTGGCATACTTTCTAAGCAATTTTTGAAACATACACAAGTGCACTCAATAGAACTTGCTTATGCGACAAGGGTTCGCTGTATACTTTTTGTATATATTTTCAGGCCAACTTTGCATTCTTTGACTTGCTTTTCTTAGGCTCCATGAGCAACAATACAAGAAAATCAAAATTATTATGAAGACGAGTTTTAAGCATTAAGCAAATAAAACCTATCAAGTGATTAAACAAGTTATACTAAGAATAAAAACAATATCCATGGTTGTTCCTTTGGTTGACAAGATGTACTTACCTACGGTCAAGTTCTATCCTAATACTACCACTACCAAGGTCACCCACGACCAAGGCCAAGCTCGACTGCTGCTCTCTGCTGGTGAAAAAACGAAGAAGGAAAGAGATATGGAAGGAAAATAAAAGTGAAGAAAAGAAAAATATTTGCTTATATAGGCAAAGGGTTGATTCTAGGCCATTGGAATAATCTATGCCCTCTTCCGGGTTCATCACAGCCACCCTCTAAGAAAATCAAGGGAGCAACGGTCCAAAGCATGCAACTAAGGGAAATTTACAAAAATAACCTAAACAATGCATGAATGACATAAAGCAAGATGTAAGAAATTAAACAATAAGCAAACTATATATGTATAAAATGCATATATAGGGTACGTATACTAGAACAGTAAGACGAGTCTCACAGTTTCTATGGAAGAAACAAAATTTTGTTTTTGAGCTTTTGGCCATGGCCCAAAAGCTGCTGTTGGAGGAGACGAATGGGTGTTATGCGGCACTCTGTGCTATGCGGCTTGGACTTCTTATCTCGAGTTAGCATGCGACCAACCTTGTTGGATGCATGACTGAATCTATACATGCTCCCCTTGGCCAAATGCATGAACTTGGACGAATGAAACTTCACAAGTTGAAGAAATTTTACTAAGTTCTAAAAGATTTTATGTGGCCAAGTGTGTATGCTGCCAAGAGGAGTATGCGATCTCGTCGATTATTTGACCATGAGCTATGCGTCTCTCTTCTTCTAGATGCATAACTTCTCACCGACTTGGCACGACTTTGAATGATTTTGTCTTTTCTTCTGACACACTTTATTGTTTGTCACATCAGTCATATCTATCACTTTATGTCACTTTTTCTGAGTTGTATTTATTGATGGTCACATTACACATTTTCTAAAGAGTGGACTTTGCTTTGCCCATGCATCCAAGCTAACCATGTGGCTTTAACTTCATGTGGCACCCTGTCTCATGTGATACCCTGCTTTATGCGGCAGCTTGCCTACTCGCCTATTGTTCCTACGCGTACCATATTTCTTGATCACGTTGGACACTTGCTTGGTTTAATATTTTTTTATTGAATGATTTTGATGCTATGTGTTAAATCTAGAAATGACTTGTAAGACCCAGATGTGACCGTGTGCTAAATTTAACTAAGCACCTGACATGAGCCCTGTAGTTGTGGCCTTATATGTACTAATTTGCTGATTAAAATACTTTCTATTGACCACCTTATTATATGTTGGATATAATACGAACATAGTTTAACTCGGAGAAGGATCTACAATCCCGCTCCTTGTTTGGTTTAAGGATTATGAATCTGAACTCGATAGGTTCTCGCACTACTCTTATCCTCATATATCGATATACTAAAATGATAATTAATGTGACCAGTGATTCACTGTCCTGTCCTGAATAACTCGTTACGTGATAACTTGTCCATGATCTTGATTCTAGAACTTGTTCCTGTCCTGACTATTATATTCGTGCTGATACAGTAGATCGCACCGAGAGTGCTACTTGACATATATAAATATGGTGAGTCATCGTGCCACACGCTCTTGCTATGTGATATATGTAATTATTTTAATGCACGGATCTGGTAATTGGATAGTGACTTTAGCCGTAGCTAGATAGTACTAATTATTGCATTATACTTTGGTAAATCCAAATTTAACTTTTGAGGGACAATATGGATTCGTATCACGAGTTCCCGTACTTAAAGTATGACATCTAAAAAGGAATGTCCGTGTGACCGCGACATGAGATTCTAATTAATCTAGGGTTAACTAGCAAACTAAATTTGTAGAGCATTGGGAGAGAACGGTATCTCGAGATTGTGCATGTCGAACCATTTTAAATTAGCTGGGAGTAAAGGCTGGCCACCATGGATACTGTATATCATCCGTACTAGTGGAGTGCAGTATCTAATTTAATTATACGACCGAGCCAGAATCTTTCCTATAGAAAGCCTGGAACGGTTACTGATTAATAATTAGCTCAGTGTCCTTGCAAGGGACTAGTGCATCATTTTACGTATACACTTGCTCACATATCATTGGTTCATCCAGTCCTGCTCGATTATGGCACGATATGAGGATACTCATATATTGTATTACTAGGATAACCCAAAGATCACATATCAAGTCGTAATACATTATTGGTCGTCTAATTTGCTTATATTATATATTTAGCCAGTAAAGTGGGCTATCATTGTATGATGATTAAACCCATGTCCATGTTTGGTTGTTGGGTTGCATCGTTATGTTACGATAATCCATGGACCAAAGCTATATTATTTCTTATATTGTATCTTTGCTTGCGTATTATGCCTTATGTTGAGTGGAAGTAGGGACATAAGCTTGTAAATACCCTGATTTTTAGAATTTAATTTTAGAATTTTAAATATTAGAATTATGAATTTTTGATATTAAGGAAGATTTTTCTGTAATTTTTAGCTAATTATAATAAATATTCGTTCATGGATTTATAATTATGTGTATTTAATTAAATATTAATACAGTTCAGAAAATATATTTTTGGGTGTATAACTAATATTAGAATATTGTATAATTTTTTTGGAATTTATTGGGGTCCAAAACTATTTTTAATGGCCATATATGTATTTATTATTTTAAATAAACCAAACCAAACCAACCCAAACCAAACCAACCGAACCAGACCTATACCCGAACCTGCAACCCGCAACCCACCAACCCGCCGCTACAGTAACTCAAACCACCCCCCTCCCCCCCCGCCCCCCTTCGCTTCCACTCCCCGAAATCTCCCCGACCCCTCCTCTTCAGCTCCTTATAACTCCCTCTATATCACCCTATTTAAACCCTAGCCTAGCTGACCATCACCACCATCATCTCCTCTACCACCCCGACCAACCCCGGCCGCCGTCGACTGCTGGATAGTCGTCGCCATACGCCGCAAGACACCTCCGCACAGCCGCCAGAATCCTGAGCAAACAACACAGCAAGGTACACTACTTCTAGCCCTTGTATCTCCATGTATAGTAATATAAATAACGACCCATTGAATCCTATGTGGAGATCATATGACCCCCTTGAACCCTGTGTAATTAGGTTAACTATCGTGTCCTGTGTCGGTCGTAATTTGCGACACAAAATATTAAAAAAAAGACCAAGTTTGTAATTCAGAAACTGTTCCAATCACTCATGTTCATGGCTGATTTTCTTTCAATCTAGTTAATATTTTTAAATTCTACTTAAACAGTAATTTAGACAACATAAACAAGTTTTAATCTCTTTAATTAGTTTATTTTAATTCGATGTATGAAGTATTTTATTTGCTGTTGAATTTGACCAAAAACTTGGTTTTCTAAATCCAAAATTTTCCGAAACTGGGTACAACCCGCTAAACAAGGCAATCCTAGATATTTCAAGTATGTCCAAATTTAGACAACACTACTTCTAGCCCTTGTATATCCAAATTTGACTTATGGGTAGTCAATCCTAGATATTTCAAGTATTCTGAGAGCAATGATAATGTTTGTTTCAGCATCCGGATACGTACCTGGAGATTCCACTTACATCGGAATAACTGACGGAGCTCAGAACACAGGCAAGTGTACCTTGCCAACTTGCAGTAGAATCTGAGATATTATTTGCTTGTATTCTTTATATATACTTTTGCGTTGTACCTGTTCAACTTAGGACTGTGAGACGTTGCTTAACGTCCGAACAAGATTCGAGTGTCAATGTCATACGCGGAGTCGTGTAATATCACTTAGAGAGTTGAATCCACGATCCTATATTTTTACCTGCTTGCTTTACCAAGTATATCATACCATAAGACACTTGACACTATTTATATGACAGAATCTTTTTTGAGTTATTCATGGTGATTCTGTATAGGTTTACAGGATTCGTGATATGAGACCTGCATATACATAGATATCATTATGACTCGCTGTACTAGCTAGAGGTCATAATCTTGCGTATTATGGACATGAGACGTCGTGGACATGAGACGTGAGATTACATTGGGTAGGAAAAGACACATAAGCTACATGATGATTATATATATATATATATACTTTATTATTGAGGTGCTTTATTGCTTTAGTCTATATTCCAGAGCTTGGCTCATTACGTGGTATTCTTGCTGCTACGGGTTCCCCGACACAGAGCTTGTAGTGGTTTCAGCCTGAGTACTAGTGATGCTCTCATTTGTATTTCACTTAGCTGGTTACATAGCTTGCCCTGAGGATCTATTTTTATATACTATATTTTATTTGGCTTGAGTTATTCTTTTACCTTGTTATGTTCCCTGAGGGCCTGGATCCAGATTATGTCCCCAGGTACAACAGAGGAGGAATACCCCGAGATATAAGGGACATGAGCTGACGTTGGAGCAGTACTAGCACCAGAGGACGAGGTTGTGCCGGAGGATTTCTCTTGAGTATTTCAGTTTTATACTCAGTTATTTATGCTCATTATTATTTTATATCTGGACTCATGGACATATGTATTAGTGATATTCTCTTTTCTTATTTTATCGGGTTGTTCCCCGAGACACTACATATATTGACTTAATGATGGACTATTTCCTTTTTCTATTATCTTGATTAGTCTATCCATTTGAGTTATGTTTCTTTCTGTGGATGAGATTAGAATTATTCTGTGATAGACGGCACTGGAGCAGCCTAGTGACAGCACTGGAGCAGGTGAACCCACCAGCTAGACGACCATCGACGGGATCTATCACTGATTTCTGCCAACTGAAGCCCCATATCTTTTTTGGCAAGGAGGAGCCCACTGAAGTTCATGAGTGGCTCACAAATACTCAAAACCAATTGGAAGCAGCTGAGCTTCCGAGAGAGCATTGGATGACTGCCATAAGGATGCAGTTGACGGAAAATGCACATCACTGGTGGCTATCTGAGGAGAGACGGCTCAGACCAAAATGAGTCACTTGGGAGGAGTTATCTAGACTCTTCCAGGAGATGTACATTCTAGCCATTGCCAGAGCGAAACTTAGAGATAAGTTTAACCACCTATTCAAGGCAACATGACGGTAGAAGAGTAAAATACAGAGTTTATTCATTTGAGTCGCTTCGCCCCTACTCTGATTTCGACAGAAGAGGAGAAGGCAGAGAAGTTCTTTAACGGACTTAGCTTTGAGATACCGAGATTAATCGGCTCCGTTGCACCTACTCCATTCATGGATGTCCTTGCTGCAGCCCAACGCATGGAGCGCGTCACAAGGAGAGAGTCCAGCCAGAAATGGCCGTTCAGATCAGCACCAGCCAGAGCACCACAGAAAAAAGCTGCAAAAAGACCTAACATGCACCAGCCACCCAGAGCAGCTCTGCAGGTACTGCTTATATGTCAATATTTTAGCAAGCAAGGTCATTACGAGAGCGAGTGCAGACGCAAGTTAGGATTATGTTTGATTTGCGAATCCAGCTAACATTCAGCCAAGGATTGCCCTGAGCGTCGAGAGGAAGCACCGATGGTAAACCGACAAGCTTTACCAGCACCGGAAGGATATCAGACGAGGCCACCCTTGGCACCACAAGCAGCACTCTTCCATCAGGCCCAACAACAGTGGAGGGCACCACCACAGGGACGTGGACAGGCTTTTGCGATGACAGTGGATGAGACATAGACTCGAGGAGTAGCAAATATGGGTAAGATTTAGTTTTATCATAGCTAGCTATAATAGTGAATATTCCCAGTAATATTTTAGCATGTTCTAGTTAGTTCCATTCCCTATCATATACCTAGTATTATGTTAACATGAACTTGTTAGTCTAGATTAGTAATATGTCAGTGGTACCCAAGTTTTCATAAGTTGTAGTTGATCTTCGTTCTAACCAGGCTCCTTTACTCTTGAGTTACTTATCTCTCATTGCATAGGAAAAAGTTTTTATTTCTTTCCTACGTGTTCTGCTTGAACAAAACCCTCACCCTTTCTTCCAATTTTTTCTTGTTCATGGTTCCTTATCCTTTGTGTCGTGCTTCAACAAACATGTCTTACAACCGCGTTATCTTTTCTGGAGCAAACATTTCTTGACCGGTTATGTTTTATTTTCTTAATTGTGAGAACACAATTCTTTTAAGGTGGATAGATTGTAAATACCCTAATTTTTTAGAATTTAATTTTAGAATTTTAAATATTGGAATTATAAAATTTTGAGATTAAGGGAGATTTTTCAGTAATCTTTAGCTAATTATAATAAATGTTCATTCATGAATTTATAATTATGTATATTTAATTAAATATTAATATATTGCATAAAATATATTTTTGGGTGTATAACTAATATTAAAATATTGTATAATTTTTTTAGAATTTATTGGGGTCCAAAACTATTTTTAATGGCCATATATACATTTATTGTTTTAAATAAACCAACCCAAACCAACCCAAACCAACCTAAAATAAACCAAACCAACCCAAACCAAACCAACCGAACCGGACCCATACTCGAACCCGTACCCCAAAATCCACCAACCCAAACCCACCAAATCACCGCTACAGTAACTCAAAACCCCCCAGCACCCCTTCGCTTCCTCTCCCCGAAACCTCCCCGACCCCTCCTCTTCAGTTCCTTGTAACTCCCTCCCTGTCAGCCTATCTAAACCCTAGCCTAGCCGACTACAACCACCATCATCTCCTCTGCCACCCCGACCAACCCCGACCGCCGACGACTGCTGGACAGTCGCCGCCGCACGCCACAAGATGCCTCTGCACAGCTGCCAGAATCCTGAGCAAACAACACAGCGAGGTACACTACTTCTAGCCCTTGTATCTTCCTGCACAGTAATCCAATTAGCGACCCGTCAAATCCTGTGCAAAGACCATATGACCCCTTAAACCCTGTGTAATTGGTTTAACCTATCGTGTCCTGTGTCGGTCGTAATTTACGACGTAAAATAGAGGAAAAAAGATCCAGTTTGTAGTTCAAAAACTGTTCCAATCACCCATGTTCATGGCTGATTTTCTTCCAATCTTGTTAATATTTTTAAATTCTACTTGAACAATAATATGGACAATATAAAAAAGTTCTAATCTCTTTAATTAGTTTATTTTAATTTGATGTATGAAGTATTTTATTTGCTGTTGAATTTGACCAAAAACTTGGTTTTCTAAACCAATTTTTTTTTGAAACGGGGTACGACCCGCTAAACAAGGCGACTTCGTCGTATGCAAATTGTACCGAAAGGTGCGTATCGTCAACACAGACGTGTGAAATTTTGCATAAGTTGATTTGGATGTGCGTGCACACCGGAATCAACGCGTATCCGTCAAAAAACTCTGTATCAGCCTGTTCTGACACTCATCATAATTTCGTATATGCTTGTCATTTCGCAACAAAACTTGCACCACCATATTCGTAGTGTTACGCTGGTCCTGTGACCCAAGTTTGGTTTGATTCTGAGAATGTTGACAAAATATCGTTTCGTGGGCCCTGTGGTTCCACTTGACGGGCGATTTTATGACCGACTCATCGGAATCCAGTTCTGGATATTCCATTGGATTTGTATCATCGTTCTAGACTTATAGACACCAAGTTTGACAAACTTGGAGAACTTTGTCTCTGGCACATTTTTTGGTGCGAAGTGGGCCACAAGTGGACCCCGCGTTGACCAGAAACTGTCAATTCAGCCCTTGTGTCCAAATTGGACTTATGGGTAGTCAATCATAGCTATTTCAAGTATTCTGAGAGCAATGGTGTCACGACCAGCACCCAAAAAATTGGGCATGAGTCGTGGGTACGTCCAGCCTACACCGCAGCATCGACGATAGAACGCTGTCTAGGTCTACTATCTAGCTAACAATCTCACACAACAATATAAGTACCTTTCAAGATATCAACTCCAAACGGAGGAGCAATATGAATAAAATAACACAAGTACTCAATCACGAATCTAAGCACGATAAGATAACAAATAAGTCTAACAACTACAAAGTCTAACCAACAACTACTACTAAAGCAACAACAATAATAATAATAGTACAACAATATCCAAAATCAAATACAATACAACTCTCAAACCAAAAGTCGGGAACAAATCCAGTACCAAAAGCTAATAAATACACTGAGGTCCTAGTGATCCCGGCTACCAATCCGGAAATTACTCCTGAACAAGGGGGGTCCCTGTCTGCACCATCGACAGGCTGAGGTCCATAAAACGTCGGACACCAATCCTCTGGATCCTCTAAAAAATATATCAGTCAGGATTGGAGCAAGTACAGCTCTAACAGCAGTTCCAGTTAAATGATAAAAACTATAAAGCAGTTGTAGCAAGTAGCACAAGGAAAAGAAAATAAAGTATGAACAAGGAAATATATATATATATATATGTATATATATATATATATATATATATATATATATATATATATATATATATATATATCAACTGGTGCATAAAGGTAAATATGCATGAAAATCAGAAGCAAAATAGTAATGACTGCAGGATACAAAAAATTTAAACTAAGATCAAGTGTGTGCACAATAACGTGAAGTGAGTCCAACAAGAGTAAATATAATGAGTCAAGTCCAGAAAGTATAAGTGAGACCAGTTAAGAAGTGCAAGAGAGTCCAGACTAGAAAGAATGAACTCGTGTCTCTAAAATACCTGTTTCGACATGTAAACGGCTAGGGGTAAGTACGGCTCACCGTACACTGGGTGTGCGGCTGCTATCATTCCAGATTAGACAAGAGGGGGTGATTCCAGTAATTCCAGTTGGGAATATTTACATGTCTAGTCGAG